>JBBBJY010000044.1:47500-50000 GCA_039654625.1 Rhinogobio ventralis | reverse complement strand
CATGGTTTCTTCTATCACTGCTATCATCTAGAGCTACTGGAGTGCCTCAGGACTCAGTGCTGGGACCACTTCTCTTCTCCATCTACATGTCATCACTAGATCTGTCATTCAGAAACATGGTTTCTCCCATCACTGCTATCATCTAGAGCTACTGGAGTGCCTCAGGGCTCAGTGCTGGGACCACTTCATTTCTCCATCTACATGTCATCACTAGATCTGTCCTTCAGGAACATGGTTTCTCCTATCACTGCTATCATCTAGAGCTACTGGAGTGCCTCAGGACTCAGTGCTGGGACCACTTCTCTTCTCCATCTACATGTCATCACTAGATCTGTCCTTCAGAAACATGGTTTCTCCCATCACTGCTATCATCTAGAGCTACTGGAGTGCCTCAGGGCTCAGTGCTGGGACCACTTCTCTTCTCCATCTACATCTCATCACTAGATCTGTCCTTCAGAAACATGGTTTCTCCCATCACTGCTATCATCTAGAGCTACTGGAGTGCCTCAGGGCTCAGTGCTGGGACTACTTCTCTTCTCCATCTACATGTCATCACTAGATCTGTCCTTCAGAAACATGGTTTCTCCCATCACTACTATCATCTAGAGCTACTGGAGTGCCTCAGGGCTCAGTGCTGGGACTACTTCTCTTCTCCATCTACATCTCATCACTAGATCTGTCCTTCAGAAACATGGTTTCTCCCATCACTGCTATCATCTAGAGCTACTGGAGTGCCTCAGGGCTCAGTGCTGGGACTACTTCTCTTCTCCATCTACATCTCATCACTAGATCGGTCAGTCAGAAACATGGTTTCTCCCATCACTGCTATCATCTAGAGCTACTGGAGTGCCTCAGGGCTCAGTGCTGGGGCCACTCCTCTTCTCCATCTACATGTCATTACTAGATCTGTCCTTCAGAAACATGGTTTCTTCTATCACTGCTATCATCTAGAGCTACTGGAGTGCCTCAGGGCTCAGTGCTGGGACCACTTCTCTTCTCCATCTACATGTCATCACTAGATCTGTCCTTCAGAAACATGGTTTCTCCCATCACTGCTATCATCTAGAGATACTGGAGTGCCTCAGGGCTCAGTGCTGGGACCACTTCTCTTCTCCATCTACATGTCATCACTAGGATCTGTCCTTCAGAAACATGGTTTCTCCTTTCACTGCTATCATCTAGAGCTACTGGAGTGCCTCAGGGCTCAGTGCTGGGACCACTTCTCTTCTCCATCTACATCTCATCACTAGATCTGTCCTTCAGAAACATGATTTCTCCTATCACTGCTACACTGATGACACTCAACCTTACCTCTTATTCCAGCCAGATGATCTGACAGTAGCTTCTCGCATCTCGCCCTGCCTGACCTTCTGGATGAAGGGCCATCACCTTCAACTCAACCTTGTGAAGACATAGCTGCTTGTGGTCTCAGCCCAACCCAACACTTCCTCACAACTTCTCCATTCAGCTACTGTAGGTTCATCATCCATAACTCCATCCAGGACAGCCAGGATCATTGGAGTTGTGATTGATGATCAGCTGAACATCACTGACCACATTGCTAGAACTGCCCGGTCCTGCAGATTTGCCTTATACAACATTAGGAGGATTAGGCCCTTCCTATCGGAGCTACACAACTCCTTGTCCAAGCTCTTGTTCTACCCAGACTGGACTATTGTAATGCTCTCTATGCCTTCCAGCATCACTGTCAAACACCTGCAACTGATCCAGAATCTGCAGCAAGAGTGGTCTTTATGGAGCCGAAGAGAGCGCTCATAAACCAGCACTGGCTGCCAATCGCCGCTCGCATCAAACTCAAGGCACTGATGTTTGCCTACAGAACAACCACTGGCTCTGCACCCCTATACCTAAACTCACTACTACAGACTGATGTGCATGTAAATGTACATGTGTAAGTAATATTTTACAGTTTTTATAGCTATTGTTAATATTTAATAGTTATTAGTTTAATAATTTAGATCTGCTTTTAAAGCATGTGATCAAACACTAACGGAATCTGCATTTTAAAAGCATTGCTGTAAGTATTACTGTAGAACAAACACTTCAGTTACAGAGAAACAAATATGAACCTCTACAGTTTGAACCTTGAAGAACTTTGTCTCACAGAGGAGAACATACACCAATTTCTCATTAAGATTATTATAAATGACAGAATAGATTAAAACTAGGATATTTACTACAGGAACAAACCGTTATCAATAAATAAACATTTAAAATTAGTTGAGGAATCCGGGTGGCACCAAATGTTAATGTAAACAAACGAAGGTCAAAGGTCACGCACTCCTAGAGGAAATGCGGAGTTCTCATGTCCTGAGAACGACCAATCAGCTTTTACATCTTTGACTTCAGTGTTATTCGAAGGCAAATAATAGAAACATGATAAGCAGTATTCAGTCTTGTTTATCTGCTCGTGTCTCGTGTGTGTTTGTGTTTCTCGGCTTAGACTCTTCAAACTCCAACCCCAGAAACTCAAATCTAG
>JBBBJY010000044.1:27500-42500 GCA_039654625.1 Rhinogobio ventralis | reverse complement strand
TCCAGACTGAAGTCATCTGGAAACACGGAGGAACTGTAATTACAGCAGAATCCATGGAAAACACCATTATAGTCTAAAAACACAGACTGTAAATATGACTTATCATAAAGTAAAGCTAGATCGACAGATTTAAAGGATCGTGCTAGAAAAAGAATAACAGTCATAGCACACTACACCATAGCAACAGTCGAGTTAACATTAATGTTAACCAATCAAAACATCTATTGAAGTGATAACTTCTTTTAATGAATCCGCTTGATTCAATCGTAGACTAGTTCTTATGTACTAGAGCACGTACACACATGCACACTCTTCAAAGACGTGTTTTAAATCTCGACAAACTAAAAGACGCGTACATGACAATTGTATGTATTTGAGAATGTAAGCTTGCTTATTTTGCTCAAGATAAGGATTTAAGTCCACACGTCATGCAAACAAAACTATGCTTCTAACCACATGTCGAGAGCTGTCATTCCAACCATCACTGACTCTGGTCAGGGGCTGGAGCCGTCACTGGACTCTGGTCAGGGGCTGGAGCCGTCACTGGACTCTGGTCAGGGGCTGGAGCCGTCACTGGACTCTGATCGGGGGCTGGAGCCATCACTGGACTCTGATCGGGGGCTCGAGCCGTCACTGGACTCTGATTGGGGGCTGGAGCTGTCACTGGACTCTGATTGGGGGCTGGAGCCGTCACTGGACTCTGGTCGGGGGCTGGAGCCGTCACTGGACTCTGGTCTGGGGCTGGAGCCATCACTGGACTCTGGTCAGGGGCTGGAGCCATCACTGGACTCTTCTTCTCCTTTTATTGTCACTTGCACTACATGTTTCATGGCTTACCCGACCGTCTGCTAGCTGTCTCGTGTCACAGAAGTCAGATAAATCCCAGCACATAGAGACTCCTTCACCTAGATATTATCACATAGAGACTGTGTCTGTTCCACAAATTAGTAAATACATTTATCTGACTTCTGTGACGCGAGACAGCTAGCAGACGGTCGGGTAAGCCAGTCCGTCTGCTTCCTGACCTGGGCCCTAGTTAGTCAAGGTTTAGCTTTAAGACTATGTGCCAACCTACTAGAGAGAAGAGCGGCACCACCCCAGGAGGGATGGATACCATCTCTTTTCAACAGGTCAGGTCTGCCCCAAAAGCTTTTCCAATTGTCTATGAACCCTATGTTATTTTGCGGACACCACTTAGACAACCAGCCATTGAGTGATGATAGTCTGCTAAGTATCTCATCACTCCTTTTAACGGGGAGGGGACCAGAGCAATAAACGCTATCTGCCATCGTACTTGCGAGTTCACACACCTCTTTAATGTTAATTTTGGTGATCTCCGACTGGCGAAGTCGAACATCATTAGTGCCGACATGAATAATAATCTTAGAGAATTTACGATTAGCATTAGCCAGCACTTTTAAATTTGCTTTGATGTCAGGCGCTCTGGCTCCCGGTAAACATGTGACTATGGTGGCTGGTGTCTCTATTTTCACGTTCCGTGTAATAGAATCACCAATAACTAGGGCACTTTCAACAGGATTCTCAGTGGGTGCATCACTGAGTGGGGAGAACCTGTTTGATGTTCTAATCGGAACGGAAGAGTGGTTTTTTGATCCGCGACTATGCCGTCTCACCGTCACCCAGTTGCCCTGCTGCACGGGCTCTACAGCCGGAACCGAACAATGTACAGATTTCACTAAGCTAGTCACATCCAAAGCAGTGTCTAAAGCTGTTGCGTTCTCACTACTCTCAAATAAAGTCTGGATGCGTGTCTCTAATTCTGAAATCTTTTCCGTCAGTCTGACTATCTCCCTGCATTTATCACATGTGAAGCCCTGTTCACCAACGGAGACAGATATACTAAACATGAAACATGTAGTGCAGGTGACAATAAAAGGAGAAGACATGGCTTACCGTATTTGTTGATTAATCCAACTTACCACAGTTGTTTGATGGACTAATAAAGGCACGAGAGACAAAACAGGAAACCCGGAAGTGCATCCATCCATCATAAAAGTGCATCCATCCATAATAAAAGTGCATCCATCCATCATAAAAGTGCATCCATCCATAATAAAAACGCATCCATCCATCCATCATAAAAGTGCATCTGTCCATCATAAAAGTGCATCCATCTATCATAAAAGTCCAGCTATCATCATAAAAGTGCATCTGTTCATCATAAAAGTGCATCTGTCCATCATAAAAGTGCATCCATCTATCATAAAAGTCCAGCTATCATCATAAAAGTGCATCTGTTCATCATAAAAGTGCATCCATCCATCATAAAAATGCATCCATCCATCCATCATAAAAGTGCATCCATCCATCATAAAACTGCATCTATCAATCTATCATAAAAGTGCATCTCTCCATCATAAACGTGCATCTATCATCATAAAAACGCATCCATCCATCATAAAAGTGCATCCATCCATCATAAAAGTGCATCCCTCCATAATAAAAGTGCATCCATCCATCATAAAAGTGCATCCATCATAAAAATGCATCCATCCATCATAAAAGTGCATCCATACATCATAAAAGTGCATCCATCCATAATAAAAATGCATCCATCCATAATAAAAGTGCATCCATCCATCATAAAAGTGCATCTATCTATCTATCATAAAAGTGCATCTATCCATAATAAAAATGCATCCATCCATCCATCATAAAAGTGCATCTGTCCATCATAAAAGTGCATCCATCCATCATAAAAGTGCATCTGTCCATCATAAAAGTGCATCTATCCATAATAAAAATGCATCCATCCATCATAAAAGTGCATCTGTCCATTATAAAAGTGCATCTATCCATCATAAAAGTGCATCCATCCATCATAAAAGTGCATCCATCCATCATAAAAGTGCATCTATCTATCTATCATAAAAGTGCATCTATCCATAATAAAAATGCATCCATCCATCCATCATAAAAGTGCATCTGTCCATCATAAAAGTGCATCCATCCATCATAAAAGTGCATCTGTCCATCATAAAAGTGCATCTATCCATAATAAAAATGCATCCATCCATCATAAAAGTGCATCTGTCCATTATAAAAGTGCATCTATCCATCATAAAAGTGCATCCATCCATCATAAAAGTGCATCTGTCCATCATAAAAGTGCATCCATCCATCATAAAAGTGCATCTGTCCATCATAAAAGTGCATCCATCCATCATAAAAGTGCATCTGTCCATCATAAAAGTGCATCCATCCATCATAAAAGTGCATCCATCCATCATAAAAGTGCATCTGTCCATCATAAAAGTGCATCTGTCCATCATAAAAGTGCATCCATCCATCATAAAAGTGCATCCATCCATCATAAAAGTGCATCTGTCCATCATAAAAGTGCATCCATCCATCATAAAAGTGCATCTATCCATAATAAAAATGTATCCATCCATCCATCATAAAAGTGCATCCATCCATCATAAAACTGCATCTATCAATCTATCATAAAAGTGCATCTGTCCATCATAAAAGTGCATCCATCCATCATAAAAGTGCATCTATCAATGTATCATAAAAGTGCATCTCTCCATCATAAAAGTGCATCTATCAATGTATCATAAAAGTGCATCTGTCCATAATAAAAATGCATCCATCCATCCATCATAAAAGTGCATCTCTCCATCATAAAAGTGCATCCATCCATCATAAAAGTGCATCTATCATCATAAAAGTGCATCCATCCATCATAAAATTGCATCCATCCATCATAAAAGTGCATCCATCCATCATAAAAGTGCATCTATCATCATAAAAGTGCATCCATCCATCATAAAAGTGCATCTGTCCATCATAAAAGTGCATCCATCCATCATAAAAGTGCATCCATCCATCATAAAAGTGCATCCATCCATCATAAAAGTCAAGTCAAGTCACCTTTATTTATATAGCGCTTTTTACAGTGCAGATTGTCTCAAAGCAGCTTCACAGTGTTAAACAGGAAAATAATGAACAGAATTTGATTGGGCTGTACAGCCGCTCTGGAGAAAACACTGATGTCATCAGCTCATTTCAATTATCATATATATTCAAGTAATGTAGTTGATATAATTTAGTTTAGTAATTAAATTTATTTGGCTATTTATTTGAAAATTTTGTGTCCCCAACTGAGCAAGCCAAAGGCGACAGTGGCAAGGAACCAAAACTCCATCAGGTGTCCTAATGGAGAAAAATAAACCTTGGGAGAAACCAGGCTCAGTCGGGGTGCCAGTTCTCCTCTGGCCAATTAACAAACAGTGTATGATTATTATTTTGGCAGCCTTACAGGTCAGAAGTAATATTAGATCGGATTATTCGAAAGATCGGCGGCATCACGCCGGAGACGGGTTTATTGAGGATGCCATGTCGATGAGCAATTTCAGAGGGTAGACTAATTGACACGGTCTCTGCAGACACTTCAGGGATGCGTTGGTCATGTCCAGGCGCTGGTCCACCATCTGATCTGGATACGGCCCGGATCCGGCTGACTGCGGTAAACCTCGGGATAAACAGAGAGACTAACATTAGCGTAGATGCCATTCCTCTTATGATGTAACGAGTACATCAGGTGTTATGGGAAGTGTTCCCAGTGCCGGCTGACCTAGTTAATGCAGCCTAACAATTTGAATAAAATATAAATTAAAATGTTCTATGTGTATGCCATAGTAAAGAGATGTGTTTTTAGTCTAGATTTAAACTGACAGAGTGTGTCTGCTTCCCGAACAATGCTAGGAAGGCTGTTCCAGAGTTTAGGAGCTAAATAGGAAAAGGATCGACCGCCTGCAGTTGATTTTGATATTCTAGGTATTATCAACTGGCCAGAGTTTTGAGACCGCAATAGACGTGATGGAGTATAATGCGTTAAGAGCTCGCTCAAGTACTGGGGAGCTAAACCATTTAGTGATTTGTAAGTAATTAGCAAGATTTTAAAATGTATGCAATGTTTAATAGGGAGCCAGTGCAGTGTTGACAGAACCGGGCTAATATGGTCATACTTCCTGGTTCTAGTAAGAACTCGAGCTGCTGAGTTTTGGACCAGCTGCAGTTTATTTATTAAGCGAGCAGGGCAACCACCCAGTAGAGCATTACAATAATCTAGCCTTGAGGTCATGAACGCATGAACTAACTGTTCAGCATTTTGCATTGAAAGCATATGCTGTAATTTAGATATATTTTTAAGATGGTAGAATGCAGTTTTACAGATGCTAGAAACGTGGCTTTCAAATGAGAGATTGGTATCAAAGAGCACACCCAGGTTCCTCACTGACGACGAGGACTTGACAGAGCAGCCATCAAGTGTTAGACAGTATTCTAGGTTACTACATGTGGAGATTTTTTGTCCAATAATTAAAAAAAAAAAATTTCTGAATTAAGTTGCAGGAAATTACTAGTCATCCAATTTTTTATATCAGCTATGCATTCCGTTAATCTTGTGAATTGGTAAGTTTCGTCAGGGCGTGAAGAAATATAGAGCTGAGTATCGTCAGCATAACAATGAAAACTAACGCCATGCTTCCTAATGATATCTCCCAGTGGTAGCATGTACAGGGTGAAGAGCAACGGTCCTAGCACTGAGCCCTGCGGTACTCCATACTGAACTTGTGATCGGTGTGAGATCTCTTCATTTACTGCTACAAACTGATAACGGTCAGATAAGTATGATTTAAACCATGCCAATGCAATTCCACTAATGCCAACATAATTTTCGAGTCTATTCAAAAGAATGTTGTGGTCGATGGTATCGAATGCAGCGCTAAGATCGAGTAACACTAACAGAGAGATACAACCATGATCGGATGATAAGAGTAAATCATTTGTAACTCTAATGAGAGCAGTCTCAGTACTGATACGGTCTAAATCCTGACTGGAAATCCTCACAGATACCATTTCTTTCTAAAAAGGAGCATACTTGTGAGGACACTGCCTTTTCTAGTATTTTTGACAGAAAGGGTAGATTTGAGATTGGCCTGTAATTGACTAATTCTGTAGGATCAAGTTGCGGTTTTTTAATAAGTGGTTTAATAATAGCCAACTTAAAAGTTTTCGGTACATATCCTAAAGTCAAGGATGAATTAATGATATTAAGAAGAGGATCTATGACCTCTGGAAGCATCTCTTTTAGTAGTTTAGCCGGTATAGGGTCGAGCATACATGTTGTTGATTTTGATGATTTAACGAGTTTAGCCAATTCTTCTTCTCCTATAGCAGTGAATGAATGTAATTTTTCCTCAGTGACACTACAATGCTCTGTCTGATGTGATACAGTAGTAGACGGCTGCATGGTTATAATTTGTTTCCTAATATTATCAATCTTACAAGTAAAGAAGTTCATAAAGTCATTACTGCTGTGCGGTTCATCAGAAGTTGAAGATTTATTTTTGGTTAATTTAGCCACTGTATCGAATAAATACCTAGGGTTGTGTTTGTTTTCTTCTAAGAGAGTCGAGAAATAAGCAGATCTAGCAGTTTTTACGGCCTTTCTGTATGAAATCATGCTCTCTTTCCACGAAATGCGAAACACTTCCAGTTTTGTTTTCTTCCAGCTGCGCTCCATTTTTCTGGCTGCTGTTTTAAGGGCCCGGGTGTGCTCGTTGTACCACGGTGTTGGACTATTTTCTTTAATCTTCTTTAAGCGCAGAGGAGCAACTGTGTCTGCATCCATCCATCATAAAACTGCATCTATCCATCATAAAAGTGCATCTGTCCATCATAAAAGTGCATCCATCCATCATAAAAGTGCATCCATCCATCATAAAAGTGCATCTGTCCATCATAAAAGTGCATCTGTCCATCATAAAAGTGCATCTGTCCATCATAAAAATGCATCTCTCCATCATAAAAGTGCATCCATCCATCATAAAAGTGCATCTATCATCATAAAAGTGCATCTATCATCATAAAAGTGCATCTATCCATCATAAAAGTGCATCTATCTATCATAAAAGTGCATCTATCCATCATAAAAGTGCATCTATCCATCATAAAAGTGCATCCGTCCATCATAAAACTGCATCCATCCGTCATAAAAGTGCATCTGTCCATCATAAAAGTGCATCCATCCATCATAAAAGTGCATCTATCCATCATAAAAGTGCATCTGTCCATCATAAAAGTGCATCTGTCCATCATAAAAGTGCATCTATCATCATAAAAGTGCATCTATCCATCATAAAAGTGCATCTGTCCATCATAAAAGTGCATCTATCATCATAAAAGTGCATCTATCCATCATAAAAGTGCATCTATTCATCATAAAAGTGCATCTATCATCATAAAAGTGCATCTATCCATCATAAAACTGCATCTATCCATCATAAAAGTGCATCTATCCATCATAAAACTGCATCTATCCATCATAAAAGTGCATCTGTCCATCATAAAAGTGCATCTATCCATCATAAAAGTGCATCTGTCCATCATAAAAGTGCATCTATCATCATAAAAGTGCATCTATCCATCATAAAACTGCATCTATCCATCATAAAAGTGCATCTATCCATCATAAAACTGCATCTATCCATCATAAAAGTGCATCTGTCCATCATAAAAGTGCATCTATCATCATAAAAGTGCATCTATCCATCATAAAACTGCATCTATCCATCATAAAAGTGCATCTATCCATCATAAAACTGCATCTATCCATCATAAAAGTGCATCTGTCCATCATAAAAGTGCATCTATCCATCATAAAAGTGCATCTGTCCATCATAAAAGTGCATCTATCCATCATAAAAGTGCATCTGTCCATCATAAAAGTGCATCTATCATCATAAAAGTGCATCTATCCATCATAAAACTGCATCTATCCATCATAAAAGTGCATCTATCCATCATAAAACTGCATCTATCCATCATAAAAGTGCATCTGTCCATCATAAAAGTGCATCTATCCATCATAAAAGTGCATCTGTCCATCATAAAAGTGCATCTATCATCATAAAAGTGCATCTATCCATCATAAAACTGCATCCATCCATCATAAAACTGCATCTATCCATCATAAAAGTGCATCTGTCCATCATAAAAGTGCATCCATCCATCATAAAAGTGCATCCATCCATCATAAAAGTGCATCTGTCCATCATAAAAGTGCATCTGTCCATCATAAAAGTGCATCTGTCCATCATAAAAATGCATCTCTCCATCATAAAAGTGCATCCATCCATCATAAAAGTGCATCTATCATCATAAAAGTGCATCTATCATCATAAAAGTGCATCTATCCATCATAAAAGTGCATCTATCTATCATAAAAGTGCATCTATCCATCATAAAAGTGCATCTATCATCATAAAAGTGCATCTATCCATCATAAAAGTGCATCTATCCATCATAAAAGTGCATCCATCCATCATAAAACTGCATCCATCCGTCATAAAAGTGCATCTGTCCATCATAAAAGTGCATCCATCCATCATAAAAGTGCATCTATCCATCATAAAAGTGCATCTGTCCATCATAAAAGTGCATCTGTCCATCATAAAAGTGCATCTATCATCATAAAAGTGCATCTATCCATCATAAAAGTGCATCTGTCCATCATAAAAGTGCATCTATCATCATAAAAGTGCATCTATCCATCATAAAAGTGCATCTATTCATCATAAAAGTGCATCTATCATCATAAAAGTGCATCTATCCATCATAAAACTGCATCTATCCATCATAAAAGTGCATCTATCCATCATAAAACTGCATCTATCCATCATAAAAGTGCATCTGTCCATCATAAAAGTGCATCTATCCATCATAAAAGTGCATCTGTCCATCATAAAAGTGCATCTATCATCATAAAAGTGCATCTATCCATCATAAAACTGCATCCATCCATCATAAAAGTGCATCTGTCCATCATAAAAGTGCATCTGTCCATCATAAAAGTGCATCTGTCCATCATAAAAGTGCATCTGTCCATCATAAAAGTGCATCTGTCCATCATAAAAGTGCATCTATCCATCATAAAAACTGCATCTATCCATCATAAAAGTGCATCCATCCATCATAAAAGTGCATCTATCATCATAAAAGTGCATCTGTCCATCATAAAAGTGCATCTATCCATCATAAAAGTGCATCTGTTCATCATAAAACTGCATCCATCCATCATAAAAGTGCATCTGTCCATCATAAAAGTGCATCTATCATCATAAAAGTGCATCTATCATCATAAAAGTGCATCTATCTATCATAAAAGTGCATCTGTCCATCATAAAAATGCATCCATCCATCATAAAAGTGCATCTATCCATCATAAAAGTGCATCTATCATCATAAAAGTGCATCTATCATCATAAAAGTGCATCTGTCCATCATAAAAATGCATCCATCCATCATAAAAGTGCATCTATCCATCATAAAAGTGCATCTATCATCATAAAAGTGCATCTATCCATCATAAAAGTGCATCTATCCATCATAAAAGTGCATCTATCATCATAAAAGTGCATCTGTCCATCATAAAAGTGCATCTGTCCATCATAAAACTGCATCTATCCATCATAAAAGTGCATCCATCCATCATAAAAGTGCATCTATCCATCATAAAAGTGCATCTATCATCATAAAAGTGCATCTGTCCATCATAAAAGTGCATCTATCCATCATAAAAACTGCATCTATCCATCATAAAAGTGCATCTATCCATCATAAAAGTGCATCTATCCATCATAAAAGTGCATCTGTTCATCATAAAAATGCATCCATCCATCATAAAAGTGCATCTATCATCATAAAAGTGCATCTGTCCATCATAAAAGTGCATCTATCATCATAAAAATGCATCCATCCATCATAAAAGTGCATCCGTCCATCATAAAACTGCATCCATCCATCATAAAAGTGCATCTATCCATCATAAAAGTGCATCTATCATCATAAAAGTGCATCTATCCATCATAAAAGTGCATCTATCTATCATAAAAGTGCATCTATCCATCATAAAAGTGCATCCGTCCATCATAAAAATGCATCCATCCATCATAAAAGTGCATCCGTCCATCATAAAACTGCATCCATCCATCATAAAACTGCATCCATCCATCATAAAAGTGCATCTATCCATCATAAAAGTGCATCTATCATCATAAAAGTGCATCTATCCATCATAAAAGTGCATCTATCCATCATAAAAGTGCATCTGTCCATCATAAAAGTGCATCTGTCCATCATAAAAGTGCATCTATCCATCATAAAAAATGCATCTATCCATCATAAAAGTGCATCTATCCATCATAAAAACTGCATCTATCCATCATAAAAGTGCATCCATCCATCATAAAAGTGCATCTATCATCATAAAAGTGCATCTGTCCATCATAAAAGTGCATCTATCCATCATAAAAGTGCATCTGTTCATCATAAAACTGCATCCATCCATCATAAAAGTGCATCTGTCCATCATAAAAGTGCATCTATCATCATAAAAGTGCATCTATCATCATAAAAGTGCATCTATCCATCATAAAAGTGCATCTATCATCATAAAAGTGCATCTGTCCATCATAAAAATGCATCCATCCATCATAAAAGTGCATCTATCATCATAAAAGTGCATCTATCCATCATAAAAGTGCATCTATCCATCATAAAAGTGCATCTATCATCATAAAAGTGCATCTATCCATCATAAAAGTGCATCTATCATCATAAAAGTGCATCTGTCCATCATAAAAATGCATCCATCCATCATAAAAGTGCATCTATCATCATAAAAGTGCATCTATCCATCATAAAAGTGCATCTATCCATCATAAAAGTGCATCTATCATCATAAAAGTGCATCTGTCCATCATAAAAATGCATCTATCCATCATAAAAGTGCATCTATCCATCATAAAAGTGCATCTGTCCATCATAAAAATGCATCTATCCATCATAAAAGTGCATCTGTCCATCATAAAACTGCATCTATCCATCATAAAAGTGCATCTGTCCATCATAAAAGTGCATCTGTCCATCATAAAAATGCATCCATCCATCATAAAAGTGCATCTATCCATCATAAAAATGTATCCATCATGAAGGGAGGGTGTGTTTGTTGTTTTGGGGCGGAGCGATGAAGGCAGGGTGTGTTTGTTGTTTTGGGATGGAGCGATGAAAGGAGGGCGTGTTTGTTTTGAGGGCGGAACGATGAAGGGAGGGCGTGTTTGTTTTGAGGGCAGAACGATGAAGGGAGGGCGTGTTTGTTTTGGGGGCGGAACGATGAAGGGAGGGTGTGTTTGTTGTTTTGATGGCGGAACGATGAAGGGAGGGCGTGTTTGTTTTGGGGGCGGAACGATGAAGGGAGGGTGTGTTTGTTGTTTTGGGGCGGAGCGATGAAGGGAGGGTGTGTTTTGGGGCAGAGCGATGAAGGGAGGGAATGTTTGTTGTTTTGGGGCGTAGCGATGAAGGGAGGGAGTGTTTGTTGTTTTGGGGGCGGAGCGATTAAGGAAGGGAGTGTTTGTTGTTTTGGGGGCGGAGTGATTAAGGGAGGGAGTGTTTGTTGTTTTTGGGGCGGAGCGATTAAGGAAGGGAGTGTTTGTTGTTTTGGGGGCGGAGCGATTAAGGAAGGGAGTGTTTGTTGTTTTGGGGGCGGAACGATGAAGGGAGGGCGTGTTTGTTTTGGGGGCGGAACGATGAAGGGAGGGTGTGTTTGTTGTTTTGGGGCGGAGCGATGAAGGGAGGGTGTGTTTTGGGGCAGAGCGATGAAGGGAGGGAATGTTTGTTGTTTTGGGGCGTAGCGATGAAGGGAGGGAGTGTTTGTTGTTTTGGGGGCGGAGCGATTAAGGAAGGGAGTGTTTGTTGTTTTGGGGGCGGAGTGATTAAGGGAGGGAGTGTTTGTTGTTTTTGGGGCGGAGCGATTAAGGAAGGGAGTGTTTGTTGTTTTGGGGGCGGAGCGATTAAGGAAGGGAGTGTTTGTTGTTTTGGGGGCGGAGCGATTAAGGAAGGGAGTGTTTGTTGTTTTGGGGGCGGAGTGATTAAGGGAGGGAGTGTTTGTTGTTTTGGGGGCGGAGCGATTAAGGAAGGGAGTGTTTGTTGTTTTGGGGGCGGAGTGATTAAGGGAAGGAGTGTTTGTTGTTTTGGGGCGTAGCGATGAAGGGAGGGAGTGTTTGTTGTTTTGGGGGCGGAGCGATTAAGGAAGGGAGTGTTTGTTGTTTTGGGGGCGTAGCGATGAAGGGAGGGCGTGTTTGTTGTTTTGGGGGTGCAGCGATGAAGGGAGGGCGTGTTTGTTGTTTTGATAGCGGAACGATGAAGGGAGGGCGTGTTTGTTTTGAGGGCGGAACGATGAAGGGAGGGTGTGTTTGTTGTTTTGGGGGCGTAGCGATGAAGGGAGGGCGTGTTTGTTGTTTTGGGGGTGCAGCGATGAAGGGAGGGCGTGTTTGTTGTTTTGATAGCGGAACGATGAAGGGAGGGCGTGTTTGTTTTGAGGGCGGAACGATGAAGGGAGGGTATGTTTGTTGTTTTGATGGCGGAACGATGAAGGGAGGGTGTGTTTGTTGTTTTGGGGACGGAGCGATTAAGGGAGGGAGTGTTTGTAGTTTTGGGGCGTAGCGATGAAGGGAGGGCGTGTTTGTTGTTTTGATGGCGGAACGATGAAGGAAGGGTGTGTTTGTTTTGAGGGCGGAGCGATTAAGGTAGAGAGTGTTTGTTGTTTTGGGGGCGGAGCGATTAAGTTAGGGAGTGTTTGTTGTTTTGGGGGCGTAGCGATGAAGGGAGGGCGTGTTTGTTGTTTTGGGGGTGCAGCGATTAAGGGAGGGAGTGTTTGTAGTTTTGGGGCGTAGCGATGAAGGGAGGGCGTGTTTGTTGTTTTGATGGCGGAACGATGAAGGAAGGGTGTGTTTGTTTTGAGGGCGGAGCGATTAAGGTAGAGAGTGTTTGTTGTTTTGGGGGCGGAGCGATTAAGTTAGGGAGTGTTTGTTGTTTTGGGGGCGTAGCGATGAAGGGAGGGCGTGTTTGTTGTTTTGATAGCGGAACGATGAAGGGAGGGCGTGTTTGTTTTGAGGGCGGAACGATGAAGGGAGGGTATGTTTGTTGTTTTGATGGCGGAACGATGAAGGGAGGGTGTGTTTGTTGTTTTGGGGACGGAGCGATTAAGGGAGGGAGTGTTTGTAGTTTTGGGGCGTAGCGATGAAGGGAGGGCGTGTTTGTTGTTTTGATGGCGGAACGATGAAGGAAGGGTGTGTTTGTTTTGAGGGCGGAGCGATTAAGGTAGAGAGTGTTTGTTGTTTTGGGGGCGGAGCGATTAAGTTAGGGAGTGTTTGTTGTTTTGGGGCAGAGCGATGAAGGGAGGGTGTGTTTGTTTTGGGAGCGGTGTGTTGAGAGCTTACTCTCACTCAGAACACAATGTTGGCATGAATATAAAGTCACTCTGTTTTCATAAGTGCATCTTAAAGATCTCATTGTGAACAATATTTTGACAGGATTTTTGCAACTTCCATGTCATGGAGACTTTAATGATGTGAATGTGGCCATGAATACATACAGCACAGCCAGATCTCAATCATCGTTATACACTGCCATATCTGAGTCACGGGTCATGTGACGGTCACACACACTTCAGTTCAGTGTTGAGGAGCCTCAAGGACACAATGAAGAGCAGAACAAGAGTTTGATCAGTTTATTGAACTTCTGTGGAGTCCAGCAGATAGAGAAGAGACGCGTTCAGCTGCTGAGAGAAGGAGGAGGAGGAGGATGATGAGTGTGTTCTATGAGCTGGTGTCTGAGTGCAGGTCATGGGCTGTTATGGACGGGATTCTGTTGTTTTTCTGCCCTTTATTTCCTCTTTGTCTTCCTGTGAGAAAAACAGATAGTCACAAAAAAGATTATTCACTCACACTCACTCACTCACTCTCTCTCACACACACACACACACTAGTATGAGACTCAAATTAACAGAAGCAGAGGGTTTAACACACACAGGGGCAATTCCTCAAAACAACTACATGAGAAAATAATCCACATTGCACAAATAAAACAACGCAAATATTACAAAATGTGACAGTAAAAGTCACAGCCGTGCCTGCTCTGTCCCATGGACTTCACACTAAAGCGTGCGGTGAGTTCAGTGGGGGGTGGTTGAGAATGAATGGGTCACATGGGAGGAGGCAATGGCTCCATTGTGCTATGATTGGATGTGATTGGTTCGTGCGATAAATCCCGCCTCTTGTTTTCATTCGCGCTCTGGAATCGCAACACCGCTAACTTGAAATGGGCTGAAAACACAATGACTGTGGGGTCAGTTTGTTGCGTATGGTGCTGCATAGCCGCTGACCAGTCAGGGTGCCCATGCTGACCCCTGTCCACCGCCGAAAGCACCAACAGTGGCACGTGAGCATCAGAACTGGACCACGGAGCAATGGAAGAAGGTGGTCTGGTCTGATGAATCATGTTTTCTTTTACATCCCGACCTCGCAACTTACAGTACTTAAAGGATCTGCTGCTAACATCTTGGTGCCAGATACCACAGCACACCTTTAGGGGTCTAGAGGAGTCCATCAGAGACGGGTCAGGGGGACCAACACAATATTAGGATACCGGTCATAATGTTATGCCTGATCAGTGTGTGTATATATATATATATATATATATATATATATATATATATATATATATATATATATATATATATATATATATATATATATATATATATATATATATATATATATATATACACACACACTCACCTAAAGGATTATTAGGAACACCTGTTTAATTTCTCATTAATGCAATTATCTAATCAACCAATCACATGGCAGTTGCTTCAATGCATTTAGGGGTGTGGTCCTGGTCAAGACAATCTCCTGAACTCCAAACTAAATGTCAGAATGGGAAAGAAAGGTGATTTAAGCAATTTTGAGCGTGGCATGGTTGTTGGTGCCAGACGGGCCGGTCTGAGTATTTCACAATCTGCTCAGTTACTGGGATTTTCACTCACAACCATTTCTAGAGTTTACAAAGAATGGTGTGAAAAGGGAAAAACATCCAGTATGCGGCAGTCCTGTGGGCGAAAATGCCTTG
>JBBBJY010000044.1:0-22500 GCA_039654625.1 Rhinogobio ventralis | reverse complement strand
TGTATAATAATTGATAATTGAAATGAGCTGATGACATCAGTGTTTTCTCCAGAGCGGCTGTACAGCCCAATCAAATTCTGTTCATTATTTTCCTGTTTAACACTGTGAAGCTGCTTTGAAACAATCGGCACTGTAAAAAGCGCTATATAAATAAAGGTGACTTGACTTGACAGAGGTGTTTCATTACTGAACCAATCTGTGGTTTTTAACGAATCGTGTGAGTCAATTATTCAGTGACTCGTTCATAAAGACAGTCGCTTGCTTCGTTACTGAATGTTGTTGAATGAACATTATACATTGTAGCCTTACAAGATTATGTGTAATAAATGATGTTCTTTCTAAAGCTACTTTTTGTAATGTCTATTCAACGCTTTTCCCATCTAACACAATAATGACTTTAGGTGAGCAGAAACCGTGAGGAAGAGCATGAGTTTATCCGTGTGGAGGCAGAACTCACCGAAACAGCGGATGAGCAGGTGCAGCTGGTCAATGTCAGAGTCGCCCGGGAACAGAGGAGAACCGCTCAACATCTCGAAGAACAGGCAGCCGACGGCCCACACGTCCACCGCCCTGAACACACACACACACACACACACACACACACACACACACACACAGGAGTTCATTTGCATCTTTGAATCAAACAGCGTCAGCGTTTGAATTAAACAGGACTTCTGTGTGCGGTAACTCACTTCCCATATCTGGCGTCTCCCACCAGCAGCTCTGGCGCTCGATACCAGCGCGTTGCCACGTAGTCTGTGTAAACCTCACCGGGAGCGGCCGACACCGTCCGGGCAAAGCCAAAGTCACAGAGCTTGACCACACCAAGCTGAGAGACCAGAACGTTCTCTGGCTTAACGTCCCTGTGGATGATCTGACAGACAAACACAGGATTAGTGAGAGAGCAGGGTTAGGTTAGGTTAAGTTAGGTTAGAGTAGGTTAGGGTAAGTTAAGTTAAGTTAGAGTTAGGTTGAGTTATGTTAGGTTAGAGTAGGGGCCTGTACCATGATGGTAGTTTAACAAACTCAGGGTTACAGGATTAGTTTCGAGTTGACAAAACCAAACCAATCTATTCAGGCTTTGTTGGTCCCATGATGCTGATCATCAGCTTTCTCTGTCAACTCAGGCTTTGATCCTGAGTTTAGGAGTTTAGCTGTGACATCAGTAGTGAACAGCCAATCACAGGCTGCGGATCAACTGAGATTCACTTCTCTCTTCTGCAGAATATTACATGATTGAAAAATATTAAGAATTTAAACAAATTTACACAGCAAGAAGAAAAGAGCTGTCTATGAAAGAGGACAACTTAAAGAAAAATCTTATACGTCAATGCAAGTAAAAGTTATAGTTAGTTTAGTTGATATTTAGAGAGAATTGAACATTTAAGCTCACATGTAGTTTATTTATTGATTTTAAAGCTTATTTGTATGACCTTTATATAGGCTATTTATATTAATTTTAACTAAGTGCCTATTAATGATGGATTAACTAAAATGATACATGTGTAACTGATTAAGGGTATAATAATTACATACATGATATCTAAATCATTCAAAATTATTATTATTATAAATAAGCATTGTTAAAAGCCAGACGCTTTAGTCTTTAAAAACCATTTGCTATGTAGTGACCTTTAATGTGGAGTAGAAACAGGGGGAGTGGCTTTATTGCATCAGAGGTGTGCTCACAGCTGATTGGTCCAATTTCAGTTTGAGATCTCTTATCCAGAACATAACCTGCCCTGGAGCAGGTTCGCCATGGAGCGTAAGTTACTATGGAGATGAACACTGCTAAAAGCCAAACCACTTTAATGGTGCCTAAAACCCAGGATTGGCACAAAGTAAGCTTAAACATATCTGGCTAGCCAGCTAAACCAGCTTCATGGTACAGGCCCCAGGTCAGGATAGGTTAGAATTAGGTTAAAGTTAGGTTAGGTTAAGTTAGGTAAGAGTTAGGTTAGATAGAGTTAAGTTAGGTTAAATTAGTTTAGGTTAAGCTAGATAGAGTTAGGTTAGGTTAAATTAGGTAAGAGTTAGGTTAGGTTTAGGTTAAATTATGTTAAATTATGTTAAGTTAGGTTAAGGTTAGAGTTAGGTTAGAGCTAGGTTAGGTGTAGGTTTAGGTTAGGGTCAGACGCTCACGTTGTTCTGATGGCAGAAGCCAACAGCCCTCAGGATCTGGTAGAGATACTTTCGGACTCGTTGCGGATCCAGTCCGGATGGAAACTGCTCAAGCTCGTCCAGAACCGTCCGCTCCACGAACTCGAACACCAAATACCAGCGACGTCTCCGCTTCCACACCTCCAGCAGGTTCACCAGATTCTCGTGCCTCAGTTGCTGCCAACACACACACACACACAAGGTGTAAAATGAACAAACACTTGTCAAGATCACAAAAACCTTTTTCATTTTGACGGCCAGGAGTGTGCTGTGTGGTGCTGTGCAGTGCTGTACGGTACGGTGTGGTGTGGTGCTGTGTGCTGTGCTGTACAGTACGGTATGGTATGGTATGGTGCTGTGCTGTGCTGTCCTGTGCGGTGCGGTGCAGTGCGGTTCTGTGCTGTCCTGTGCGCTGTCCTGTGCGCTGTCCTGTGCGTTGTCCTGTGCTGTTCTGTGTGCTGCTGTACGGTACGGTGTGGTGTGGTGTGGTGCTGTGCTGTCCTGTGTGCTGTGCTGTGCAGTACGGTACGGTGTGGTGCTGTGCTGTCCTATCCTGTGCTGTGCAGTGCGGTTCTGTGCAGTGCAGTACGGTTCTGTGTGGTGCTGTGTGCTGTCCTGTGCGCTGTCCTGTGCGGTGTCCTGTGCGGTGTCCTGTGCGGTGTCCTGTGCGGTGCAGTGCGGTTCTGTACAGTACGGTACGGTGTGGTGCTGTGCTGTCCTATCCTGTGCTGTGCAGTGCGGTTCTGTGCTGTTCTGTGTGGTGCTGTGTGCTGTGCTGTTCTGTGTGCCGTGCTGTCCTGTGCTGTGCTGTACGGTACAGTACGGCACGGTACGGTGTGGTGCTGTGTGGTGCTGTGCTGTCCTGTGCAGTGTGCTGTGCACACAACTTTAACAGTTGCTGCCAACACACACACACACAAGGTGTAAAATGAACAAAAACGGTTCTGGACGAGCTTGAGCAGTTTCCATCCGGACTGGATCCGCAACGAGTCCGAAAGTATCTCTACCAGATCCTGAGGGCTGTTGGCTTCTGCCATCAGAACAACGTGAGCGTCTGACCCTAACCTAAACCTACACCTGTGCTGTCTGTGCCGTCTCCTGTGCCGTGCCGTGCGCTGTGCTGTCTGTGCTGTGCTGTGCCGTCTCCTGTGCTGTGTCGTCCTGTGCTGTGCCGTGTGCTGTCCTGTGCCGTGTGCTGTGCTGTCTGTGCTGTGTCCTGTGCCGTGTCTCTACAACCGAAATGAAATCGCCTTGCTCATGGATGTGTGAGTCGGAGCATCAGCCTTGCACTTTCACACTGTACTTCCCTTACGAAAAACAAGTTTATTCAAGTGTGCTATTAGTATACATCTTTTAAACTAAAAATAAGAAACTATAAGTATATTTGGCCTATACTTGTAGTCAATGTTTTGATCGAGATGTATAAGTATTCTAAACACTGGGTTTGTAGTGTTTACTCTTTTGATTGAGTAGCCTATTAAATGCTTTTTTCACATAGTTTTACATACTGTCTTATAAACTGATATTGTTGGAAAATGTAATTTATAAAGAAAACATATTTCATCAATTATGAAACTCAATTATAAATTCAGTTCAATAGCAACGTTGCACTTAAAGTATACTTGCAGTACAGTTTATTGAGTGTATTCTTCTAAGTGTACTTTCATAAAAAAAAATGTGCTACAAGTATTAAAATAGTAAACTACTAGTATACATATAAGTTCACTTGTAGTACAGAAGCAGTGCAAATGAGAAACTTGTGAACTAGTTCTTAAAGTTTACTACTGTTACACTTAAAAGTATACTTTTGTATACTAAAAAGTGGGCCAGAGCAGTACTGAAATAGTAACGTTACATTTACAAGTTTACTACTAGTACACATTGATATTAGTATACTTCCTACATAAAGTATACTTAAAATATAATGGAACTTTACATACCTGTACATAATACATAACAGTCGGGTTCACTAGATGACTGACCTTCAGCAGCTTGACTTCTCTCTGCACGATCTTCCTCACGCCCTCATCTTCCTCCAGCAGCTTCTTCACGGCGACGGTTCGGCCGGTGTCCCGGTGGCGACACTTCAGCACGGTCCCGTAGCTGCCGGAGCCCAGACAGCCCAGAGTCTCGTACTTATACATCACACCCGCGGGTCATAGGCGTCAGCTCCAGCTCCACTAATACAGATGAAACATGAGCCATCATACGGCCAGTAAAGCACATCGCCGCCGCCTGTGTGCGCAGCACGTAAATAACTGCACCGTCGCCATAGAAACCGACGCGTGCGCAGAGACAGCTGTCAGTCAAACGTCAGAAACGAGTCAAATGTGTAAATAACGGACGGGTTTAATTTGAAAAAAAACTAAAATATTGTATTTATATTAGCATAATACTACCCATTTTATTTAACAATACGCTAACTAAAATTATTTATACACGATCATCCTCGATTCACTCTGTAGAGGACAGACCCATTTTTTTCTCAGGAGAGTACACTGTACACTGACCTTGTTAATACTTAACCATTATTCTATGGTTCTTATCGCCTCAGTGTCTGTCCGCCATATTGGAACGGTCAAAACACTGAGCTGTATATAGATATACTGTCTATATCTGCAATAGACATCCGCAGATGGTTTTCACAACATTTAGTTAATCATTAATGTGATACTTGGACATAATGAGTTAAACACAAACCAGCACATTCTGAAAGGTTATTTCCTCTGTGATTTACAGGCATATGCTGCACATTGTTGTGACATTTTATATGAAAATCAATGGAGTCGTGAGTGATGAACAGCGTCATGTTGACCGTTCCAAGATGGCGGACGCGTCGATTTGGAATGTTTATTGCAAATATCGCAGAGGTGTGTTACTTGAGCTTCATCATAGGGATGAAACCAGAAATTGTGTGGAAAACTGCTCAAATTGATCTAAACAAACACTTAAACACAAAGAAATTCAATGACATTGCTGCAGATTTCAGTAGTTTATTGAAAGTTGAAAACACATTCAAACAAAAACCTGCTGATGTCCAATCCGAACCCAAAACCGAACGCAGGCGGACAGTGTGGTGAGAAACGCTGTATGAAAAGAGCAGCACATCCCACAAACAGCCATGCAAAGACGTTGAGAAAACAGAAGAAACATGAGGAACAGTCCAGTTCGGCCTCGGACATCTGAAGCATCCGGAACCGGGACCTGACGCGACACACACACACAGACGGACAGGATCGAGTTAAGGCACCACCACTGTTTTATTGACTAGGAAAATAAATAATTGTACACTGAGCACTGATTTATGAAGTTATAAAATGTGCAGAAATCCGTTCCATGAGGAAACCCCTTCATTCAACTGCTCGATAGGAAAAAAAGTCCCGTTCTTCTTAGCAAAATCGTGACAAAATCAAACGAAAAGCGCAGATGACGCCCCTTGTGGGCGTGGGCGTGAGTTCGGAGTCTTTAACGGCCAGTCACAGTCCAGAAGCCGGAGAGAGACATGGAGAGAAAAACCAAAGCAAAAGCAAAGAGAGACTGGTTTGCGTTTTCGTGCGGCCGGTGCTCAGCGCCGCGGGCCCGTGAAGCGGCTCTCTCCTCGTCCCGCACCCATCCCTCCCCGTGCCGCCGCCGGCCCGCGCCCGTCCCGCTCTCGGCCCATCCCGTTCCCCATGGGGCCCCGGGGCCCGCGCCGGCCGTCCGACGGTCCTCTGGTCTCGCGCTCTCGGGCCGCTCTGGTCTTCTTCTCCTCCACGTTCAGCCGCACTTCCCCGCGGAACATGATGGGCTGCCGAAGGAGGAAATACAACTCGAGGTAACGGTCATGTTTTCCAAACTTGTGAGAAGTGTAATGATGCATCAAAAGCACCAGATGTTAATAATGAGTTGTAACGACACAAACCTTTGCTCCCAGAATCCTCTGCACCGGCTCAGAGTCGTCGAACACCACAAAACCGAAGTTGGGCAGCTTCCCTCCGACGCCTTTGGTGTTGATCCTCATCTCCATCACGTTCCCAAACGCTGAGCGAAACAAAGCAGCGTGAAACCACAGACACGCACTCAGAGCATCATCATCATCATCATCATCAGGGTCAAAGGTCAACGGCTCTCACTCATGAAGAACTCCTTCAGTTCACCCTCGTCGATGTCATGAGGAAGATTTCCAACAAACAGCTGATGATTGTCTGGATAACGAACAGACCGGCGGCCCTCCGCGTCACCGGTGTCAGAGTCACCGCGACCTGCACACACACACACACACACACACACACACACACGTGTTGGTGACTCCTGAGCTACATGTGTTTTGTATGAATGAGTGTCACATGACAGGAAACTCACCCTTAAAACTGATGTACTGTTTCCCACCCGGAGCCTCAGAGCCGCTGCCATCTGACAAACAACAACGGTCACATGACAGGAAACCATTCACACAATCAACCTGTTACTGATCACGTGTGTGTGTGTGAGAGTCTGGGAGTGTGTGACCTGCTCTGGGTCCTCGTGGAGGGAAGCCTGCTCTCTCCCGCCGCTGATCTCTGGGTAGTGACTGACTGTCCTGTTTGGCCTCCACCCGTGGCTGAGACAGAGGCAGACACAGCTTTACGGCACACACTCACATCTGATGACGTTTGCATCACTGATTCTGAATACTTCATATTTACAGGGTTCCCACTCTTTCATGAACGCCATTTCCCAGGACTTTACCTTTTATTTTGCATCAAGCTCAATAAAGGTGGGTGTGTTCCTGCCAATCCGGACAGTATCAAATTCAGTTCTTTTTCATGAACCATTACTTGATTAAAAACATTAAAATATAAGAATATTATATACAAGACTCTGCAATTAAACGAAATATGGACGAATTGTTAGGCATTCAAATATTCTCATGTGTTAATCACCTGCACAGAGCATCTGTGGGGTTAAAGATGAGTGTGTGTGCAGGGTTGCTGCACATTTCTTAAAGTAAGATTTAAGGCCTGAAGAAATACAAATTAACACTGTACATTACAGGTGTGCAACATTGACAAAACAAAATATCTCCATTTTAAAAGTTGAGTTGATGATAATATTTTGCGGAGTGTGTTTTTGTGCTGGTTTAGGCCCGTTCTGGACAGCTGACACACACACGCACATTCATAATATTTATATTTAATCAGTTCACAGCAGTGACAAATTACCTTTTTTACTAAGGGGCATTTTTTCCTGTATAAGGGCCTTTTTTCTAAACGTGTATGATGCATCACCTTTTGTCAAATATTAACAGTCAAATTAAATTCTATCAGTACAATAACAGTATAGGGCTGTTACCAATCAAATTAAATCATCAACAAAATCCATCTTGACACAGAAGCGGCATTAATATAATTTACAATTGCAAACATAACGCTATAGTGTGAGTGACAGACTCGATGTCACATTGTTAAAACAATAATTACGATGGGAGGGTGAACTTCCTGTTGTAACGGCAGCTCTACCTGAACACTGGCCGCCTTCAGCACATGTGGAGAGCCGGCCGGAGGAAGATTCTTACTGGTCACCAGAGCCCATGAGAACGCCTGCAGATGACATCACACGCAGTCAACACAGCGCTCCACACACACACACACACACACACAGATCTGTAGCGACAGCCACGGTACCTTGGGCGGCTCTGGGGTGAGAGGGGGCGGAGTCAAGGCGGGGACAGGGGTGGAGCCTCTCTCCTCCTCTGGGAGTTTCTCCTCAGGCTCCGCCTCCACCACCTGCAGCTCTGCCTCTGGGTTAAGCTCTGCCTCTATCTCCTGATTGGCCTCCAGCTGGGACTCTGGCTCCGCCTCAGGGGCCGCCTCCTCCTGCTGCTCCTCCACTCCATTACTGTGAACATGAACAGCTGGTGTAACACTCTGAGGTGTGTGTGCGGTGATCTCAGGTGCATGCTGGTACCTGACAGGGGCCAGCGGCTCATAGTAGGTGGTGCTGCTGGGACGGTCCTGTACCGGCTCAGGCGAAGCATGAGTGTCCACCTGCTCCTCCTCCTCCTCCACCACCTCCTCGTCCTCCTCTTCAGACTCTGCTCACACACACAGATCATTTTTATAGCATGTTAAAATTGCTACTTTTTGAGGGTGAGCAAAAACACACCGTTTTAGTGCGTCCCTTTAAATGCAAATGAGCTGCTGCTCCCCACCCCCTTTCAGGAAGAGGGCGGAGCTTTAAGAGCTCATGTTAGCAGCTCCGATTACCACTGTATTAATAAATGTGAAAGACGGATGACAGCTTGAGCGACTCTACAGCAACTCTTCCTCTTCTCCACATGTTCCCGGGAGCGGGATTATGTAAATGTTAGGGTTAGTGATGTCACTAACTCGTTGTAGTCCCTACCAGCCGTTTGTTGTAGTCCTTAAAAAGAGATTTCTGTAAAAGAAAATATCTCCCTTTGCTTTGAACGCTGAGCATCGTAACTTTGCAGATGTTGTTCATGAAGCTAAACAAGTCAAATCATAAACACCCCTTTACCTCCCAGTTCGGCCTCAGAGTCTCCGAACACCTCCTCTTCATAGCGGAAGATGTCATTGTGCACGTAGAACTTATTGACAGCAGAGCCCTGCCACACACACACACACACACATACACATCAGAGAAGCATTCAACAGGTACAATATCTCACACACATTTATTATACTGAATCGCTGTATCTCATGTTGTTCAAGACTTGCTCAAATTCAATCAACAAATATTAATGTTCATCATATAGGAGTTCAAAGCGCAGGTTTCCCGCACAGTCAGGTGACCCGACTGACACTAGTGTCCGCAGGTGTGAGACGACCGCAATCACGTCAATGTTTTGGCCCGATTCCCGGCTTCTGATGTTCATATTTGGTTCTGTAACTGGCAGAGAGGAAGAGACGATCGGCCCACGTGCCACATCTATTGTTTGAATTGTGTTATAAAATGACTGAATTTGAAAGTCGAGAACTTTTTTCGTATTAAAACTAACAAAGATTATTGCGGTTATTGGATATGGTTGTTCAGAGCAAAGTAGTGAGAAGATCAGCATAAACATCACTTAGCTTTGCATATAAAGTTGAGCAATTGTTATACGATATAAACGTAATCTAAGAATACGTTTAGCATGGATATATTCTCACTTGCTGAACACTCAGAGAAACCGTTTCGCTCTCTGTCAAGCGATCGGTCCATTTCAGCTCAACGGATGCGAGCGTACCTGTATCTGACGCACGCACACACACACGGACAGTTCATTTGGAATTATTCAGCTTTTAAGAACAAGCTGAAGATATGCGACAGTGGGCGGAGCTAATGCGCAAACAGCAATCTCATTGGCTGGTGCTCATCTATTACCTTCACTGTTTTGATTTCAGCAAATCAGCTCGAGCGAATGCTGACAACGTGATTAATATTCATGAACCCAGCAGCTCATCAGTCTTTAGTGCGTGGTATATTGTTATTAATAGTAGAATTAGTAGTAGTATCGTAATAATTACTATGATCTATTACTATTGTCATTTTTTACAGAAACACTGAATGACCAACAATATCTTAAGCACCACCACCAGTCATAAATTCAGTTAAAATATCAAATATGCATTCATACGTGTGTGTAGAGGGTTGAGTGTGTGTGTGTGTGTGTGTGTGGAGAGAGGGTTGAGTGTGTGTGTGTGTGTGTGTGGAGAGAGGGTTGAGTGTGTGTGTGTGTGTGTGTGTGTGGAGAGAGGGTTGAGTGTGTGTGTGTGTGTGTGTGTGTGTGTGTGTGGAGAGAGGGTTGAGTGTGTGTGTGTGTGTGTGTGTGTGTGTGTGTGTGTGTGTGTGTGGAGAGAGGGTTGAGTGTGTGTGTGTGTGTGTGTGTGTGTGTGGAGAGGGTTGAGTGTGTGTGTGTGTGGAGAGGGTTGAGTGTGTGTGTGTGGAGAGGGTTGAGTGTGTGTGTGTGTGTGTGTGTGTGTGTGGAGAGGGTTGAGTGTGTGTGTGTGTGGAGAGGGTTGAGTGTGTGTGTGTGTGTGTGTGTGTGGAGAGGGTTGAGTGTGTGTGTGTGTGTGTGTGTGTGTGTGGAGAGGGTTGAGTGTGTGTGTGTGTGTGTGTGTGGAGAGGGTTGAGTGTGTGTGTGTGTGTGTGTGGAGAGGGTTGAGTGTGTGTGTGTGTGTGTGTGTGGAGAGGGTTGAGTGTGTGTGTGTGTGTGTGTGTGTGTGTGGAGAGGGTTGAGTGTGTGTGTGTGTGTGTGTAGGGTTGAGTGTGTGTGTGTGTGTGTGTGTGTAGGGTTGAGTGTGTGTGTGTGTGTGTGTAGGGTTGAGTGTGTGTGTGTGTGTGTGTGTGTAGGGTTGAGTGTGTGTGTGTGTGTGTGTAGGGTTGAGTGTGTGTGTGTGTGTGTGTAGGGTTGAGTGTGTGTGTGTGTGTGTGTAGGGTTAAGTGTGTGTGTGTAGAGGGTTGAGTGTGTGTAGAGGGTTGAGTGTGTGTGTGTGTGTGTAGAGGGTTGAGTGTGTGTGTGTGTAGAGGATTGAGTGTGTGTGTGTGTGTGTAGAGGGTTGAGTGTGTGTGTGTGTGTAGAGGGTTGAGTGTGTGTGTGTGTGTGTGTGTGTGTGTGTGTGTAGAGGGTTGAGTGTGTGTGTGTGTGTGTGTGTGTGTGTGAGTGTGAGTGTGTGTGTGTGTGTGTGTGTGTGTGTGGAGAGGGTTGAGTGTGTGTGTGTGTGTGTGTGTGTGTGTGTGTGTGGAGAGGGTTGAGTGTGCGTGTGTGTGTGTGTGGAGAGGGTTGAGTGTGTGTGTGTGTGTGTGTGTGTGTGGAGAGGGTTGAGTGTGTGTGTGTGTGTGTGTGTGTGTGGAGAGGGTTGAGTGTGTGTGTGTGTGTGTGAGTGGAGAGGGTTGAGTGTGTGTGTGTGTGTGTGAGTGGAGAGGGTTGAGTGTGTGTGTGTGTGTGTGTGTGTGAGTGGAGAGGGTTGAGTGTGTGTGTGTGTGTGTGTGTGAGTGGAGAGGGTTGAGTGTGTGTGTGTGTGTGTGTGTGAGTGGAGAGGGTTGAGTGTGTGTGTGTGTGTGTGTGAGTGGAGAGGGTTGAGTGTGTGTGTGTGTGTGTGTGTGAGTGGAGAGGGTTGAGTGTGTGTGTGTGTGTGTGTGTGTGGAGAGGGTTGAGTGTGTGTGTGTGTGTGTGTGTGTGTGGAGAGGGTTGAGTGTGTGTGTGTGTGAGTGGAGAGGGTTGAGTGTGTGTGTGTGTGTGTGTGTGTGTGTGAGTGGAGAGGGTTGAGTGTGTGTGTGTGTGTGTGTGTGTGTGGAGAGGGTTGAGTGTGTGTGTGTGTGAGTGGAGAGGGTTGAGTGTGTGTGTGTGTGAGTGGAGAGGGTTGAGTGTGTGTGTGTGTGTGTGTGTGTGTGGAGAGGGTTGAGTGTGTGTGTGTGTGTGTGTGTGTGTGTGTGTGTGTGTGTGAGTGGAGAGGGTTGAGTGTGTGTGTGTGTGTGTGTGTGTGTGTGTGAGTGGAGAGGGTTGAGTGTGTGTGTGTGTGTGTGTGTGTGTGTGAGTGGAGAGGGTTGAGTGTGTGTTTGTGTGTGTGTGTGTGAGTGGAGAGGGTTGAGTGTGTGTGTGTGTGTGTGTGTGTGTGTGTGAGTGGAGAGGGTTGAGTGTGTGTGTGTGTGTGAGTGGAGAGGGTTGAGTGTGTGTGTGTGTGTGTGTGTGTGAGTGGAGAGGGTTGAGTGTGTGTGTGTGTGTGTGTGAGTGGAGAGGGTTGAGTGTGTGTGTGTGTGTGTGTGTGTGTGTGTGAGTGGAGAGGGTTGAGTGTGTGTGTGTGTGTGTGAGTGGAGAGGGTTGAGTGTGTGTGTGTGTGTGTGAGTGGAGAGGGTTGAGTGTGTGTGTGTGTGTGTGAGTGGAGAGGGTTGAGTGTGTGTGTGTGTGTGTGAGTGGAGAGGGTTGAGTGTGTGTGTGTGTGTGTGTGAGTGGAGAGGGTTGAGTGTGTGTGTGTGTGTGTGTGTGTGGAGAGGGTTGAGTGTGTGTGTGTGTGTGTGTGTGTGAGTGGAGAGGGTTGAGTGTGTGTGTGTGTGTGTGTGTGAGTGGAGAGGGTTGAGTGTGTGTGTGTGTGTGTGTGTGGAGAGGGTTGAGTGTGTGTGTGTGTGTGTGTGTGTGTGTGAGTGGAGAGGGTTGAGTGTGTGTGTGTGTGTGTGTGTGTGTGTGTGTGTGTGTGAGTGGAGAGGGTTGAGTGTGTGTGTGTGTGTGTGTGTGTGTGTGTGTGAGTGAGTGGAGAGGGTTGAGTGTGTGTGTGTGTGTGTGTGTGTGTGTGTGTGTGTGTGTGTGTGTGTGTGTGTGTGTGTGGAGAGGGTTGAGTGTGTGTGTGTGTGTGTGTGTGTGTGAGTGGAGAGGATTGAGTGTCTGTGTGTGTGTGTGTGTGTGTGTGTGAGTGGAGAGGATTGAGTATGTGTGTGTGTGTGTGTGTGTAGAGGGTTGAGTGTGTGTGTGTGTGTAGAGGGTTGAGTGTGTGTGTGTGTGTGTGTGTAGAGGGTTGAGTGTGTGTGTGTGTGTAGAGGGTTGAGTGTGTGTGTGTGTGTGTGTGTGTAGAGGGTTGAGTGTGTGTGTGTGTGTGTGTGTGTAGAGGGTTGAGTGTGTGTGTGTGTGTGTGTGTGTGTGTGTGTGTAGAGGGTTGAGTGTGTGTGTGTGTGTAGAGGGTTGAGTGTGTGTGTGTGTGTGTGTGTAGAGGGTTGAGTGTGAGTGTGTGTGTGGAGAGGGTTGAGTGTGTGTGTGTGTGTGTGTGTGTGGAGAGGGTTGAGTGTGTGTGTGTGTGTGTGTGTGGAGAGGGTTGAGTGTGTGTGTGTGTGTGTGGAGAGGGTTGTGTGTGTGTGTGTGTGTGTGTGTGGAGAGGGTTGTGTGTGTGTGTGTGTGTGTGTGTGTGTAGAGGGTTGTGTGTGTGTGTGTGTGTGTAGAGGGTTGAGTGTGTGTGTGAGTGGAGAGGGTTGAGTGTGTGTGTGTGTGTGTGTGTGTGTGTGTGAGTGGAGAGGGTTGAGTGTGTGTGTGTGTGTGTGTGAGTGTGAGTGGAGAGGGTTGAGTGTGTGTGTGTGTGTGTGAGTGTGAGTGGAGAGGGTTGAGTGTGTGTGTGTGTGTGTGTGTGTGAGTGGAGAGGGTTGAGTGTGTGTGTGTGTGTGTGTAGAGGGTTGAGAGTGTGTGTGTGTGTGTGTGTGTGTGTCTGTAGAGGGTTGAGTGTGTGTGTGTGTGTGTGTCTGTGTGTAGAGGGTTGAGTATGTGTGTGTGTGTGTGTGTGTGTGTGTGTAGAGGGTTGAGTGTGTGTGTGTGTGTGTGTGTGTGTGTGTGTGTGTAGAGGGTTGAGTGTGTGTGTGTGTGTGTGTGTGTGTGTGTAGAGGGTTGAGTGTGTGTGTGTGTGTGTGTGTGTGTGTAGAGGGTTGAGTGTGTGTGTGTGTGTGTGTGTGTGTGTGTGTGTGTGTAGAGGGTTGAGTGTGTGTGTGTGTGTGTGTGTGTGTGTAGAGGGTTGAGTGTGTGTGTGTGTGTGTGCGTGTGAGTGTGAGTGAGTGGAGAGGGTGGAGTGTGTGTGTGTGTGTGTGTGTGTGTGGAGAGGGTTGAGTGTGAGTGTGTGTGTGTGTGTGTGTGTGTGTAGAGGGTTGAGTGTGTGTGTGTGTGTGTGTAGAGGGTTGAGTGTGTGTGTGTGTGTGTGTAGAGGGTTGAGTGTGTGTGTGTGTGTGTGTAGAGGGTTGAGTGTGTGTGTGTGTGTGTAGAGGGTTGAGTGTGTGTGTGTGTGTGTAGAGGGTTGAGTGTGTGTGTGTGTGTGTGTGTGTAGAGGGTTGAGTGTGTGTGTGTGTGTGTGTGTGTAGAGGGTTGAGTGTGTGTGTGTGTGTGTGTGTAGAGGGTTGAGTGTGTGTGTGTGTGTGTGTGTGTGTAGAGGGTTGAGTGTGTGTGTGTGTGTGTGTGTGTAGAGGGTTGAGTGTGTGTGTGTGTGTGTGTGTAGAGGGTTGAGTGTGTGTGTGTGTGTGTAGAGGGTTGAGTGTGTGTGTGTGTGTGTAGAGGGTTGAGTGTGTGTGTGTGTGTGTAGAGGGTTGAGTGTGTGTGTGTGTGTGTGTGTGTGTGTGTGTGTGTGTAGAGGGTTGAGTGTGTGTGTGTGTGTGTAGAGGGTTGAGTGTGTGTGTGTGTGTGTAGAGGGTTGAGTGTGTGTGTGTGTGTGTGTGTGTGTGTGTGTGTGTGTGTGTGTGTGTGTGTGTGTGTGTGTGTGGAGAGGGTTGAGTGTGTGTGTGTGTGTAGAGGGTTGAGTGTGTGTGTGTGTGTGTGTGTGTGTGTGTGTGTGTGTGTGTGTGTGTGTGTGTGGAGAGGGTTGAGTGTGTGTGTGTGTGTAGAGGGTTGAGTGTGTGTGTGTGTGTAGAGGGTTGAGTGTGTGTGTGTGTGTGTGTGCGTGTGAGTGGAGAGGGTTGAGTGTGTGTGTGTGTGTGTGAGTGGAGAGGGTTGAGTGTGTGTGTGTGTGTGTGTAGAGGGTTGAGTGTGTGTGTGTGTGTGTGTAGAGGGTTGAGTGTGTGTGTGTGTGTGTGTAGAGGGTTGAGTGTGTGTGTGTGTGTGTGTAGAGGGTTGAGTGTGTGTGTGTGTGTGTGTAGAGGGTTGAGTGTGTGTGTGTGTGTGTGTAGAGGGTTGAGTGTGTGTGTGTGTGTGTGTGAGTGTGTGTGTGTGTGTGTGTGTGTGTGTGTGTGTGTGTGTGTGTGTGTGTGTGTGTGTGTGTGTGTGTGTGTAGAGGGTTGAGTGTGTGTGTGTGTGTGTGTGTGTGTAGAGGGTTGAGTGTGTGTGTGTGTGTGTGTGTGTGTGTGGAGAGGGTTGAGTGTGTGTGTGTGTGTAGAGGGTTGAGTGTGTGTGTGTGTGTAGAGGGTTGAGTGTGTGTGTGTGTGTGGAGAGGGTTGAGTGTGTGTGTGTGTGTGCGTGTGAGTGGAGAGGGTTGAGTGTGTGTGTGTGTGTGTGTGAGTGGAGAGGGTTGAGTGTGTGTGTGTGTGTGTGTGTAGAGGGTTGAGTGTGTGTGTGTGTGTGCGTGTGAGTGGAGAGGGTTGAGTGTGTGTGTGTGTGCGTGTGTGTGTAGAGGGTTGAGTGTGTGTGTGTGTGTGCGTGTGTGTGTAGAGGGTTGAGTGTGTGTGTGTGTGTGTGTGTGTGTAGAGGGTTGAGTGTGTGTGTGTGTGTAGAGGGTTGAGTGTGTGTGTGTGTGTGTGTGTGTGTGTGTGTGTGTAGAGGGTTGAGTGTGTGTGTGTGTGTGTGTGTGTAGAGGGTTGAATGTGTGTGTGTGTGTGTGTGTGTGTGTGTGTAGAGGGTTGAGTGTGTGTGTGTGTGTGTGTGGAGAGGGTTGAGTGTGAGTGTGTGTGTGTGGAGAGGGTTGAGTGTGTGTGTGTGTGTGTGTGTGTGGAGAGGGTTGAGTGTGTGTGTGTGTGTGTGTGTGGAGAGGGTTGAGTGTGTGTGTGTGTGTGTGGAGAGGGTTGAGTGTGTGTGTGTGTGTGTGTGGAGAGGGTTGAGTGTGTGTGTGTGTGTGTGTGGAGAGGGTTGAGTGTGTGTGTGTGTGTGTGGAGAGGGTTGAGTGTGTGTGTGTGTGTGTGTGGAGAGGGTTGAGTGTGTGTGTGTGTGTGTGGAGAGGGTTGAGTGTGTGTGTGTGTGTGGGTGTGTGTGTGTGTGTGTGTGTGTAGGTGTGTGTGTGTGTGTGTGTAGAGGGTTGAGTGTGTGTGTGTGTGTGTGTAGAGGGTTGAGTGTGTGTGTGTGTGTGTGTAGAGGGTTGAGTGTGTGTGTGTGTGTGTGTAGAGGGTTGAGTGTGTGTGTGTGTGTGTGTGTGTAGAAGGTTGAATGTGAGTGTGTGTGTGTGGAGAGGGTTGAGTGTGTGTGTGTGTGTGTGGAGAGGGTTGTGTGTGTGTGTGTGTGTGTGTGGAGAGGGTTGAGTGTGTGTGTGTGTGTGTGTGTGTGGAGAGGGTTGTGTGTGTGTGTGTGTGTGTGGAGAGGGTTGTGTGTGTGTGTGTGTGTGTGTGTGTGTGTGTGTGTGTGTGTGTGTAGAGGGTTGAGTGTGTGTGTGTGTGTGTGTGTGGAGAGGGTTGAGTGTGTGTGTGTGTGTGTGTGTGGAGAGGGTTGTGTGTGTGTGTGTGTGTGGAGAGGGTTGTGTGTGTGTGTGTGTGTGTGTGTGTGTGTAGAGGGTTGAGTGTGTGTGTGTGTGTGTGTGTGTAGAGGGTTGAGTGTGTGTGTGTGTGTGTGTGTGTAGAGGGTTGAGTGTGTGTGTGTGTGTGTGTGTGTGTAGAGGGTTGAGTGTGAGTGTGTGTGTGTGGAGAGGGTTGAGTGTGTGTGTGTGTGTGTGGAGAGGGTTGTGTGTGTGTGTGTGTGTGTGTGTGTGTGTGTGTGGAGAGGGTTGTGTGTGTGTGGAGAGGGTTGTGTGTGTGTGTGTGTGTGTGTGTGTAGAGGGTTGAGTGTGTGTGTGTGTGGAGAGGGTTGAGTGTGTGTGTGTGTGTGTGTGTAGAGGGTTGAGTGTGTGTGTGTGTGTGTGTGTGTAGAGGGTTGAGTGTGTGTGTGTGTGTGTGTGTGTGTAGAGGGTTGAGTGTGTGTGTGTGTGTGTGTGTGTAGAGGGTTGAGTGTGTGTGTGTGTGTGTGTGTGGAGAGGGTTGAGTGTGTGTGTGTGTGTGTGTGTAGAGGGTTGAGTGTGTGTGTAGAGGGTTGAGTGTGTGTGTGTGTGTGTGTGTGTGTGTGTAGAGGGTTGAGTGTGTGTGTAGAGGGTTGAGTGTGTGTGTGTGTAGAGGGTTGAGTGTGTGTGTGTGTGTGTGTGTGTGTGGAGAGGGTTGAGTGTGTGTGTGTGTGTGTGTAGAGGGTTGAGTGTGTGTGTGTGTGTGTGTAGAGGGTTGAGTGTGTGTGTGTGTGTGTGTGTGTAGAGGGTTGAGTGTGTGTGTGTGTGTGTGTGTGTGTGTGTAGAGGGTTGAGTGTGTGTGTGTGTGTGTGTGTGTGTGTGTAGAGGGTTGAGTGTGTGTGTAGAGGGTTGAGTGTGTGTGTGTGTAGAGGGTTGAGTGTGTGTGTGTAGAGGGTTGAGTGTGTGTGTGTGTGTGTGTGTGTGTGGAGAGGGTTGAGTGTGTGTGTGTGTGTGTGTAGAGGGTTGAGTGTGTGTGTGTGTGTGTGTAGAGGGTTGAGTGTGTGTGTGTGTGTGTGTGTGTAGAGGGTTGAGTGTGTGTGTGTGTGTGTGTGTGTAGAGGGTTGAGTGTGTGTAGAGGGTTGAGTGTGTGTGTGTAGAGGGTTGAGTGTGTGTGTGTAGAGGGTTGAGTGTGTGTGTGTAGAGGGTTGAGTGTGTGTGTGTGTGTGTGTAGAGGGTTGAGTGTGTGTGTGTGTGTGTGTAGAGGGTTGAGTGTGTGTGTGTGTGTAGAGGGTTGAGTGTGTGTGTGTGTGTGTGTAGAGGGTTGAGTGTGTGTGTGTGTGTGTAGAGGGTTGAGTGTGTGTGTGTGTGTGTGTGTGTGTGTGTGTGTGTGTAGAGGGTTGAGTGTGTGTGTGTGTGTGTGTGTGTGTAGAGGGTTGAGTGTGTGTGTGTGTGTGTGGAGAGGGTTGAGTGTGTGTGTGTGTGTAGAGGGTTGAGTGTGTGTGTGTGTGTAGAGGGTTGAGTGTGTGTGTGTGTGTGGAGAGGGTTGAGTGTGTGTGTGTGTGTGCGTGTGAGTGGAGAGGGTTGAGTGTGTGTGTGTGTGTGTGTGAGTGGAGAGGGTTGAGTGTGTGTGTGTGTGTGTGTGTAGAGGGTTGAGTGTGTGTGTGTGTGTGCGTGTGAGTGGAGAGGGTTGAGTGTGTGTGTGTGTGCGTGTGTGTGTAGAGGGTTGAGTGTGTGTGTGTGTGTGCGTGTGTGTGTAGAGGGTTGAGTGTGTGTGTGTGTGTGTGTGTGTGTGTGTGTAGAGGGTTGAGTGTGTGTGTGTGTGTAGAGGGTTGAGTGTGTGTGTGTGTGTGTGTGTGTGTGTGTGTGTAGAGGGTTGAGTGTGTGTGTGTGTGTGTGTGTGTAGAGGGTTGAGTGTGTGTGTGTGTGTGTGTGTGTGTGTGTAGAGGGTTGAGTGTGTGTGTGTGTGTGTGTGGAGAGGGTTGAGTGTGAGTGTGTGTGTGTGGAGAGGGTTGAGTGTGTGTGTGTGTGTGTGTGTGGAGAGGGTTGAGTGTGTGTGTGTGTGTGTGTGTGGAGAGGGTTGAGTGTGTGTGTGTGTGTGTGGAGAGGGTTGAGTGTGTGTGTGTGTGTGTGGAGAGGGTTGAGTGTGTGTGTGTGTGTGTGTGGAGAGGGTTGAGTGTGTGTGTGTGTGTGTGTGGAGAGGGTTGAGTGTGTGTGTGTGTGTGTGGAGAGGGTTGAGTGTGTGTGTGTGTGTGGGTGTGTGTGTGTGTGTGTGTGGGTGTGTGTGTGTGTGTGTAGGTGTGTGTGTGTGTGTGTGTAGAGGGTTGAGTGTGTGTGTGTGTGTGTGTAGAGGGTTGAGTGTGTGTGTGTGTGTGTGTAGAGGGTTGAGTGTGTGTGTGTGTGTGTGTAGAGGGTTGAGTGTGTGTGTGTGTGTGTGTGTGTAGAAGGTTGAATGTGAGTGTGTGTGTGTGGAGAGGGTTGAGTGTGTGTGTGTGTGTGTGGAGAGGGTTGTGTGTGTGTGTGTGTGTGTGTGGAGAGGGTTGAGTGTGTGTGTGTGTGTGTGTGTGTGTGTGGAGAGGGTTGTGTGTGTGTGTGTGTGTGTGTGGAGAGGGTTGTGTGTGTGTGTGTGTGTGTGTGTGTGTGTGTGCGTAGAGGGTTGAGTGTGTGTGTGTGTGTGTGTGTGGAGAGGGTTGAGTGTGTGTGTGTGTGTGTGTGTGTGTGGAGAGGGTTGTGTGTGTGTGTGTGTGTGGAGAGGGTTGTGTGTGTGTGTGTGTGTGTGTGTGTGTAGAGGGTTGAGTGTGTGTGTGTGTGTGTGTGTGTAGAGGGTTGAGTGTGTGTGTGTGTGTGTGTGTGTGTAGAGGGTTGAGTGTGTGTGTGTGTGTGTGTGTGTGTGTGTAGAGGGTTGAGTGTGAGTGTGTGTGTGTGTGGAGAGGGTTGAGTGTGTGTGTGTGTGTGTGTGGAGAGGGTTGTGTGTGTGTGTGTGTGTGTGTGTGTGTGTGTGTGTGTGGAGAGGGTTGTGTGTGTGTGGAGAGGGTTGTGTGTGTGTGTGTGTGTGTGTGTGTAGAGGGTTGAGTGTGTGTGTGTGTGGAGAGGGTTGAGTGTGTGTGTGTGTGTGTGTGTAGAGGGTTGAGTGTGTGTGTGTGTGTGTGTGTGTAGAGGGTTGAGTGTGTGTGTGTGTGTGTGTGTGTAGAGGGTTGAGTGTGTGTGTGTGTGTGTGTGTGTAGAGGGTTGAGTGTGTGTGTGTGTGTGTGTGTGGAGAGGGTTGAGTGTGTGTGTGTGTGTGTGTGTAGAGGGTTGAGTGTGTGTGTAGAGGGTTGAGTGTGTGTGTGTGTGTGTGTGTGTGTGTGTGTAGAGGGTTGAGTGTGTGTGTAGAGGGTTGAGTGTGTGTGTGTGTAGAGGGTTGAGTGTGTGTGTGTAGAGGGTTGAGTGTGTGTGTGTGTGTGTGTGTGTGTGTGTGGAGAGGGTTGAGTGTGTGTGTGTGTGTGTGTGTAGAGGGTTGAGTGTGTGTGTGTGTGTGTGTAGAGGGTTGAGTGTGTGTGTGTGTGTGTGTAGAGGGTTGAGTGTGTGTGTGTGTGTGTGTAGAGGGTTGAGTGTGTGTAGAGGGTTGAGTGTGTGTGTGTAGAGGGTTGAGTGTGTGTGTGTAGAGGGTTGAGTGTGTGTGTGTAGAGGGTTGAGTGTGTGTGTGTAGAGGGTTGAGTGTGTGTGTGTGTGTGTGGAGAGGGTTGAGTGTGTGTGTGTGTGTGTGTGTGTGTAGAGGGTTGAGTGTGTGTGTGTGTGTGTGTGTGTGTGTGTGTGTGTGTGTGTGTGTGTGTGTGTGTAGAGGGTTGAGGGTTGAGTGTGTGTGTAGAGGGTTGAGTGTGTGTGTGTGTGTGTGTGTGTAGAGGGTTGAGTGTGTGTGTAGAGGGTTGAGTGTGTGTGTGTGTGTGTGTGTGTAGAGGGTTGAGTGTGTGTGTGTAGAGGGTTGAGTGTGTGTGTGTGTGTGTAGAGGGTTGAGTGTGTGTGTGTGTGTGTAGAGGGTTGAGTGTGTGTGTGTGTGTGTGTGTGTGTGTAGAGGGTTGAGTGTGTGTGTGTAGAGGGTTGAGTGTGTGTGTGTGTGTGTGTGTGTGTGTGTAGAGGGTTGAGTGTGTGTGTGTGTGTGTGTGTAGAGGGTTGAGTGTGTGTGTGTGTGTGTGTGTGTAGAGGGTTGAGTGTGTGTGTGTGTGTGTGTGTGTGTAGAGGGTTGAGTGTGTGTGTGTGTGTGTGTGTAGAGGGTTGAGTGTGTGTGTGTGTGTGTAGAGGGTTGAGTGTGTGTGTGTGTGTGTGTGTAGAGGGTTGAGTGTGTGTGTGTGTGTGTGTGTAGAGGGTTGAGTGTGTGTGTGTGTGTGTGTAGAGGGTTGAGTGTGTGTGTGTGTGTGTGTAGAGGGTTGAGTGTGTGTGTGTGTGTGTGTAGAGGGTTGAGTGTGTGTGTGTGTGTGTGTAGAGGGTTGAGTGTGTGTGTGTGTGTGTGTAGAGGGTTGAGTGTGTGTGTGTGTGTGTGTGTAGAGGGTTGAGTGTGTGTGTGTGTGTGTGTAGAGGGTTGAGTGTGTGTGTGTGTGTGTGTAGAGGGTTGAGTGTGTGTGTGTGTGTGTGTGTGTGTAGAGGGTTGAGTGTGTGTGTGTGTGTGTGTAGAGGGTTGAGTGTGTGTGTGTGTGTGTGTAGAGGGTTAGTGTGTGTGTGTGTGTGTGTGTAGAGGGTTGAGTGTGTGTGTGTGTGTGTGTAGAGGGTTGAGTGTGTGTGTGTGTGTGTGTGTGTGTAGAGGGTTGAGTGTGTGTGTGTGTGTGTGTAGAGGGTTGAGTGTGTGTGTGTGTGTGTGTGTAGAGGGTTGAGTGTGTGTGTGTGTGTGTGTAGAGGGTTGAGTGTGTGTGTGTGTGTGTGTAGAGGGTTGAGTGTGTGTGTGTGTGTGTAGAGGGTTGAGTGTGTGTGTGTGTGTAGAGGGTTGAGTGTGTGTGTGTGTGTGTGTGTGTAGAGGGTTGAGTGTGTGTGTGTGTGTGTGTGTGTAGAGGGTTGAGTGTGTGTGTGTGTGTGTGTGTGTAGAGGGTTGAGTGTGTGTGTGTGTGTGTGTGTGTAGAGGGTTGAGTGTGTGTGTGTGTGTGTGTGTGTAGAGGGTTGAGTGTGTGTGTGTGTGTGTGTGTAGAGGGTTGAGTGTGTGTGTGTGTGTGTGTGTGTGTGTGTAGAGGGTTGAGTGTGTGTGTGTGTGTGTGTGTGTAGAGGGTTGAGTGTGTGTGTGTGTGTGTGTGTGTGTGTGTAGAGGGTTGAGTGTGTGTGTGTGTGTGTGTGTGTAGAGGGTTGAGTGTGTGTGTGTGTGTGTGTGTGTGTGTGTAGAGGGTTGAGTGTGTGTGTGTGTGTGTGTGTGTGTAGAGGGTTGAGTGTGTGTGTGTGTGTGTGTAGAGGGTTGAGTGTGTGTGTGTGTGTGTGTAGAGGGTTGAGTGTGTGTGTGTGTGTGTAGAGGGTTGAGTGTGTGTGTGTGTGTGTAGAGGGTTGAGTGTGTGTGTGTGTGTGTGTAGAGGGTTGAGTGTGTGTGTGTGTGTGTGTAGAGGGTTGAGTGTGTGTGTGTGTGTGTGTGTAGAGGGTTGAGTGTGTGTGTGTGTGTGTGTGTAGAGGGTTGAGTGTGTGTGTGTGTAGAGGGTTGAGTGTGTGTGTGTGTGTGGAGGGTTGAGTGTGTGTGTGTGGGTTGAGTGTGTGGGTGTGTGTGTGTGTAGAGGGTTGAGTGTGTGTGTGTGTGTGTGTAGAGGGTTGAGTGTGTGTGTGTGTGTGTGTGTGTGTGTGAGGGTTGAGTGGTGTGTGTGTGTGTGTGTGAGAGGGTTGAGTGTGTGTGTGTGTGGTGTGGGTGTGTGTGTGTGTGTGTAGAGGGTTGAGTGTGTGTGTGTGTGTGAGGTGTGTGTGTGTGTGTGTGTGTAGAGGGTTGAGTGTGTGTGTGTGTGTGTAGAGGGTTGAGTGTGTGTGTGTGTGTGTGTGTAGAGGGTTGAGTGTGTGTGTGTGTGTGGAGAGGGTTGAGTGTGTGTGTGGTGAGGGTAGAGGTGTGTGTGTGAGGGTGGTGTGTGTGTGAGGGTTGAGTGTGTGTGTGTGTAGAGGGTTGAGTGTGTGTGTGTGTGTAGAGGGTTTGAGTGTGTGTGTGTGTGTGTAGAGGGTGAGTGTGTGTGTGTGTGTAGAGGGTGAGTGTGTGTGTGTGTGTGTGTAGAGGGTTGAGTGTGTGTGTGTGTGTGTGTAGAGGGTTTGAGTGTGTGTGTGTGTGTGTGTGTAGAGGGTTGAGTGTGTGTGTGTGTGTGTGTAGAGGGTTGAGTGTGTGTGTGTGTGT
>JBBBJY010000214.1:0-38419 GCA_039654625.1 Rhinogobio ventralis | reverse complement strand
CAAATGTGGTGATGGGAACACAGTGGATGAACCATTAAAATTCCTCTGGGATCATATGGTTGTTATACACGAAAGCCATAAGGATCAGTGTCAGTTTTCTTTAAGAGATACATGTTGTGTGGACTTCTAAACTCTGAGTGTTGAACACTTTATTCAATTTATATTTCAGCAGCCAGTGTAACAAAAAGAAATATATGGCCTTTTCAACACTTCCTTTTAGAGTCAAATAATTTTTTATGCATATTGCGTGTTATAAAGTTAGAATTGCATGTTATGAAGTCAGAATTGTGTGATATAAAGTCAGAATTGTGAGATATAAAGTTAGAATTGTGAGATATAAAGTCAGAATTGTGAGATATAAAGTTAGAATTGTGAGATATAAAGTCAGAATTGCGTGTTATAAAGTCAGAATTGTGAGATATAAAGTCAGAATTGCGAGATATGAAGTCAGAATTGCGTGTTATAGAGTCAGAATTGTGAGATATAAAGAATTGTGAGATATAAAGTCAGAATTGCATGTTATAAAGTCAGAATTGTGTGTTATAAAGTCAGAATTGTGAGATATAAAGTCAGAATTGTGAGATATAAAGTCAGAATTGCATGTTATAAAGTCAAAATTGTGAGATATAAAGTCAGAATTGCGTGTTATAAAGTCAGAATTGCGTGTTATAAAGTCAGAATTGTGAGATATAAGGTCAGAATTGTGAGATATAAAGTCAGAATTGCGAGATATAAAGTCAGAATTGTGAGATATAAAGTCAGAATTGTGAGATATAAAGTCAGAATTGTGAGATATAAGGTCAGAATTGTGAGATATAAAGTCAGAATTGTGAGATATAAAGTCAGAATTGCGTGTTATAAAGTCAGAATTGTGAGATATAAAGAATTGTGAGATATAAAGAATTGTGAGATATAAAGTCAGAATTGTGAGATATAAAGTCAGAATTGTGAGATATAAGATCAGAATTGTGAGATATAAAGTCAGAATTGCGTGTTATAAAGTCAGAATTGCGTGTTATAAAGTCAGAATTGCGTGTTATAAAGTCAGAATTGTGAGATATAAAGTCAGAATTGTGAGATATAAAGTCAGAATTGCGTGTTATAAAGTCAGAATTGTGAGATATAAAGTCAGAATTGTGAGATATAAAGTCAGAATTGTGAGATATAAAGTCAGAATTGCGTGATATAAAGTCAGAATTGTGAGATATAAAGTCAGAATTGTGAGATATAAAGTCAGAATTGTGAGATATAAAGTCAGAATTGCGTGTTATAAAGTCAGAATTGCGTGTTATAAAGTCAGAATTGTGAGATATAAAGTCAGAATTGTGAGATATAAAGTCAGAATTGTGAGATATAAAGTCAGAATTGCGTGTTATAAAGTCAGAATTGTGAGATATAAAGTCAGAATTGTGAGATATAAAGTCAGAATTGCGTGATATAAAGTCAGAATTGTGAGATATAAAGTCAGAATTGTGAGATATAAAGAATTATGAGATATAAAGAATTGTGAGATATAAAGTCAGAATTGCGTGTTATAAAGTCAGAATTGTGAGATATACAGAATTGTGAGATATAAAGTCAAAATTGCATGTTATAAAGTCAGAATTGTGAGATATAAAGTCAGAATTGTGAGATATAAAGTCAGAATTGCATGTTATAAAGTCAAAATTGTGAGATATAAAGTCAGAATTGTGAGATATAAAGTCAGAATTGCGTGTTATAAAGTTAGAATTGTGAGATATAAAGTCAGAATTGTGAGATATAAAGTCAGAATTGCGAGTTATAAAGTCAGAATTGTGAGATATAAAGAATTGTGAGATATAAAGTCAGAATTGCGTGTTATAAAGTCAGAATTGTGTGTTATAAAGTCAGAATTGTGAGATATAAAGTCAGAATTGTGAGATATAAAGTCAGAATTGTGAGATATAAAGTCAGAATTGTGAGATATAAAGAACTGTGAGATATAAAGTCAGAATTGCGTGTTATAAAGTCAGAATTGTGTGTTATAAAGTCAGAATTGTGAGATATAAAGTTAGAATTGTGAGATATAAGGTCAGAATTGTGAGATATAAAGTCAGAATTGTGAGATATAAAGAATTGTGAGATATAAAGTCAGAATTGTGAGATATAAAGTCAGAATTGTGAGATATAAAGTTAGAATTGTGAGATATAAGGTCAGAATTGTGAGATATAAAGTCAGAATTGTGAGATATAAAGAATTGTGAGATATAAAGTCAGAATTGTGAGATATAAAGTCAGAATTGTGAGATATAAGGTCAGAATTGTGAGATATAAAGTCAGAATTGTGAGATATAAAGTCAGAATTGTGAGATATAAAGAATTGTGAGATATAAAGTCAGAATTGCATGTTATAAAGTCAGAATTGTGAGATATAAAGTCAGAATTGTGAGATATAAAGAATTGTGAGATATAAAGAATTGTGAGATATAAAGTCAGAATTGTGAGATATAAAGTCAGAATTGTGAGATATAAGATCAGAATTGTGAGATATAAAGTCAGAATTGCGTGTTATAAAGTCAGAATTGCGTGTTATAAAGTCAGAATTGCGTGTTATAAAGTCAGAATTGTGAGATATAAAGTCAGAATTGTGAGATATAAAGTCAGAATTGCGTGTTATAAAGTCAGAATTGTGAGATATAAAGTCAGAATTGTGAGATATAAAGTCAGAATTGTGAGATATAAAGTCAGAATTGCGTGATATAAAGTCAGAATTGTGAGATATAAAGTCAGAATTGTGAGATATAAAGTCAGAATTGTGAGATATAAAGTCAGAATTGCGTGTTATAAAGTCAGAATTGCGTGTTATAAAGTCAGAATTGTGAGATATAAAGTCAGAATTGTGAGATATAAAGTCAGAATTGTGAGATATAAAGTCAGAATTGCGTGTTATAAAGTCAGAATTGTGAGATATAAAGTCAGAATTGTGAGATATAAAGTCAGAATTGCGTGATATAAAGTCAGAATTGTGAGATATAAAGTCAGAATTGTGAGATATAAAGAATTATGAGATATAAAGAATTGTGAGATATAAAGTCAGAATTGCGTGTTATAAAGTCAGAATTGTGAGATATACAGAATTGTGAGATATAAAGTCAAAATTGCATGTTATAAAGTCAGAATTGTGAGATATAAAGTCAGAATTGTGAGATATAAAGTCAGAATTGCATGTTATAAAGTCAAAATTGTGAGATATAAAGTCAGAATTGTGAGATATAAAGTCAGAATTGCGTGTTATAAAGTTAGAATTGTGAGATATAAAGTCAGAATTGTGAGATATAAAGTCAGAATTGCGAGTTATAAAGTCAGAATTGTGAGATATAAAGAATTGTGAGATATAAAGTCAGAATTGCGTGTTATAAAGTCAGAATTGTGTGTTATAAAGTCAGAATTGTGAGATATAAAGTCAGAATTGTGAGATATAAAGTCAGAATTGTGAGATATAAAGTCAGAATTGTGAGATATAAAGAACTGTGAGATATAAAGTCAGAATTGCGTGTTATAAAGTCAGAATTGTGTGTTATAAAGTCAGAATTGTGAGATATAAAGTTAGAATTGTGAGATATAAGGTCAGAATTGTGAGATATAAAGTCAGAATTGTGAGATATAAAGAATTGTGAGATATAAAGTCAGAATTGTGAGATATAAAGTCAGAATTGTGAGATATAAAGTTAGAATTGTGAGATATAAGGTCAGAATTGTGAGATATAAAGTCAGAATTGTGAGATATAAAGAATTGTGAGATATAAAGTCAGAATTGTGAGATATAAAGTCAGAATTGTGAGATATAAGGTCAGAATTGTGAGATATAAAGTCAGAATTGTGAGATATAAAGTCAGAATTGTGAGATATAAAGAATTGTGAGATATAAAGTCAGAATTGCATGTTATAAAGTCAGAATTGTGAGATATAAAGTCAGAATTGTGAGATATAAAGTCAGAATTGCATGTTATAAAGTCAAAATTGTGAGATATAAAGTCAGAATTGTGAGATATAAAGTCAGAATTGTGAGATATAAAGTCAGAATTGCGTGTTATAAAGTCAGAATTGTGAGATATAAAGTCAGAATTGCGTGTTATAAAGTCAGAATTGTGAGATATAAAGAATTGTGAGATATAAAGTCAGAATTGCGTGTTATAAAGTCAGAATTGTGAGATATACAGAATTGTGTGATATAAAGTCAGAATTGTGAGATATAAAGTCAGAATTGTGAGATATAAAGTCAGAATTGCGTGTTATAAAGTTAGAATTGTGAGATATAAAGTCAGAATTGTGAGATTTAAAGTCAGAATTGCGTGTTATAAAGTCAGAATTGTGTGTTATAAAGTCAGAATTGTGAGATATAAAGTCAGAATTGTGAGATATAAAGTCAGAATTGTGAGATATAAAGTTAGAATTGTGCGATATAAAGTCAGAATTGCGTGTTATAAAGTCAGAATTGCGTGTTATAAAGTCAGAATTGTGAGATATACAGAATTGTGAGATATAAAGTCAGAATTGCGTGTTATAAAGTTAGAATTGTGAGATATAAAGTCAGAATTGTGAGATATAAAGTCAGAATTGCATGTTATAAAGTCAAAATTGTGAGATATAAAGTCAGGATTGTGAGATATAAAGTCAGAATTGTGAGATATAAAGTCAGAATTGCGTGTTATAAAGTCAGAATTCTGAGATATAAAGTCAGAATTGCGTGTTATAAAGTCAGAATTGTGAGATATAAAGAATTGTGAGATATAAAGTCAGAATTGCATGTTATAAAGTCGGAATTGTGAGATATACAGAATTGTGAGATATAAAGTCAGAATTGCGTGTTATAAAGTCAGAATTGTGAGATATAAAGTCAGAATTGTGAGATATAAAGTCAGAATTCTGAGATATAAAGTCAGAATTGCGTGTTATAAAGTTAGAATTGTGAGATATAAAGTCAGAATTGTGAGATATAAAGTCAGAATTCTGAGATATAAAGTCAGAATTGCGTGTTATAAAGTTAGAATTGTGAGATATAAAGTCAGAATCGCGTGTTAAAAAGTCAGAATTGTGAAATATAAAGTCAGTATTGCGTGATATAAAGTCAGAATTGCGTGTTATAAAGTCAGAATTGTGAGATATAAAGTCAGAATTGCGTGTTATAAAGTCAGAATTGTGAGATATAAAGTCAGAATTGTGAGATATAAAGTCAGAATTGTGAGATATAAAGTCAGAACTGCATGTTATAAAGTCAAAATTGTGAGATATAAAGTCAGAATTGAGAGATATAAAGTCAGAATTGCGTGTTATAAAGTCAGAATAGTGAGATATAAAGTCAGAATTGTGTGATATAAAGTCAGAATTGCATGTTATAAAGTCAGAATTGTGAGATATAAAGTCAGAATTGTGAGATATAAAGTCAGAATTGCGTGATATAAAGTCAGAATTGCATGTTATAAAGTCAGAATTGTGAGATATAAAGTCAGAATTGTGAGATATAAAGTCAGAATTGTGAGATATAAGGTCAGAATTGTGAGATATAAAGTCAGAATTGTGAGATATAAAGTCAGAATTGCGTGTTATAAAGTCAGAATTGTGAGTTATACAATCAGAATTGTGAGATATAAAGAATTGTGAGATATAAAGTCAGAATTGCGTGTTATAAAGTCAGAATTGTGAGATATAAAGAATTGTGAGATATAAAGTCAGAATTGTGAGATATAAAGTCAGAATTGTGAGATATAAGGTCAGAATTGTGAGATATAAAGTCAGAATTGTGAGATATAAAGTCAGAATTGCGTGTTATAAAGTCAGAATTGTGAGTTATACAATCAGAATTGTGAGATATAAAGAATTGTGAGATATAAAGTCAGAATTGCGTGTTATAAAGTCAGAATTGTGAGATATAAAGAATTGTGAGATATAAAGTCAGAATTGCGTGTTATAAAGTCAGAATTGTGAGATATAAAGTCAGAATTGTGAGATATAAAGTCAGAATTGTGAGATATAAAGTCAGAATTGCGTGTTATAAAGTCAGAATTGTGAGATATAAAGTCAGAATTGCGTGTTATAAAGTCAGAATTGTGAGATATAAAGTCAGAATTGTGAGATATAAAGTCAGAATTGCATGTTATAAAGTCAAAATTGTGAGATATAAAGTCAGAATTGTGTGTTATAAAGTCAGAATTGTGAGATATAAAGTCAGAATTGCGTGTTATAAAGTCAGAATTGTGCGATATAAAGTCAGAATTGTGAGATATAAAGTCAGAATTGCGTGATATAAAGTCAGAATTGCGTGTTATAAAGTCAGAATTGTGAGATATAAAGTCAGAATTGTGAGATATAAAGTCAGAATTGCGTGTTATAAAGTCAGAATTGTGAGATATAAAGTCAGAATTGTGAGATATAAAGTCAGAATTGTGAGATATAAAGTCAGAATTGTGAGATATAAAGTCAGAATTGTGAGATATAAAGTTAGAATTGTGAGATATAAAGTCAGAATTGTGAGATATAAAGTCAGAATTGTGTGTTATAAAGTCAGAATTGTGAGATATAAAGTCAGAATTGTGAGATATAAAGTCAGAATTGTGAGATATAAAGTTAGAATTGTGAGATATAAAGTCAGAATTTCGTGTTATAAAGTCAGAATTGTGAGATATAAAGTCAGAATCGCGTGTTAAAAAGTCAGAATAGTGAGATATAAAGTCAGAATTGCGTGATATAAAGTCAGAATTGTGTGTTATAAAGTCAAAATTGTGAGATATAAAGTCAGAATTGCGTGTTATAAAGTCAGAATTGTGCGATATAAAGTCAGAATTGTGAGATATAAAGTCAGAATTGTGAGATATAAAGTCAGAATTGTGAGATATAAAGTCAGAATTGCGTGATATAAAGTCAGAATTGCGTGTTATAAAGTCAGAATTGTGTGTTATAAAGTCAGAATTGTGAGATATAAAGTCAGAATTGTGAGATATAAAGTCAGAATTGCATGTTATAAAGTCAAAATTGTGAGATATAAAGTCAGAATTGTGAGATATAAAGTCAGAATTGTGAGATATAAAGTTAGAATTGAGAGATATAAAGTCAGAATTGCGTGTTATAAAGTCTGAATTGTGAGATATAAAGTCAGAATTGTGAGATATAAAGTCAGAATTGCGTGTTATAAAGTCAGAATTGTGAGATATAAAGTCAGAATTGCGAGATATAAAGTCAGAATTGTGAGATATAAAGTCAGAATTGTGAGATATAAAGAATTGTGAGATATAAAGTCAGAATTGCATGTTATAAAGTCAGAATTGTGAGATATAAAGTCAGAATTGTGAGATATAAAGTCAGAATTGCATGTTATAAAGTCAAAATTGTGAGATATAAAGTCAGAATTGTGAGATATAAAGTCAGAATTGTGAGATATAAAGTCAGAATTGCGTGTTATAAAGTCAGAATTGTGAGATATAAAGTCAGAATTGCGTGTTATAAAGTCAGAATTGTGAGATATAAAGAATTGTGAGATATAAAGTCAGAATTGCGTGTTATAAAGTCAGAATTGTGAGATATACAGAATTGTGTGATATAAAGTCAGAATTGGTGAGATATAAAGTCAGAATTGTGAGATATAAAGTCAGAATTGCGTGTTATAAAGTTAGAATTGTGAGATATAAAGTCAGAATTGTGAGATTTAAAGTCAGAATTGCGTGTTATAAAGTCAGAATTGTGTGTTATAAAGTCAGAATTGTGAGATATAAAGTCAGAATTGTGAGATATAAAGTCAGAATTGTGAGATATAAAGTTAGAATTGTGAGATATAAAGTCAGAATTGCGTGTTATAAAGTCAGAATTGCGTGTTATAAAGTCAGAATTGTGAGATATACAGAATTGTGAGATATAAAGTCAGAATTGCGTGTTATAAAGTTAGAATTGTGAGATATAAAGTCAGAATTGTGAGATATAAAGTCAGAATTGCATGTTATAAAGTCAAAATTGTGAGATATAAAGTCAGAATTGTGAGATATAAAGTCAGAATTGTGAGATATAAAGTCAGAATTGCGTGTTATAAAGTCAGAATTGTGAGATATAAAGTCAGAATTGCGTGTTATAAAGTCAGAATTGTGAGATATAAAGAATTGTGAGATATAAAGTCAGAATTGCATGTTATAAAGTCGGAATTGTGAGATATACAGAATTGTGAGATATAAAGTCAGAATTGCGTGTTATAAAGTCAGAATTGTGAGATATAAAGTCAGAATTGTGAGATATAAAGTCAGAATTCTGAGATATAAAGTCAGAATTGCGTGTTATAAAGTTAGAATTGTGAGATATAAAGTCAGAATCGCGTGTTAAAAAGTCAGAATTGTGAAATATAAAGTCAGTATTGCGTGATATAAAGTCAGAATTGCGTGTTATAAAGTCAGAATTGTGAGATATAAAGTCAGAATTGCGTGTTATAAAGTCAGAATTGTGAGATATAAAGTCAGAATTGTGAGATATAAAGTCAGAATTGTGAGATATAAAGTCAGAACTGCATGTTATAAAGTCAAAATTGTGAGATATAAAGTCAGAATTGAGAGATATAAAGTCAGAATTGCGTGTTATAAAGTCAGAATAGTGAGATATAAAGTCAGAATTGTGTGATATAAAGTCAGAATTGCATGTTATAAAGTCAGAATTGTGAGATATAAAGTCAGAATTGTGAGATATAAAGTCAGAATTGCGTGTTATAAAGTCAGAATTGTGCGATATAAAGTCAGAATTGTGAGATATAAAGTCAGAATTGCGTGATATAAAGTCAGAATTGCATGTTATAAAGTCAGAATTGTGAGATATAAAGTCAGAATTGTGAGATATAAAGTCAGAATTGTGAGATATAAGGTCAGAATTGTGAGATATAAAGTCAGAATTGTGAGATATAAAGTCAGAATTGCGTGTTATAAAGTCAGAATTGTGAGTTATACAATCAGAATTGTGAGATATAAAGAATTGTGAGATATAAAGTCAGAATTGCGTGTTATAAAGTCAGAATTGTGAGATATAAAGAATTGTGAGATATAAAGTCAGAATTGCGTGTTATAAAGTCAGAATTGTGAGATATAAAGTCAGAATTGTGAGATATAAAGTCAGAATTGTGAGATATAAAGTCAGAATTGCGTGTTATAAAGTCAGAATTGTGAGATATAAAGTCAGAATTGCGTGTTATAAAGTCAGAATTGTGAGATATAAAGTCAGAATTGTGAGATATAAAGTCAGAATTGCATGTTATAAAGTCAAAATTGTGAGATATAAAGTCAGAATTGTGTGTTATAAAGTCAGAATTGTGAGATATAAAGTCAGAATTGCGTGTTATAAAGTCAGAATTGTGCGATATAAAGTCAGAATTGTGAGATATAAAGTCAGAATTGCGTGATATAAAGTCAGAATTGCGTGTTATAAAGTCAGAATTGTGAGATATAAAGTCAGAATTGTGAGATATAAAGTCAGAATTGCGTGTTATAAAGTCAGAATTGTGTGATATAAAGTCAGAATTGTGAGATATAAAGTCAGAATTGCGTGATATAAAGTCAGAATTGCATGTTATAAAGTCAGAATTGTGAGATAAAAAGTCAGAATTGTGAGATATAAAGTCAGAATTGTGAGATATAAAGTCAGAATTGTGAGATATAAAGTCAGAATTGTGAGATATAAAGTCAGAATTGTGAGATATAAAGTCAGAATTGTGAGATATAAAGTTAGAATTGTGAGATATAAAGTCAGAATTGTGAGATATAAAGTCAGAATTGTGTGTTATAAAGTCAGAATTGTGAGATATAAAGTCAGAATTGTGAGATATAAAGTCAGAATTGTGAGATATAAAGTTAGAATTGTGAGATATAAAGTCAGAATTTCGTGTTATAAAGTCAGAATTGTGAGATATAAAGTCAGAATTGCGTGTTATAAAGTCAGAATTGTGAGATAAAGTCAGAATTGTGAGATATAAGGTCAGAATTGTGAGATATAAAGTCAGAATCGCGTGTTAAAAAGTCAGAATAGTGAGATATAAAGTCAGAATTGCGTGATATAAAGTCAGAATTGTGTTATAAAGTCAAAATTGTGAGATATAAAGTCAGAATTGCGTGTTATAAAGTCAGAATTGTGCGATATAAAGTCAGAATTGTGAGATATAAAGTCAGAATTGTGAGATATAAAGTCAGAATTGTGAGATATAAAGTCAGAATTGCGTGATATAGTCAGAATTGCGTGTTATAAAGTCAGAATTGTGTGTTATAAAGTCAGAATTGTGAGATATAAAGTCAGAATTGTGAGATATAAAGTCAGAATTGCATGTTATAAAGTCAAAATTGTGAGATATAAAGTCAGAATTGTGAGATATAAAGTCAGAATTGTGAGATATAAAGTTAGAATTGAGAGATATAAAGTCAGAATTGCGTGTTATAAAGTCTGAATTGTGAGATATAAAGTCAGAATTGTGAGATATAAAGTCAGAATTGCGTGTTATAAAGTCAGAATTGTGAGATATAAAGTCAGAATTGCGAGATATAAAGTCAGAATTGTGAGATATAAAGTCAGAATTGTGAGATATAAAGAATTGTGAGATATAAAGTCAGAATTGCATGTTATAAAGTCAGAATTGTGAGATATAAAGTCAGAATTGTGAGATATAAAGTCAGAATTGCATGTTATAAAGTCAAAATTGTGAGATATAAAGTCAGAATTGTGAGATATAAAGTCAGAATTGTGAGATATAAAGTCAGAATTGCGTGTTATAAAGTCAGAATTGTGAGATATAAAATCAGAATTGCGTGTTATAAAGTCAGAATTGTGAGATATAAAGAATTGTGAGATATAAAGTCAGAATTGCGTGTTATAAAGTCAGAATTGTGAGATATACAGAATTGTGTGATATAAAGTCAGAATTGTGAGATATAAAGTCAGAATTGTGAGATATAAAGTCAGAATTGCGTGTTATAAAGTTAGAATTGTGAGATATAAAGTCAGAATTGTGAGATTTAAAGTCAGAATTGCGTGTTATAAAGTCAGAATTGTGAGTTATACAATCAGAATTGTGAGATATAAAGAATTGTGAGATATAAAGTCAGAATTGCGTGTTATAAAGTCAGAATTGTGAGATATAAAGAATTGTGAGATATAAAGTCAGAATTGCGTGTTATAAAGTCAGAATTGTGAGATATAAAGTCAGAATTGTGAGATATAAAGTCAGAATTGTGAGATATAAAGTCAGAATTGCGTGTTATAAAGTCAGAATTGTGAGATATAAAGTCAGAATTGCGTGTTATAAAGTCAGAATTGTGAGATATAAAGTCAGAATTGTGAGATATAAAGTCAGAATTGCATGTTATAAAGTCAAAATTGTGAGATATAAAGTCAGAATTGTGTGTTATAAAGTCAGAATTGTGAGATATAAAGTCAGAATTGCGTGTTATAAAGTCAGAATTGTGCGATATAAAGTCAGAATTGTGAGATATAAAGTCAGAATTGCGTGATATAAAGTCAGAATTGCGTGTTATAAAGTCAGAATTGTGAGATATAAAGTCAGAATTGTGAGATATAAAGTCAGAATTGCGTGTTATAAAGTCAGAATTGTGTGATATAAAGTCAGAATTGTGAGATATAAAGTCAGAATTGCGTGATATAAAGTCAGAATTGCATGTTATAAAGTCAGAATTGTGAGATAAAAAGTCAGAATTGTGAGATATAAAGTCAGAATTGTGAGATATAAAGTCAGAATTGTGAGATATAAAGTCAGAATTGTGAGATATAAAGTCAGAATTGTGAGATATAAAGTCAGAATTGTGAGATATAAAGTTAGAATTGTGAGATATAAAGTCAGAATTGTGAGATATAAAGTCAGAATTGTGTGTTATAAAGTCAGAATTGTGAGATATAAAGTCAGAATTGTGAGATATAAAGTCAGAATTGTGAGATATAAAGTTAGAATTGTGAGATATAAAGTCAGAATTTCGTGTTATAAAGTCAGAATTGTGAGATATAAAGTCAGAATTGCGTGTTATAAAGTCAGAATTGTGAGATAAAGTCAGAATTGTGAGATATAAGGTCAGAATTGTGAGATATAAAGTCAGAATCGCGTGTTAAAAAGTCAGAATAGTGAGATATAAAGTCAGAATTGCGTGATATAAAGTCAGAATTGTGTTATAAAGTCAAAATTGTGAGATATAAAGTCAGAATTGCGTGTTATAAAGTCAGAATTGTGCGATATAAAGTCAGAATTGTGAGATATAAAGTCAGAATTGTGAGATATAAAGTCAGAATTGTGAGATATAAAGTCAGAATTGCGTGATATAGTCAGAATTGCGTGTTATAAAGTCAGAATTGTGTGTTATAAAGTCAGAATTGTGAGATATAAAGTCAGAATTGTGAGATATAAAGTCAGAATTGCATGTTATAAAGTCAAAATTGTGAGATATAAAGTCAGAATTGTGAGATATAAAGTCAGAATTGTGAGATATAAAGTTAGAATTGAGAGATATAAAGTCAGAATTGCGTGTTATAAAGTCTGAATTGTGAGATATAAAGTCAGAATTGTGAGATATAAAGTCAGAATTGCGTGTTATAAAGTCAGAATTGTGAGATATAAAGTCAGAATTGCGAGATATAAAGTCAGAATTGTGAGATATAAAGTCAGAATTGTGAGATATAAAGAATTGTGAGATATAAAGTCAGAATTGCATGTTATAAAGTCAGAATTGTGAGATATAAAGTCAGAATTGTGAGATATAAAGTCAGAATTGCATGTTATAAAGTCAAAATTGTGAGATATAAAGTCAGAATTGTGAGATATAAAGTCAGAATTGTGAGATATAAAGTCAGAATTGCGTGTTATAAAGTCAGAATTGTGAGATATAAAGTCAGAATTGCGTGTTATAAAGTCAGAATTGTGAGATATAAAGAATTGTGAGATATAAAGTCAGAATTGCGTGTTATAAAGTCAGAATTGTGAGATATACAGAATTGTGTGATATAAAGTCAGAATTGTGAGATATAAAGTCAGAATTGTGAGATATAAAGTCAGAATTGCGTGTTATAAAGTTAGAATTGTGAGATATAAAGTCAGAATTGTGAGATTTAAAGTCAGAATTGCGTGTTATAAAGTCAGAATTGTGTGTTATAAAGTCAGAATTGTGAGATATAAAGTCAGAATTGTGAGATATAAAGTCAGAATTGTGAGATATAAAGTTAGAATTGTGAGATATAAAGTCAGAATTGCGTGTTATAAAGTCAGAATTGCGTGTTATAAAGTCAGAATTGTGAGATATACAGAATTGTGAGATATAAAGTCAGAATTGCGTGTTATAAAGTTAGAATTGTGAGATATAAAGTCAGAATTGTGAGATATAAAGTCAGAATTGCATGTTATAAAGTCAAAATTGTGAGATATAAAGTCAGAATTGTGAGATATAAAGTCAGAATTGTGAGATATAAAGTCAGAATTGCGTGTTATAAAGTCAGAATTGTGAGATATAAAGTCAGAATTGCGTGTTATAAAGTCAGAATTGTGAGATATAAAGAATTGTGAGATATAAAGTCAGAATTGCATGTTATAAAGTCGGAATTGTGAGATATACAGAATTGTGAGATATAAAGTCAGAATTGCGTGTTATAAAGTCAGAATTGTGAGATATAAAGTCAGAATTGTGAGATATAAAGTCAGAATTCTGAGATATAAAGTCAGAATTGCGTGTTATAAAGTTAGAATTGTGAGATATAAAGTCAGAATCGCGTGTTAAAAAGTCAGAATTGTGAAATATAAAGTCAGTATTGCGTGATATAAAGTCAGAATTGCGTGTTATAAAGTCAGAATTGTGAGATATAAAGTCAGAATTGCGTGTTATAAAGTCAGAATTGTGAGATATAAAGTCAGAATTGTGAGATATAAAGTCAGAATTGTGAGATATAAAGTCAGAACTGCATGTTATAAAGTCAAAATTGTGAGATATAAAGTCAGAATTGAGAGATATAAAGTCAGAATTGCGTGTTATAAAGTCAGAATAGTGAGATATAAAGTCAGAATTGTGTGATATAAAGTCAGAATTGCATGTTATAAAGTCAGAATTGTGAGATATAAAGTCAGAATTGCGTGTTATAAAGTCAGAATTGTGCGATATAAAGTCAGAATTGTGAGATATAAAGTCAGAATTGCGTGATATAAAGTCAGAATTGCATGTTATAAAGTCAGAATTGTGAGATATAAAGTCAGAATTGTGAGATATAAAGTCAGAATTGTGAGATATAAGGTCAGAATTGTGAGATATAAAGTCAGAATTGTGAGATATAAAGTCAGAATTGCGTGTTATAAAGTCAGAATTGTGAGTTATACAATCAGAATTGTGAGATATAAAGAATTGTGAGATATAAAGTCAGAATTGCGTGTTATAAAGTCAGAATTGTGAGATATAAAGAATTGTGAGATATAAAGTCAGAATTGCGTGTTATAAAGTCAGAATTGTGAGATATAAAGTCAGAATTGTGAGATATAAAGTCAGAATTGTGAGATATAAAGTCAGAATTGCGTGTTATAAAGTCAGAATTGTGAGATATAAAGTCAGAATTGCGTGTTATAAAGTCAGAATTGTGAGATATAAAGTCAGAATTGTGAGATATAAAGTCAGAATTGTGAGATATAAAGTCAGAATTGCATGTTATAAAGTCAAAATTGTGAGATATAAAGTCAGAATTGTGTGTTATAAAGTCAGAATTGTGAGATATAAAGTCAGAATTGCGTGTTATAAAGTCAGAATTGTGAGATATAAAGTCAGAATTGCGAGATATAAAGTCAGAATTGCGTGTTATAAAGTCAGAATTGTGAGATATAAAGAATTGTGAGATATAAAGTCAGAATTGCGTGTTATAAAGTCAGAATTGTGTGTTATAAAGTCAGAATTGTGAGATATAAAGTCAGAATTGCGTGATATAAAGTCAGAATTGCGTGTTATAAAGTCAGAATTGTGAGATATAAAGTCAGAATTGTGAGATATAAAGTCAGAATTGCGTGTTATAAAGTCAGAATTATGAGATATAAAGTCAGAATTGTGAGATATAAGGTCAGAATTGTGAGATATAATGTCAGAATTGTGAGTTATAAAGTCAGAATTGTGAGATATAAAGTCAGAATTGCGTGATATAAAGTCAGAATTGCGTGTTCCCATTCAGTCGGTCACTCTCGACGCCACGTCGGAGTACCGACGAATAGGAATCTCGCTCGCGAGAGCCAATCTACTTCGAGTAAAACTAAACGAGCCAATGCACATTGGCATGCAATGATTGCACCAGGTGCTCATGCCACGCAGCGCGGGTATAAATGAGACACAGGTGTTTGCATCAAGTTAGCTTTTTGCTTCGGAGCCGAGTGGTAGATGGTTCAGCCAGATATCACTCTCTACTTCGCAGTCCTGACTGGAAAGAAGCCTGCCCTTTTGGAAGCGATCTCTTCAGTCGGTGTTGGTGTGACGGCACTGCAGCGGGTCGTGTGGTTCTGTGATCATCTCTCTTCCTCTTTTCTGAGCAAAACACAAAGGCTGTTCTCACAGTTGGTTCGGTGCGCTAGGTGGAGAGCGCTGAAAAGCCGTTCTTACGGCTGGTAAGAGAGCGCCTTCGTGTGAGAGAGAGCGCGCACGTCAGGCTGCACTATCCCCTGACTGTGTCGCCGCGACCCCTCCCCCTGCGTGCTTCAGCACCAAGGAGAGCGTCCTTCTATTAGAGCAACACAGATAGAGCTTGCGTCCTTTTCAGGATGACATTCTATCTGTGTGTTTCTGGATGCGGTGGTTATCTGTCACCGAGGGATGGTCACAAGCGCTGTATCTCGTGTTTGGGCGTTCAGCACGCTGAGGCAGCGCTCGTGGATGACTCATGTTCTCACTGCGGGAACATGACCATCTCGGAGTTGCGGTCGAGACTCCATCTCGTAAGGGGTGGAGTCCCCGTGCCTCTGCCTCGATCTAATCCTCCACAGAGGGTTGCTTCAGGCAGTGGCACGGGTGATCTGAGGGTTACAGTGAGCGCGCTTCCCCCAGGGAACCAACCCCCGGGGAACCCTCACTCCTCCCGCACTTCGCAGCCAGTAGAGCTGCCGTTGGAACGCGGTGGGCCACCCACGAGGTGTGTACCATCCGTATCCTTCGGGGCTCCTCTTGACGATCAGATGTCCATCGCTGCATCGGAGGGAGGGTCAGAAGTTTCTGGGGATGACGTGTCGGCGCAGGGGGCTCCTTCGGGAAGATCCGCTGTGCCCGATACGGATCCGGAAATGATGGCCATGCTTTCCCGGGCCGCTGAGAGAGTCGGGCTCGTGTGGAACCCTCCACCGTGTCCCGAACCCTCAAGGCTGGACGATTGGTTTCTCGGGGTGGCCCGTGCTGGTTCTCAGCGCCCCACCCCGGTTCCTTTCTTTCCGGAGGTGCATGACGAGCTCACTAGGTCATGGACGGCACCTTTCACTGCCCGAAACCGGCCCAGTGGCTCCTCCTCCCTCACCACCCTCGATGGGGGAGCGCAGAAGGGTTACACGCAGGTTCCTCCCGTGGAACGGGCCGTTGCCATGCAACTGTGCCCTAACTCCACTTCTAGGGGGAACCCGTGTCTCCCCTCCCGGGCCTGTAGGTACTCGTCCGATCTGATCGGAAAGGCCTACCAGGCTTGTGGGGATGCTGCCTCCTCCTTACACGCTATGGCGTTGTTGCAGGTCCATCAGGCCCAGGCACTGAGGACCTTGCACGGCAGTGGACGCTCCCCTCACGGTCCTTCTGCCCACCTGTGGAATCAGGTAAGTGTTGCAATGCACACTCACACCTCGCTGCGGGCCGCCTCCACGAGACAGCCGCCTCAGCCCGGTACCTGTATTCCACCTCGCTGCCCCACGGTGGGTACGCCGGTGGTCCCTTTGGTCCTGCTTGCACGGTCTCTGCGAGCCTGGCTAGCGCTCCCCAGTCCGTCTCGCTGGCTCATTCGGACCATCAGGCTCGGCTATGCGATTCAGTTCGCCCGGCGTCCCCCCAGGTTCAGGGGCGTCCGCTTCACTTCGGTGAACGCCGCAGACGCCCATGTCCTGCGTGCGGAGATCGCAGTCCTACTGGCGAAGGACGCGATCGAGCCGGTCCCTCCAGCCGATATGAAGACAGGCTTCTACAGCCCGTACTTCATTGTACCCAAGAAGACCGGTGGGTTACGGCCAATCTTGGACCTGCGAGTCTTGAATCGGAGCCTTCACAAGCTACCGTTCAAGATGCTCACGCAGAAACGCATCTTCGAATGCATCCGTCCCCAAGATTGGTTTGCAGCGATCGACCTGAAGGACGCGTACTTTCATGTTTCGATTCTTCCTCGACACAGGCCGTTTCTGCGTTTTGCGTTCGAGGGTCGAGCATATCAGTACAAAGTCCTGCCCTTCGGGCTGTCCCTGTCCCCCCGTGTCTTCACGAAAGTCACGGAGGGGGCCCTTGTGCCCATGAGAGAACAGGGCGTTCGCATCCTCAACTATCTCGACGACTGGCTCATTCTAGCACAGTCCAGGGATCAGTTGTGCGAACACAGGGACCGGGTGCTCAGACACCTCAGCCAGTTGGGTCTTCGGGTCAACTGGGAGAAGAGCAAACTCGCCCCCGTGCAGAGGATCTCTTTTCTCGGTATGGAGTTAGATTCGGTCGAACGGACAGCGCGCCTCACAGAGGAGCGCGTCCAGTCGATGCTGAACTGCCTGAACACGTTTCAAGGCAGGATGGCGGTTCCACTGAAACAATTTCAGAGGCTCCTGGGGCATATGGCAGCCGCAGCGGCAGTAACACCGCTAGGCTTGCTTCATATGAGACCGCTTCAGCATTGGCTACACGGCCGAGTCCCGAGATGGGCGTGGCAATGCGGCACTCACCGGGTGAGCATCACACCGGCCTGCCGCCAATCCTTCAGCCCATGGTCAGACCCCTCGTTCCTTCGGGCCGGAGTGCCTCTGGAACAGGTGTCCAGGCATGCTGTGGTCTTCACGGATGCCTCTGCCATGGGCTGGGGAGCCACGTACAACGGGCATGCAGTGTCAGGGGTTTGGACGGGCCCGCACCTGCATTGGCACATCAACTGCCTTGAGTTGCTAGCAGTGCATCTCGCTCTGAGCCGCCTCAAAAGGCTGCTACGGGGCAAAGATGTACTGGTCCGCACGGACAACACCGCGACCGTTGCGTATATCAACCGACAAGGTGGTCTACGCTCCCGTCGCATGTCGCAACTCGCCCGCCATCTCCTCCTCTGGAGTCAGAAGTGTCTGAGGTCGCTTCGGGCCATTCATGTCCCTGGTGTGAACAACCGTGTGGCCGACGAGCTTTCACGAGCTGCGCTCCCAGGGGAATGGCGACTCCACCCCCAGGTGGTTCAGCTGATTTGGAGACAGTTCGGGGCGGCACAGGTCGACCTGTTTGCCTCCCCAGAAACGTCCCACTGCCAGTGGTTCTATTCGCTGACCGAGGGTACACTCGGCACGGATGCACTTGCGCACAGCTGGCCCCAGGGGCTGCGCAAATATGCGTTTCCCCCAGTGAGCCTACTTGCACAGACACTGTGCAAGGTCAGGGAGGACGAGGAGCAGGTCCTGTTGGTGGCGCCTTACTGGCCCAACCGGTCCTGGTTCCCAGAACTTATGCTCCTGGCGACAGCCCCTCCTTGGCCGATTCCTCTGAGGAAGGACCTTCTGACTCAGAGACGGGGCACCCTGTGGCACCCGCGTCCAGATCTGTGGAAGCTTCATGTCTGGCCCCTGGACGGGACGCGGAGGTTCTAGGTGACTTACCCCAAGAGGTAGTTAACACCATCACTTCGGCACGTGCACCGTCTACAAGACAGGCTTATGCTTTGAAGTGGAACCTGTTCGTCGAGTGGTGTTCTTCTCGCCGAGAAGACCCCCGAAGATGTTCGATCGCGTCTGTGCTTTCCTTCCTGCAACGAGGGTTGGAGCGTAGGCTGTCGCCCTCCACCCTCAAGGTCTATGTTGCTGCAATATCTGCCTATCACGACCACGTAGAAGGTAAGACAGTTGGGAAGCACGACCTGGTCGTCAGGTTCCTCAGGGGGGCGAGACGGTTAAATCCTCCTCGACCCCCCTCCATACCCTCTTGGGATCTTGCTCTGGTGCTCCGAGCACTTCAGAATGCCCCATTTGAGCCCTTGCGGTCAGCAGAGCTTAAGATTCTGTCTATGAAGACTTCGCTGTTGGCCGCACTGGCCTCCATCAAGAGGGTAGGGGACCTGCAGGCATTTTCGGTCGACGAATCGTGCCTAGAGTTCGGGCCGGGTGACACCCACGTGGTACTGAGACCCCGGCCTGGCTATGTGCCCAAGGTTCCTACCACTCCCTTCAGGGACCAGGTGGTGAACCTGCAAGCGCTGCCCCTGGAGGAGGCAGACCCAGCCCTAGGTTTGCTCTGTCCCGTCCGCGCTCTGCGGATCTACGTGGGTAGAACTCAAAGCTTCAGAACCTCAGATCAGCTCTTTGTCTGTCACGGAGGCCAGCAGAAGGGAAAGGCTGTCTCCAAGCAGAGGATGGCCCACTGGATAGTGGATGCCATCACCTTGGCTTACCAAGCACAAGGTGTGCCCTGTCCGCTCAGGGTGCGAGCACACTCTACTAGAAGTGTTGCATCCTCCTGGGCGCTGGCACGTGGCGCCTCGCTGTCAGACATCTGTAGAGCTGCGGGCTGGGCGACACCCAACACGTTCGCTAGATTCTATAGCCTACGTGTAGAGCCAGTGTCCTCCTGTGTTCTCACCTCAAACGGGTAGAAGCACTGAGAGGCCCTGGCTCTTGTCGGCTTGCTGCGCCCCGGCGCTTTATTCTCCAGAAGCAAACTCTGTCGAGTCCTCCATCTCCCTCGGTGCCGGACGTGGCGGAACGTCTGGCATCAGGCCCCTTACCGCTGAATCCTTGAGAACCGGTACTGGGCTGGGGATATATGAGTGACCCTGCGGGGATCCCATATATTTTTCCACGGTCGCTCCTACGGGAAGCCCGTGTCTTTCCCTTGGGAGAGCCTTCCCGTCACTGGGACTGAGCCCCCTCTCTCCTTTGCGGGCTACGGCTCAGCATTGTACTCCACATAACTCCTTCGGGGTACGATGTGGGCTCCGCAGCGTTCCCCTCACTAGGGCACGCTTTCCCAGTGTTATCCAATAGTCACTGAACGGGTCATGCGGAACAGCAGTGATGGACTTCTCTGTGTGAGCCCCGTCTCATCAGGTAAGAGAGCTCAGGAGGCTCACACAGGGCACTGGACGGGGGCCAGAGGCCATGGCGCTTTGGTAGGGATTCCTATTCGTCGGTACTCCGACGTGGCGTCGAGAGTGACCGACTGAATGGGAACGTCTCAGTTACGTATGTAACCCTCGTTCCCTGAAGGAGGGAACGGAGACGCCACGTCCCGTCGCCATGCCCTCTGCACCCTGCTGGGGTGCCGTCTACCTACTCGGCTCCTCAGCAAAAAGCTAACTTGATGCAAACACCTGTGTCTCATTTATACCCGCGCTGCGTGGCATGAGCACCTGGTGCAATCATTGCATGCCAATGTGCATTGGCTCGTTTAGTTTTACTCGAAGTAGATTGGCTCTCGCGAGCGAGATTCCTATTCGTCGGTACTCCGACGTGGCGTCTCCGTTCCCTCCTTCAGGGAACGAGGGTTACATACGTAACCGAGACGTTATAAAGTCAGAATTGTGAGATATAAAGTCAGAATTGTGAGATATAAAGTCAGAATTGCGTGTTATAAAGTCAGAATTGTGCGATATAAAGTCAGAATTGTGAGATATAAAGTCAGAATTGCGTGATATAAAGTCAGAATTGCATGTTATAAAGTCAAAATTGTGAGATATAAAGTCAGAATTGTGAGATATAAAGTCAGAATTGTGAGATATAAAGTCAGAATTGAGAGATATAAAGTCAGAATTGCGTGTTATAAAGTCTGAATTGTGAGATATAAAGTCAGAATTGTGATATATAAAGTCAGAATTGTGTGTTATAAAGTCAGAATTGTGAGATATAAAGTCAGAATTGCGAGATATAAAGTCAGAATTGCGTGTTATAAAGTCAGAATTGTGAGATATAAAGAATTGTGAGATATAAAGTCAGAATTGCGTGTTATAAAGTCAGAATTGTGTGTTATAAAGTCAGAATTGTGAGATATAAAGTCAGAATTGCGTGATATAAAGTCAGAATTGCGTGTTATAAAGTCAGAATTGTGAGATATAAAGTCAGAATTGTGAGATATAAAGTCAGAATTGCGTGTTATAAAGTCAGAATTGTGAGATATAAAGTCAGAATTGTGAGTTATAAAGTCAGAATTGTGAGATATAAAGTCAGAATTGCGTGATATAAAGTCAGAATTGCGTGTTATAAAGTCAGAATTGTGAGATATAAAGTCAGAATTGTGAGATATAAAGTCAGAATTGCGTGTTATAAAGTCAGAATTGTGCGATATAAAGTCAGAATTGTGAGATATAAAGTCAGAATTGCGTGATATAAAGTCAGAATTGCATGTTATAAAGTCAGAATTGTGAGATATAAAGTCAGAATTGTGAGATATAAAATCAGAATTGCGTGTTATAAAGTCAGAATTGTGAGATATAAAGTCAGAATTGCGAGATATAAAGTCAGAATTGCGTGTTATAAAGTCAGAATTGTGAGATATAAAGAATTGTGAGATATAAAGTCAGAATTGCGTGTTATAAAGTCAGAATTGTGTGTTATAAAGTCAGAATTGTGAGATATAAAGTCAGAATTGCGTGATATAAAGTCAGAATTGCGTGTTATAAAGTCAGAATTGTGAGATATAAAGTCAGAATTGTGATATATAAAGTCAGAATTGCGTGTTATAAAGTCAGAATTGTGAGATATAAAGTCAGAATTGCGAGATATAAAGTCAGAATTGCGTGTTATAAAGTCAGAATTGTGAGATATAAAGAATTGTGAGATATAAAGTCAGAATTGCGTGTTATAAAGTCAGAATTGTGTGTTATAAAGTCAGAATTGTGAGATATAAAGTCAGAATTGCGTGTTATAAAGTCAGAATTGTGAGATATAAAGTCAGAATTGTGAGTTATAAAGTCAGAATTGTGAGATATAAAGTCAGAATTGCGTGATATAAAGTCAGAATTGCGTGTTATATATAATTGTGAGATATAAAGTCAGAATTGTGAGATATAAAGTCAGAATTGTGAGATATAAAGTCAGAATTGCGTGATATAAAGTCAGAATTGCGTGTTATAAAGTCAGAATTGCGTGTTATAAAGTCAGAATTGCGTGTTATAAAGTCAGAATTGTGAGATATAAAGTCAGAATTGCGTGATTTAAAGTCAGAATTGTGTGTTATAAAGTCAGAATTGTGAGATATAAAGTCAGAATTGTGAGATATAAAGTCAGAATTGCGTGTTATAAAGTCAGAATTGTGAGATATAAAGTCAGAATTGTGAGATATAAAGTCAGAATTGTGAGATATAAAGTCAGAATTGCATGTTATAAAGTCAGAATTGTGAGATATAAAGTCAGAATTGTGAGATATAAAGTCAGAATTGTGAGATATAAAGTCAGAATTGCGTGTTATAAAGTCAGAATTGCGTGTTATAAAGTCAGAATTGTGAGATATAAAGTCAGAATTGTGAGATATAAAGTCAGAATTGTGAGATATAAAGTCAGAATTGCATGTTATAAAGTCAGAATTGTGAGATATAAAGTCAGAATTGTAAGATATAAAGTCAGAATTGTGAGATATAAAGTCAGAATTGTGAGATATAAAGTCAGAATTGCGTGATATAAAGTCAGAATTGCGTGTTATAAAGTCAGAATTGCGTGTTATAAAGTCAGAATTGTGAGATATACAGAATTGTGAGATATAAAGTCAGAATTGCGTGTTATAAAGTTAGAATTGTGAGATATAAAGTCAGAATTGTGAGATATAAAGTCAGAATTGTGAGATATAAAGTCAGAATTGTGAGATATACAGTCAGAATTGCGAGATATAAAGTCAGAATTGCGTGTTATAAAGTCAGAATTGTGAGATATAAAGTCAGAATTGTGAGATATAAAGTCAGAATTGTGAGATATAAAGTCAGAATTGTGAGATATAAAGTCAGAATTGTGAGATATAAGGTCAGAATTGTGAGATATAAAGTCAGAATTGTGAGATATAAAGTCAGAATTGCGTGTTATAAAGTCAGAATTGTGAGATATACAATCAGAATTGTGAGATATAAAGAATTGTGAGATATAAAGTCAGAATTGCGTGTTATAAAGTCAGAATTGTGAGATATAAAGAATTGTGAGATATAAAGTCAGAATTGTGAGATATAAAGTCAGAATTGTGAGATATAAAGTCAGAATTGCGTGTTATAAAGTCAGAATTGTGAGATATACAATCAGAATTGTGAGATATAAAGAATTGTGAGATATAAAGTCAGAATTGCGTGTTATAAAGTCAGAATTGTGAGATATAAAGAATTGTGAGATATAAAGTCAGAATTGTGAGATATAAAGTCAGAATTGTGAGATATAAAGTCAGAATTGTGAGATATAAAGTCAGAATTGCGTGATATAAAGTCAGAATTGCGTGTTATAAAGTCAGAATTGCGTGTTATAAAGTCAGAATTGCGTGTTATAAAGTCAGAATTGTGAGATATAAAGTCAGAATTGCGTGATATAAAGTCAGAATTGTGTGTTATAAAGTCAGAATTGTGAGATATAAAGTCAGAATTGTGAGATATAAAGTCAGAATTGCGTGTTATAAAGTCAGAATTGTGAGATATAAAGTCAGAATTGTGAGATATAAAGTCAGAATTGTGAGATATAAAGTCAGAATTGCGTGATATAAAGTCAGAATTGCGTGTTATAAAGTCAGAATTGCGTGTTATAAAGTCAGAATTGCGTGTTATAAAGTCAGAATTGTGAGATATAAAGTCAGAATTGCGAGATATAAAGTCAGAATTGCGTGTTATAAAGTCAGAATTGTGAGATATAAAGAATTGTGAGATATAAAGGCAGAATTGCGTGTTATAAAGTCAGAATTGTGTGTTATAAAGTCAGAATTGTGAGATATAAAGTCAGAATTGCGTGTTATAAAGTCAGAATTGTGAGATATAAAGTCAGAATTGTGAGTTATAAAGTCAGAATTGTGAGATATAAAGTCAGAATTGCGTGATATAAAGTCAGAATTGCGTGTTATATATAATTGTGAGATATAAAGTCAGAATTGTGAGATATAAAGTCAGAATTGTGAGATATAAAGTCAGAATTGCGTGATATAAAGTCAGAATTGCGTGTTATAAAGTCAGAATTGCGTGTTATAAAGTCAGAATTGCGTGTTATAAAGTCAGAATTGTGAGATATAAAGTCAGAATTGCGTGATATAAAGTCAGAATTGTGTGTTATAAAGTCAGAATTGTGAGATATAAAGTCAGAATTGTGAGATATAAAGTCAGAATTGCGTGTTATAAAGTCAGAATTGTGAGATATAAAGTCAGAATTGTGAGATATAAAGTCAGAATTGTGAGATATAAAGTCAGAATTGCATGTTATAAAGTCAGAATTGTGAGATATAAAGTCAGAATTGTGAGATATAAAGTCAGAATTGTGAGATATAAAGTCAGAATTGCGTGTTATAAAGTCAGAATTGCGTGTTATAAAGTCAGAATTGTGAGATATAAAGTCAGAATTGTGAGATATAAACTCAGAATTGTGAGATATAAAGTCAGAATTGCATGTTATAAAGTCAGAATTGTGAGATATAAAGTCAGAATTGTAAGATATAAAGTCAGAATTGTGAGATATAAAGTCAGAATTGTGAGATATAAAGTCAGAATTGCGTGATATAAAGTCAGAATTGCGTGTTATAAAGTCAGAATTGCGTGTTATAAAGTCAGAATTGTGAGATATACAGAATTGTGAGATATAAAGTCAGAATTGCGTGTTATAAAGTTAGAATTGTGAGATATAAAGTCAGAATTGTGAGATATAAAGTCAGAATTGTGAGATATAAAGTCAGAATTGTGAGATATAAAGTTAGAATTGTGAGATATAAAGTCAGAATTGTGAGATATACAGTCAGAATTGCGAGATATAAAGTCAGAATTGTGAGATATAAAGTCAGAATTGTGAGATATAAAGTCAGAATTGCGTGTTATAAAGTCAGAATTGTGAGATATACAATCAGAATTGTGAGATATAAAGAATTGTGAGACATAAAGTCAGAATTGCGTGTTATAAAGTCAGAATTGTGAGATATAAAGAATTGTGAGATATAAAGTCAGAATTGTGAGATATAAAGTCAGAATTGTGAGATATAAAGTCAGAATTGCGTGTTATAAAGTCAGAATTGTGAGATATACAATCAGAATTGTGAGATATAAAGAATTGTGAGATATAAAGTCAGAATTGCGTGTTATAAAGTCAGAATTGTGAGATATAAAGAATTGTGAGATATAAAGTCAGAATTGTGAGATATAAAGTCAGAATTGTGAGATATAAAGTCAGAATTGCGTGATATAAAGTCAGAATTGCGTGTTATAAAGTCAGAATTGCGTGTTATAAAGTCAGAATTGCGTGTTATAAAGTCAGAATTGTGAGATATAAAGTCAGAATTGTGAGATATAAAGTCAGAATTGCGTGTTATAAAGTCAGAATTGTGAGATATAAAGTCAGAATTGCGAGATATAAAGTCAGAATTGCGTGTTATAAAGTCAGAATTGTGAGATATAAAGAATTGTGAGATATAAAGTCAGAATTGCGTGTTATAAAGTCAGAATTGTGTGTTATAAAGTCAGAATTGTGAGATATAAAGTCAGAATTGCGTGATATAAAGTCAGAATTGCGTGTTATAAAGTCAGAATTGTGAGATATAAAGTCAGAATTGTGATATATAAAGTCAGAATTGTGAGATATAAAGTCAGAATTGCGTGATATAAAGTCAGAATTGCGTGTTATAAAGTCAGAATTGCGTGTTATAAAGTCAGAATTGCGTGTTATAAAGTCAGAATTGTGAGATATAAAGTCAGAATTGCGAGATATAAAGTCAGAATTGCGTGTTATAAAGTCAGAATTGTGAGATATAAAGAATTGTGAGATATAAAGGCAGAATTGCGTGTTATAAAGTCAGAATTGTGTGTTATAAAGTCAGAATTGTGAGATATAAAGTCAGAATTGCGTGTTATAAAGTCAGAATTGTGAGATATAAAGTCAGAATTGTGAGATATAAAGTCAGAATTGTGAGATATAAAGTCAGAATTGCGTGATATAAAGTCAGAATTGCGTGTTATAAAGTCAGAATTGCGTGTTATAAAGTCAGAATTGCGTGTTATAAAGTCAGAATTGTGAGATATAAAGTCAGAATTGCGAGATATAAAGTCAGAATTGCGTGTTATAAAGTCAGAATTGTGAGATATAAAGAATTGTGAGATATAAAGGCAGAATTGCGTGTTATAAAGTCAGAATTGTGTGTTATAAAGTCAGAATTGTGAGATATAAAGTCAGAATTGCGTGTTATAAAGTCAGAATTGTGAGATATAAAGTCAGAATTGTGAGTTATAAAGTCAGAATTGTGAGATATAAAGTCAGAATTGCGTGATATAAAGTCAGAATTGCGTGTTATATATAATTGTGAGATATAAAGTCAGAATTGTGAGATATAAAGTCAGAATTGTGAGATATAAAGTCAGAATTGCGTGATATAAAGTCAGAATTGCGTGTTATAAAGTCAGAATTGCGTGTTATAAAGTCAGAATTGCGTGTTATAAAGTCAGAATTGTGAGATATAAAGTCAGAATTGCGTGATATAAAGTCAGAATTGTGTGTTATAAAGTCAGAATTGTGAGATATAAAGTCAGAATTGTGAGATATAAAGTCAGAATTGCGTGTTATAAAGTCAGAATTGTGAGATATAAAGTCAGAATTGTGAGATATAAAGTCAGAATTGTGAGATATAAAGTCAGAATTGCATGTTATAAAGTCAGAATTGTGAGATATAAAGTCAGAATTGTGAGATATAAAGTCAGAATTGTGAGATATAAAGTCAGAATTGCGTGTTATAAAGTCAGAATTGCGTGTTATAAAGTCAGAATTGTGAGATATAAAGTCAGAATTGTGAGATATAAACTCAGAATTGTGAGATATAAAGTCAGAATTGCATGTTATAAAGTCAGAATTGTGAGATATAAAGTCAGAATTGTAAGATATAAAGTCAGAATTGTGAGATATAAAGTCAGAATTGTGAGATATAAAGTCAGAATTGCGTGATATAAAGTCAGAATTGCGTGTTATAAAGTCAGAATTGCGTGTTATAAAGTCAGAATTGTGAGATATACAGAATTGTGAGATATAAAGTCAGAATTGCGTGTTATAAAGTTAGAATTGTGAGATATAAAGTCAGAATTGTGAGATATAAAGTCAGAATTGTGAGATATAAAGTCAGAATTGTGAGATATAAAGTTAGAATTGTGAGATATAAAGTCAGAATTGTGAGATATACAGTCAGAATTGCGAGATATAAAGTCAGAATTGTGAGATATAAAGTCAGAATTGTGAGATATAAAGTCAGAATTGCGTGTTATAAAGTCAGAATTGTGAGATATACAATCAGAATTGTGAGATATAAAGAATTGTGAGATATAAAGTCAGAATTGCGTGTTATAAAGTCAGAATTGTGAGATATAAAGAATTGTGAGATATAAAGTCAGAATTGTGAGATATAAAGTCAGAATTGTGAGATATAAAGTCAGAATTGCGTGTTATAAAGTCAGAATTGTGAGATATACAATCAGAATTGTGAGATATAAAGAATTGTGAGATATAAAGTCAGAATTGCGTGTTATAAAGTCAGAATTGTGAGATATAAAGAATTGTGAGATATAAAGTCAGAATTGTGAGATATAAAGTCAGAATTGTGAGATATAAAGTCAGAATTGCGTGATATAAAGTCAGAATTGCGTGTTATAAAGTCAGAATTGCGTGTTATAAAGTCAGAATTGCGTGTTATAAAGTCAGAATTGTGAGATATAAAGTCAGAATTGTGAGATATAAAGTCAGAATTGCGTGTTATAAAGTCAGAATTGTGAGATATAAAGTCAGAATTGCGAGATATAAAGTCAGAATTGCGTGTTATAAAGTCAGAATTGTGAGATATAAAGAATTGTGAGATATAAAGTCAGAATTGCGTGTTATAAAGTCAGAATTGTGTGTTATAAAGTCAGAATTGTGAGATATAAAGTCAGAATTGCGTGATATAAAGTCAGAATTGCGTGTTATAAAGTCAGAATTGTGAGATATAAAGTCAGAATTGTGATATATAAAGTCAGAATTGCGTGTTATAAAGTCAGAATTGTGAGATATAAAGTCAGAATTGCGAGATATAAAGTCAGAATTGCGTGTTATAAAGTCAGAATTGTGAGATATAAAGAATTGTGAGATATAAAGTCAGAATTGCGTGTTATAAAGTCAGAATTGTGTGTTATAAAGTCAGAATTGTGAGATATAAAGTCAGAATTGCGTGTTATAAAGTCAGAATTGTGAGATATAAAGTCAGAATTGTGAGTTATAAAGTCAGAATTGTGAGATATAAAGTCAGAATTGCGTGATATAAAGTCAGAATTGCGTGTTATATATAATTGTGAGATATAAAGTCAGAATTGTGAGATATAAAGTCAGAATTGTGAGATATAAAGTCAGAATTGCGTGATATAAAGTCAGAATTGCGTGTTATAAAGTCAGAATTGCGTGTTATAAAGTCAGAATTGCGTGTTATAAAGTCAGAATTGTGAGATATAAAGTCAGAATTGCGTGATATAAAGTCAGAATTGTGTGTTATAAAGTCAGAATTGTGAGATATAAAGTCAGAATTGTGAGATATAAAGTCAGAATTGCGTGTTATAAAGTCAGAATTGTGAGATATAAAGTCAGAATTGTGAGATATAAAGTCAGAATTGTGAGATATAAAGTCAGAATTGCATGTTATAAAGTCAGAATTGTGAGATATAAAGTCAGAATTGTGAGATATAAAGTCAGAATTGTGAGATATAAAGTCAGAATTGCGTGTTATAAAGTCAGAATTGCGTGTTATAAAGTCAGAATTGTGAGATATAAAGTCAGAATTGTGAGATATAAAGTCAGAATTGTGAGATATAAAGTCAGAATTGCATGTTATAAAGTCAGAATTGTGAGATATAAAGTCAGAATTGTAAGATATAAAGTCAGAATTGTGAGATATAAAGTCAGAATTGTGAGATATAAAGTCAGAATTGTGAGTTATAAAGTCAGAATTGTGAGATATAAAGTCAGAATTGCGTGATATAAAGTCAGAATTGCGTGTTATATATAATTGTGAGATATAAAGTCAGAATTGTGAGATATAAAGTCAGAATTGTGAGATATAAAGTCAGAATTGCGTGATATAAAGTCAGAATTGTGAGATATACAGTCAGAATTGCGAGATATAAAGTCAGAATTGCGTGTTATAAAGTCAGAATTGTGAGATATAAAGTCAGAATTGTGAGATATAAAGTCAGAATTGTGAGATATAAAGTCAGAATTGTGAGATATAAAGTCAGAATTGTGAGATATAAGGTCAGAATTGTGAGATATAAAGTCAGAATTGTGAGATATAAAGTCAGAATTGCGTGTTATAAAGTCAGAATTGTGAGATATACAATCAGAATTGTGAGATATAAAGAATTGTGAGATATAAAGTCAGAATTGCGTGTTATAAAGTCAGAATTGTGAGATATAAAGAATTGTGAGATATAAAGTCAGAATTGTGAGATATAAAGTCAGAATTGTGAGATATAAAGTCAGAATTGCGTGTTATAAAGTCAGAATTGTGAGATATACAATCAGAATTGTGAGATATAAAGAATTGTGAGATATAAAGTCAGAATTGCGTGTTATAAAGTCAGGATTGTGAGATATAAAGAATTGTGAGATATAAAGTCAGAATTGTGAGATATAAAGTCAGAATTGTGAGATATAAAGTCAGAATTGTGAGATATAAAGTCAGAATTGCGTGATATAAAGTCAGAATTGCGTGTTATAAAGTCAGAATTGCGTGTTATAAAGTCAGAATTGCGTGTTATAAAGTCAGAATTGTGAGATATAAAGTCAGAATTGCGTGATATAAAGTCAGAATTGTGTGTTATAAAGTCAGAATTGTGAGATATAAAGTCAGAATTGTGAGATATAAAGTCAGAATTGCGTGTTATAAAGTCAGAATTGTGAGATATAAAGTCAGAATTGTGAGATATAAAGTCAGAATTGTGAGATATAAAGTCAGAATTGCGTGATATAAAGTCAGAATTGCGTGTTATAAAGTCAGAATTGCGTGTTATAAAGTCAGAATTGCGTGTTATAAAGTCAGAATTGTGAGATATAAAGTCAGAATTGCGAGATATAAAGTCAGAATTGCGTGTTATAAAGTCAGAATTGTGAGATATAAAGAATTGTGAGATATAAAGTCAGAATTGCGTGTTATAAAGTCAGAATTGTGTGTTATAAAGTCAGAATTGTGAGATATAAAGTCAGAATTGCGTGTTATAAAGTCAGAATTGTGAGATATAAAGTCAGAATTGTGAGTTATAAAGTCAGAATTGTGAGATATAAAGTCAGAATTGCGTGATATAAAGTCAGAATTGCGTGTTATATATAATTGTGAGATATAAAGTCAGAATTGCGTGTTATAAAGTCAGAATTGTGAGATATACAGAATTGTGAGATATAAAGTCAGAATTGCGTGTTATAAAGTTAGAATTGTGAGATATAAAGTCAGAATTGTGAGATATAAAGTCAGAATTGTGAGATATAAAGTTAGAATTGTGAGATATAAAGTCAGAATTGTGAGATATACAGTCAGAATTGCGAGATATAAAGTCAGAATTGCGTGTTATAAAGTCAGAATTGTGAGATATAAAGTCAGAATTGTGAGATATAAAGTCAGAATTGTGAGATATAAAGTCAGAATTGTGAGATATAAAGTCAGAATTGTGAGATATAAGGTCAGAATTGTGAGATATAAAGTCAGAATTGTGAGATATAAAGTCAGAATTGCGTGTTATAAAGTCAGAATTGTGAGATATACAATCAGAATTGTGAGATATAAAGAATTGTGAGATATAAAGTCAGAATTGCGTGTTATAAAGTCAGAATTGTGAGATATAAAGAATTGTGAGATATAAAGTCAGAATTGTGAGATATAAAGTCAGAATTGTGAGATATAAAGTCAGAATTGCGTGTTATAAAGTCAGAATTGTGAGATATACAATCAGAATTGTGAGATATAAAGAATTGTGAGATATAAAGTCAGAATTGCGTGTTATAAAGTCAGGATTGTGAGATATAAAGAATTGTGAGATATAAAGTCAGAATTGTGAGATATAAAGTCAGAATTGTGAGATATAAAGTCAGAATTGTGAGATATAAAGTCAGAATTGCGTGATATAAAGTCAGAATTGCGTGTTATAAAGTCAGAATTGCGTGTTATAAAGTCAGAATTGCGTGTTATAAAGTCAGAATTGTGAGATATAAAGTCAGAATTGCGTGATATAAAGTCAGAATTGTGTGTTATAAAGTCAGAATTGTGAGATATAAAGTCAGAATTGTGAGATATAAAGTCAGAATTGCGTGTTATAAAGTCAGAATTGTGAGATATAAAGTCAGAATTGTGAGATATAAAGTCAGAATTGTGAGATATAAAGTCAGAATTGCGTGATATAAAGTCAGAATTGCGTGTTATAAAGTCAGAATTGCGTGTTATAAAGTCAGAATTGCGTGTTATAAAGTCAGAATTGTGAGATATAAAGTCAGAATTGCGAGATATAAAGTCAGAATTGCGTGTTATAAAGTCAGAATTGTGAGATATAAAGAATTGTGAGATATAAAGTCAGAATTGCGTGTTATAAAGTCAGAATTGTGTGTTATAAAGTCAGAATTGTGAGATATAAAGTCAGAATTGCGTGTTATAAAGTCAGAATTGTGAGATATAAAGTCAGAATTGTGAGTTATAAAGTCAGAATTGTGAGATATAAAGTCAGAATTGCGTGATATAAAGTCAGAATTGCGTGTTATATATAATTGTGAGATATAAAGTCAGAATTGTGAGATATAAAGTCAGAATTGTGAGATATAAAGTCAGAATTGCGTGATATAAAGTCAGAATTGCGTGTTATAAAGTCAGAATTGCGTGTTATAAAGTCAGAATTGCGTGTTATAAAGTCAGAATTGTGAGATATAAAGTCAGAATTGCGTGATATAAAGTCAGAATTGTGTGTTATAAAGTCAGAATTGTGAGATATAAAGTCAGAATTGTGAGATATAAAGTCAGAATTGCGTGTTATAAAGTCAGAATTGTGAGATATAAAGTCAGAATTGTGAGATATAAAGTCAGAATTGTGAGATATAAAGTCAGAATTGCATGTTATAAAGTCAGAATTGTGAGATATAAAGTCAGAATTGTGAGATATAAAGTCAGAATTGTGAGATATAAAGTCAGAATTGCGTGTTATAAAGTCAGAATTGCGTGTTATAAAGTCAGAATTGTGAGATATAAAGTCAGAATTGTGAGATATAAACTCAGAATTGTGAGATATAAAGTCAGAATTGCATGTTATAAAGTCAGAATTGTGAGATATAAAGTCAGAATTGTAAGATATAAAGTCAGAATTGTGAGATATAAAGTCAGAATTGTGAGATATAAAGTCAGAATTGTGAGATATAAAGTCAGAATTGTGAGATATAAAGTTAGAATTGTGAGATATAAAGTCAGAATTGTGAGATATACAGTCAGAATTGCGAGATATAAAGTCAGAATTGCGTGTTATAAAGTCAGAATTGTGAGATATAAAGTCAGAATTGTGAGATATAAAGTCAGAATTGTGAGATATAAAGTCAGAATTGTGAGATATAAGGTCAGAATTGTGAGATATAAAGTCAGAATTGTGAGATATAAAGTCAGAATTGCGTGTTATAAAGTCAGAATTGTGAGATATACAATCAGAATTGTGAGATATAAAGAATTGTGAGATATAAAGTCAGAATTGCGTGTTATAAAGTCAGAATTGTGAGATATAAAGAATTGTGAGATATAAAGTCAGAATTGTGAGATATAAAGTCAGAATTGTGAGATATAAAGTCAGAATTGCGTGTTATAAAGTCAGAATTGTGAGATATACAATCAGAATTGTGAGATATAAAGAATTGTGAGATATAAAGTCAGAATTGCGTGTTATAAAGTCAGAATTGTGAGATATAAAGAATTGTGAGATATAAAGTCAGAATTGTGAGATATAAAGTCAGAATTGTGAGATATAAAGTCAGAATTGCGTGATATAAAGTCAGAATTGCGTGTTATAAAGTCAGAATTGCGTGTTATAAAGTCAGAATTGCGTGTTATAAAGTCAGAATTGTGAGATATAAAGTCAGAATTGCGTGATATAAAGTCAGAATTGTGTGTTATAAAGTCAGAATTGTGAGATATAAAGTCAGAATTGTGAGATATAAAGTCAGAATTGCGTGTTATAAAGTCAGAATTGTGAGATATAAAGTCAGAATTGTGAGATATAAAGTCAGAATTGTGAGATATAAAGTCAGAATTGCGTGTTATAAAGTCAGAATTGCGTGTTATAAAGTCAGAATTGCGTGTTATAAAGTCAGAATTGTGAGATATAAAGTCAGAATTGCGTGATATAAAGTCAGAATTGTGTGTTATAAAGTCAGAATTGTGAGATATAAAGTCAGAATTGTGAGATATAAAGTCAGAATTGCGTGTTATAAAGTCAGAATTGTGAGATATAAAGTCAGAATTGTGAGATATAAAGTCAGAATTGTGAGATATAAAGTCAGAATTGCATGTTATAAAGTCAGAATTGTGAGATATAAAGTCAGAATTGTGAGATATAAAGTCAGAATTGTGAGATATAAAGTCAGAATTGCGTGTTATAAAGTCAGAATTGCGTGTTATAAAGTCAGAATTGTGAGATATAAAGTCAGAATTGTAAAATATAAAGTCAGAATTGCATGTTATAAAGTCAGAATTGTGAGATATAAAGTCAGAATTGTGAGATATAAAGTCAGAATTGTGAGATATAAAGTCAGAATTGCGTGATATAAAGTCAGAATTGCGTGTTATAAAGTCAGAATTGCGTGTTATAAAGTCAGAATTGTGTGTTATAAAGTCAGAATTGTGAGATATAAAGTCAGAATTGTGAGATATAAAGTCAGAATTGTGAGATATAAAGTCAGAATTGCATGTTATAAAGTCAAAATTGTGAGATATAAAGTCAGAATTGTGAGATATAAAGTCAGAATTGTGAGATATAAAGTCAGAATTGTGAGATATAAAGTCAGAATTGTGAGATATAAAGTCAGAATTGCGTGTTATAAAGTCAGAATTGTGAGATATAAAGTCAGAATTGTGAGATATAAAGTCAGAATTGCATGTTATAAAGTCAGAATTGTGAGATATAAAGTCAGAATTGTGAGATATAAAGTCAGAATTGTGAGATATAAAGTCAGAATTGCGTGTTATAAAGTCAGAATTGCGTGTTATAAAGTCAGAATTGTGAGATATAAAGTCAGAATTGTGAGATATAAAGTCAGAATTGTGAGATATAAAGTCAGAATTGCGTGATATAAAGTCAGAATTGCGTGTTATAAAGTCAGAATTGCGTGTTATAAAGTCAGAATTGCGTGTTATAAAGTCAGAATTGTGAGATATAAAGTCAGAATTGCGTGATATAAAGTCAGAATTGTGTGTTATAAAGTCAGAATTGTGAGATATAAAGTCAGAATTGCGTGATATAAAGTCAGAATTGTGTGTTATAAAGTCAGAATTGTGAGATATAAAGTCAGAATTGTGAGATATAAAGTCAGAATTGCATGTTATAAAGTCAAAATTGTGAGATATAAAGTCAGAATTGTGAGATATAAAGTCAGAATTGTGAGATATAAAGTCAGAATTGTGAGATATACAGTCAGAATTGCGAGATATAAAGTCAGAATTGCGTGTTATAAAGTCAGAATTGTGAGATATAAAGTCAGAATTGTGAGATATAAAGTCAGAATTGTGAGATATAAAGTCAGAATTGTGAGATATAAAGTCAGAATTGTGAGATATAAAGTCAGAATTGTGAGATATAAAGTCAGAATTGTGAGATATAAGGTCAGAATTGTGAGATATAAAGTCAGAATTGTGAGATATAAAGTCAGAATTGCGTGTTATAAAGTCAGAATTGTGAGATATAAAGTCAGAATTGTGAGATATAAAGTCAGAATTGTGAGATATAAAGTCAGAATTGTGAGATATAAAGTCAGAATTGTGAGATATAAAGTCAGAATTGTGAGATATAAAGTCAGAATTGTGAGATATAAGGTCAGAATTGTGAGATATAAAGTCAGAATTGTGAGATATACAATCAGAATTGTGAGATATAAAGAATTGTGAGATATAAAGTCAGAATTGCGTGTTATAAAGTCAGAATTGTGAGATATAAAGAATTGTGAGATATAAAGTCAGAATTGTGAGATATAAAGTCAGAATTGTGAGATATAAAGTCAGAATTGCGTGTTATAAAGTCAGAATTGTGAGATATACAATCAGAATTGTGAGATATAAAGAATTGTGAGATATAAAGTCAGAATTGCGTGTTATAAAGTCAGAATTGTGAGATATAAAGAATTGTGAGATATAAAGTCAGAATTGTGAGATATAAAGTCAGAATTGTGAGATATAAAGTCAGAATTGCGTGATATAAAGTCAGAATTGCGTGTTATAAAGTCAGAATTGCGTGTTATAAAGTCAGAATTGCGTGTTATAAAGTCAGAATTGTGAGATATAAAGTCAGAATTGCGTGATATAAAGTCAGAATTGTGTGTTATAAAGTCAGAATTGTGAGATATAAAGTCAGAATTGTGAGATATAAAGTCAGAATTGCGTGTTATAAAGTCAGAATTGTGAGATATAAAGTCAGAATTGTGAGATATAAAGTCAGAATTGTGAGATATAAAGTCAGAATTGCGTGATATAAAGTCAGAATTGCGTGTTATAAAGTCAGAATTGCGTGTTATAAAGTCAGAATTGCGTGTTATAAAGTCAGAATTGTGAGATATAAAGTCAGAATTGCGTGATATAAAGTCAGAATTGTGAGATATAAAGTCAGAATTGCGTGTTATAAAGTCAGAATTGTGAGATATAAAGTCAGAATTGTGAGATATAAAGTCAGAATTGTGAGATATAAAGTCAGAATTGCATGTTATAAAGTCAGAATTGTGAGATATAAAGTCAGAATTGTGAGATATAAAGTCAGAATTGCGTGTTATAAAGTCAGAATTGCGTGTTATAAAGTCAGAATTGTGAGATATAAAGTCAGAATTGTAAAATATAAAGTCAGAATTGCATGTTATAAAGTCAGAATTGTGAGATATAAAGTCAGAATTGTGAGATATAAAGTCAGAATTGTGAGATATAAAGTCAGAATTGCGTGATATAAAGTCAGAATTGCGTGTTATAAAGTCAGAATTGCGTGTTATAAAGTCAGAATTGTGTGTTATAAAGTCAGAATTGTGAGATATAAAGTCAGAATTGTGAGATATAAAGTCAGAATTGTGAGATATAAAGTCAGAATTGCATGTTATAAAGTCAAAATTGTGAGATATAAAGTCAGAATTGTGAGATATAAAGTCAGAATTGTGAGATATAAAGTCAGAATTGTGAGATATAAAGTCAGAATTGCGTGTTATAAAGTCAGAATTGTGAGATATAAAGTCAGAATTGTGAGATATAAAGTCAGAATTGCATGTTAAAAAGTCAGAATTGTGAGATATAAAGTCAGAATTGTGAGATATAAAGTCAGAATTGTGAGATATAAAGTCAGAATTGCGTGTTATAAAGTCAGAATTGCGTGTTATAAAGTCAGAATTGTGAGACATAAAGTCAGAATTGTGAGATATAAAGTCAGAATTGTGAGATATAAAGTCAGAATTGCGTGATATAAAGTCAGAATTGCGTGTTATAAAGTCAGAATTGCGTGTTATAAAGTCAGAATTGCGTGTTATAAAGTCAGAATTGTGAGATATAAAGTCAGAATTGCGTGATATAAAGTCAGAATTGTGTGTTATAAAGTCAGAATTGTGAGATATAAAGTCAGAATTGCGTGATATAAAGTCAGAATTGTGTGTTATAAAGTCAGAATTGTGAGATATAAAGTCAGAATTGTGAGATATAAAGTCAGAATTGCATGTTATAAAGTCAAAATTGTGAGATATAAAGTCAGAATTGTGAGATATAAAGTCAGAATTGTGAGATATAAAGTCAGAATTGCATGTTATAAAGTCAGAATTGTGAGATATAAAGTCAGAATTGTGAGATATAAAGTCAGAATTGCATGTTATAAAGTCAAAATTGTGAGATATAAAGTCAGAATTGTGAGATATAAAGTCAGAATTGCATGTTATAAAGTCAGAATTGTGAGATATAAAGTCAGAATTGTGAGATATAAAGTCAGAATTGTGAGATATAAAGTCAGAATTGCGTGATATAAAGTCAGAATTGCGTGTTATAAAGTCAGAATTGCGTGTTATAAAGTCAGAATTGTGTGTTATAAAGTCAGAATTGTGAGATATAAAGTCAGAATTGTGAGATATAAAGTCAGAATTGTGAGATATAAAGTCAGAATTGCATGTTATAAAGTCAAAATTGTGAGATATAAAGTCAGAATTGTGAGATATAAAGTCAGAATTGTGAGATATAAAGTCAGAATTGTGAGATATAAAGTTAGAATTGTGAGATATAAAGTCAGAATTGCGTGTTATAAAGTCAGAATTGTGAGATATAAAGTCAGAATTGTGAGATATAAAGTCAGAATTGTGAGATATAAAGTCAGAATTGTGAGATATAAAGTCAGAATTGTGAGATATAAAGTCAGAATTGTGAGATATAAAGTCAGAATTGTGAGATATAAGGTCAGAATTGTGAGATATAAAGTCAGAATTGTGAGATATAAAGTCAGAATTGCGTGTTATAAAGTCAGAATTGTGAGATATACAATCAGAATTGTGAGATATAAAGAATTGTGAGATATAAAGTCAGAATTGCGTGTTATAAAGTCAGAATTGTGAGATATAAAGAATTGTGAGATATAAAGTCAGAATTGTGAGATATAAAGTCAGAATTGTGAGATATAAAGTCAGAATTGCGTGTTATAAAGTCAGAATTGTGAGATATACAATCAGAATTGTGAGATATAAAGAATTGTGAGATATAAAGTCAGAATTGCGTGTTATAAAGTCAGAATTGTGAGATATAAAGAATTGTGAGATATAAAGTCAGAATTGTGAGATATAAAGTCAGAATTGTGAGATATAAAGTCAGAATTGCGTGATATAAAGTCAGAATTGCGTGTTATAAAGTCAGAATTG
>JBBBJY010000213.1:2500-78711 GCA_039654625.1 Rhinogobio ventralis | reverse complement strand
ACCATTTTTGATCAAATATTTGTATTAATCAAAAAAATGTAATAGGACTCTATTATTCTTTAACTTATTTTTATCATTAATTTTAAATGTTTATCTAATTTGAATTTAGTTGATTAGACATGTTTTATTGACATTTTAATAAAACAAACAAATGGTTTCAAGTTTGTTGTTATAAAGCATTTGTTCTACCAAAAACCTGTTTTCATTCATTTAACGGCCATTTTAACTGGTGATTTAATAATAACCATAATTTAATAAGTTTATTTATTAAATATTTGTTTAATACCATGATGCTGTAAAACTGTTTTCTGAGATGGTTATCATATTGTGAAAATCTCATTCTATTACAACCCTACACGGGAGAGTCCCCCACCCCCACTGTTAAGAAAAAAGTAACTCAGTAACTTTTACTCTGAGTAAATTTTAAATTAACTACTTTTTACTTTTACTTGAGTAGATTTTTAGGCTGGTAATTTTACTTAAGTAAAAGTACTATTACTTCAATGAAATTTAACTTGAGTAGAATATTTTGTTACTCTTTCCACCTCTGCCTGCTTCTCACAGAGCATGAGGTTTTTTTTTTGGCCTTGAATGGTTATATACATGCGTGTCAAAATGCCCATCTTTGCAAGTATCATCGTGAATTTCTCAATGGCATGTTTATTGCTTGGTAACTCGATCTGGTTTAACACCACATAGGCATATGTTACTTAGGCTACCTATTCTATTGCATGTCATGTGCGAATCGGTGGGCGGGGCTAAACAGGCAGTACTGAAGTAGGCCTTGATATTCTTCTGCAGAGGCAGTGCTTGCCTCCCGACGTCATAGGTCCCCACTTTGTCATTTGCTGGGCCTGGTATCAATAAAAGCTTTTATTGGACTAACAAGGAAGTTTTCAGTTCTGAAACTTACAGGATATGCTTATAGTATGATGACCTCTTATGTCAAAATCTCAAGGAAAATTAGATTTCTCAGTTCATGACCCCTTTAAGGTAAGCATCTGTTAAAGAAACGTTATGATAAACTTTTAATATTTCAGTAATGTCAAGCGTGGAACTCTTAATTAGCTTGACGTGGCCGACTTTGATTTAAAGTTGTTGGTGTTATTTTCGCTACTAACATTACTATTTTGCCAACGAATGCAGCTTTAATATAATAAACCACAACATAAAAAAGCTTTTTTGTGTACTTTTTCACATCAATGTTTCGTATATTAAGTGTATTCTATATTAAGTGTTCTGAAGCCATTCCATAGTTTAATGTGAGGTACAAATGAATAATTATATTGTTACGACCCGTTCTGTAAAGATGGGGTTGACGTGAACTTTTCTAGTTGGTAAAAAGGAAACCAGCCCCAGCCGACAGATCACCAGACAACTTTTTTTTGTGGAATTAATTGTTTTTATTAAGGTGGAAAAAGTAATTAAATAAAGGAGCAATGGCTTCAGAGTGCCCCAAGGCCAACATAATAAACAAAATAGACTTATAAATAAAACGTGTATAAATTTACCTAATCAGGGGCAAAACAAAATTACAAAGAAACTTCCTTATCTCCCTACAAATAAACAAATCACAAAGTCAAAATAAATGGTAGGACACCCCTACGCTCCTAAAACATAAAAACGAACCCAATTAAATCATTCAAATCAAACGGACATGATCAACTGAAGGTTTTGGGATCTGTCGATGGGAGGAGGCATCCGGAGCTCTTCACACCACAAGGTCAATGCCACAATGAGCTTGACATCTTCGATTAGTGCCGCCCTTTTAAAGCGGAGCATCAGTAGATCCGCCAATCAGGCTCCTCCAACGTCAGCCAATCCCTGCACACATATACAAAGAAAAAAACAACCCACACAAAACAGATACCGAGGATCGTTTTATATATAATGGAATTCCAAAGCTGCCAAAATTATTTTTAAAAAAATGTATATTAAAAATAAATGCATAAATATACAAAGAAATGTAAAAAAAAATGAAATAAAATATATCATACATTTATTCCCTTATGTATTTATTTTTCCACATTTATTTTTTTTATACATTTATTCATTTCTATTTTTATTTACACATTTATTTATTTTTACATTTTCTTTGTCTGTAGGGTAATGAGGAGGGCGTGGTTTACCTCAGACATAGCAATCGAGCTCAGAGTAGGTGAGGGTGAAGCGTTGAGGCCACAGTGACACCTTGTATTGTGGCCGAAATACAATAAGTATAGCCTACTGAGGTTGATACTGTCTGTGATGAATGACTTGGATGGGTATAATGGCCAAAATCTTAAATCTTACTGTGTGACCTGGATAGGCTACTCTTTATTCCGGGCATGGCCGTAGAACATAGTCTGGTATGGATTTGTAAAATGTCCTGGGCTAACAAACATGAACAGCAACATCTTCCATTTCAGAGTCCCTGTTATCAGATCTGTTGAAGCGCTTGATATTTTCCATTACCGGTCAGAACACACGGAAAGGAAGCAGTGCACATATAGGCTACAGTGAAGTCAACGCAAGCATATTGATCAATGCATTTGAAACGAGACCACAAATTCACTTCACATTCATATTTCCTATATGTACATGCACAACATGTGACAAACGCTTAAAATACAACGCTTTTCAAAGATCCAAAATAGAATGAAGCGTCGGTTACAGTAGAACATTGTTGTTATTATTATTAATCACACGTCTTCGGCTTAGTTATCAACTGTATATATCCAGAATTGGATAAATCAAACAAGCCCTTGGAAACAGAGCTGGTGAAACACACACGCCATGCATTACACAGATGCATCATCCTCTTTCAAACAGCACCTGTCACGTATACAGAAGAGATATTAATGCATTTACACAGCAATTAGCCTACAAATGCATAAAAATATGCAGTCCGGAATTATTAGTCATTGTAACCAAGTATCATCATAGTGATCAAATATCGAAGCTATCTCTATCTAATAGGCTACTTCAAAGGTTAAATCAAATTATTTATTGTTAAAAAACAATTCTGCAGCCTAACAACTGCCAAAAACATACACTCACCTAAAGGATTATTAGGAACACCATACTAATACTGTGTTTGACCCCCTTTCGCCTTCAGAACTGCCTTAATTCTACGTGGCATTGATTCAACAAGGTGCCCAAAGCATTCTTTAGAAATGTTGGCCCATATTGATAGGATAGCATCTTGCAGTTGATGGAGATTTGTGGGATGTACATCCAGGGCACGAAGCTTCCATTCCACCACATCCCAAAGATGCTCTATTGGGTTGAGATCTGGTGACTGTGAGGGCCATTTTAGTACAGTGAACTCATTGTCATGTTCAAGAAAACAATTTGAAATGATTGGAGCTTTGTGACATGGTGCATTATCCTGCTGGAAGTAGCCATCAGAGGATGGGTACATGGTGGTCATAAAGGGATGGACATGGTCAGAAACAATGCTCAGGTAGGCCGTGGCATTTAAACGATGCCCAATTGGCACTAAGGGGCCTAAAGTGTGCCAAGAAAACTTCCCCCACACCATTACACCACCACCACCAGCCTGCACAGTGGTAACAAGGCATGATGGATCCATGTTCTCATTCTGTTTACGCCAAATTCTGACTCTACCATCTGAATGTCTCAACAGAAATCGAGACTCATCAGACCAGGCAACATTTTTCCAGTCTTCAACGGTCCAATTTTGGTGAGCTCGTGCAAATTGTAGCCTCTTTTTCCTATTTGTAGTGGAGATGAGTGGTACCCGGTGGGGTCTTCTGTTGTTGTAGCCCATCCGCCTCAAGGTTGTGCGTGTTGTGGCTTCACAAATGCTTTGCTGCATACCTCGGTTGTAACGAGTGGTTATTTCAGTCAAAGTTGCTCTTCTATCAGCTTGAATCAGTCGGCCCATTCTCCTCTGACCTCTAGCATCAACAAGGCATTTTCGCCCACAGGACTGCCGCATACTGGATGTTTTTCCCTTTTCACACCATTCTTTGTAAACTCTAGAAATTATTGTTCGTGAAAATCCCAGTAACTGAGCAGATTGTGAAATACTCAGACTGGCCCGTCTGGCACCAACAACCATGCCACGCTCAAAATTGCTTAAATCACCTTTCTTTCCCATTCTGACATTCAGTTTGGAGTTCAGGAGATTGTCTTGACCAGGGCCACACCCCTAAATGCATTGAAGCAACTGCCATGTGATTGGTTGATTAGATAATTGCATTAATGAGAAATTGAACAGGTGTTCCTAATAATCCTTTAGGTGAGTGTACATACACATATATATATATATATTCAATTTCTCATTAATGCAATTATCTAATCAACCAATCACATGGCAGTTGCTTCAATGCATTTAGGGGTGTGGTCCTGGTCAAGACAATCTCCTGAACTCCAAACTGAATGTCAGAATGGGAAAGAAAGGTGATTTAAGCAATTTTCATAATAAAAATATATATATATATATATATATATATATATATATATATATATATATATATATATATATATATATATATATATATATATATATATATATATATATATATATATATATATATATATATATATATATATATATATATATAAAATTATTTACAAATCGCACCCTTTAGGCACAACGCACAGGTGTTATATTCCTTATACAGCATGAAGTTCATGGTCAATAAATGTCAAAAGAACAGGTGAGAAATACAAGACCAAGGAAACATTTTTTGTATCCATCCTAGTCTTTGAAATAATTTTCCTTCCTTCCTTACCTACCAGCCAAAATAAAATTAAACGGACTATATGAAATAGGCCTATAAAGTAAAGTAAACCCGTACACTCAGTGTGCCTATCAAAGCTTGGCGTTGGTCTAATATGCATGGTAGGCATAAAGATACACACAAATTAGCCTAACAGGCTAGCTGTAAACTGACAGTACCGAAGCTAAAAGTTATGTCTCCTCAAATATGAGGGCACATGACAGGTGCTGTTTGAAAGAGGATGATGCATGGCGTGTTGTTTCACCAGCTCTGTTTCCATGGGCACATTTGATTGATCTAATTCTGGATATTTCCAGTTGATAACTAAGCCATTATACTAGTGATACTGTGACTGTGTACACGTGAAGTGACGTGACAAAATGTTCTGCTGTAAACGTCTTGTTCTATTTTGGATCTTTGAAAAGCGTTGTATTTTAAGCGTTTGTCACATGTTGTGCATGTACAAATAGGAAATATGAATGTGAAGTGAATTTGTGGTCTCGTTTCAAATGCATTGATCAATATGCTTGCGTTGACTTCACTGTAGCCTATATGTGCACTGCTTCCTTTCCGTGTGTTCTGACCGGTAATGGAAAATATCAAGCGCTTCCATTTTAGAGTCCCTGTTATCAGATCTGTTGAAGATGTTGCTGTTCATGTTTGTTAGCCCAGGACATTTTACAAATCCAGACCAGACGATGTTCTACGGCCATGTCCGAAATAAAGAGTAGCCTATCCAGGTCACACAGTAAGATTTAAGATTTTGGCCATTATACCTATCCAAGTCATGAAAAAGGCCGATATAACAAACCGATGGTTTATTAACTGTGTGAAGGAACTGAGCTGTATAATGTCTGTTGCATAATCCAAGATTATAACATAATATTCCTGCTGTCTGCGTTTTAATATTAATCAAACAACAAAAGAATCGCTCGCTACTCTTGACTAAATAACTTTCCTAAGGATTCATTTCCGCAATGCGGAAAACGCAGACGGAATCCAGTCATAAAAACGGAATTTACTGCATAACCAAGTAAATTCATAACACGGAATTTGTCAAAGTTTTGATGAATAAATAAAATGTAGGTCAGTACACCTAAATCAAATGGTGATATACTAGTGAAAATTCTGTGAAATATTAAGCCGCAAAAAGACTGTTTAAATATGAATCCTGCATGTTTCTGTGTCTCCTTGAATGAATGACGCAGACGCGCGGTTTCATTAAACACACACACTTAACAGTATTTTACTGTTTCTTTTGACAAAATCTATAGTCATATCATAAACGCACAGGAACTCGAAGGTCTTTACGGCAACGCGTCAAAATAAAAGTTCAGTTTAACAAAGTTATTGATAGCAATATATTAATGTTGTACTATAGAATTTAGCTACGTCTCAATGTAATATGCATTTAATTTATACAGTGAGAATATGCAGTGTTATTTAACATTTAAACCTACTTAAAAAGCACTGTATTAACGGTCTATGGTTTTGCATAAAATTACTTTATCTTGCTGGGCTTTATTGCCGTTTCTAAATCGTGTTACTTTCTACCGGGTGTCTGTTAGATCACAACACTGGACTAGAGATTGTATCGCTCTTCACACGCACAGTAACTGAAATTTTAAACCGTTAAAAGAAAAGGCTCAATGAATATTGCATAAATGGATACACTACGCATTGATGTATCTTCCCTTTGTGTTTTGAACTTTTCAGTGCGGAGCGCTGCGCGCACTCCATGTTGCATTTGACCAGATTTAGTGCTACACTTACTCACTTTTATTTGTTCCCCACTAAATGTTTTTTTCCCCACTAAATGTTTAGATTTTATACAATTATTGTGCACTCATGATTTTTTTAGAGTAACTTTTGCTGCTGAATTATCCATTAATCTAGTTTATAGTAGTATTTTTGTCATCGATTTGTGATTTTTATATATTTTTGTAATTTTGTTGTTTTTCTTTATAATGAAGTTGTCTTAGTAGATTGTGTTTAACACAAAAGAGTGATTTTTATCAGTTTAACACTGAGGTATAGAAATTATACATTGAATTTTTTAAACAAAACTGCACTGGTATCAGATCGGTATCGGCTGATACTTAGAATTTTTGGGATCGGTTCTGAAAAAATGGTGTCAGTACATCCCTATTTAAAATGCCACAAATGTTTTACATGCACAAATAGCAGCATAAACATGCTCCACAAATAAGTTCATGTTCTCCAGAGGGGGAGGTCGTTTGACACAAGGGATTTGATGAAATTAACATAATTTTAAATCCATTTAAAAATAATTTTTAAAAAGCTGTATCTATATATTTCTGCACATCCCTACTATGTTGTTTATAATGAATGCCACTATAGCGTTTTATAGTTATCTTGTTGTGAATGGGCCTTTTAAACATTGTGCTTCCTAAAAAATTTTTTTACATTTTCTTAGATGCCTAAGATATGTTTTACCTGTCTTTCTTTGTAGCCTTATTCTTACTCCAGTTCTCCAGGATTTATGGTCCCACCGGTGCCCATGAACTATGCACAGACCACGTATGCCTACCAGGTACACAATCCCCTGCAAACATCACATTGCTTTCATCTCTCAGATAAGCATACTTGGATATCTTGTGTAAACTTCACGCATGCTATGTTTTCCAGGCGTATTAATAAAAAAAAAACACTGTCTAAGAACATCAACGGTTGTTTGGTTGTTTGGTTGTTTGTTTGTTTGTTTGTTTGGTTGTTGTGTGTTAGTATCCCCTGCCACAGTGGTGTGGAGAGCAGAGGACGAGGCTTGTCAATCAGGTCAGCTTCACTTCCCTTTTTTGTGGGTTGGTGAATGAGGGATTGGGCAAAAGAACTGAACTGGATTGTTTTGGTTGTATCTCAATGCCATTCCTAGAAAAAAATTGCACTACTGTCCAACAGTTTTTTTTTTTTTTTTTTTTTTTACCAAATTGATCAAAAGTGAAGGTAAAGACACAAATGTTAAAAGAGATTTCTATTTAAATAAATTTGTTGCTGTTCTTTTAATCTATATATTGATTGAAGAGTAGCAGTTTTCACACAAATATAAAGCAGCTCAACGGTTTTCAACGTTAGCCGTTTCCACCCACTATTTTCATGCACGTTTTTGGATATTGGATATTGCATAAAAAGAATTGGATGGAAACCCCAAGATGTGAATAATTTCTAAAAATGCTCAAACATTTGTGCGCTCACTTGAGGTGGATAATTATTTTTTTAATCAGATAAGAAAACGTGCATAAACCTCAATGGAAACAGCAAAAAAAAAAGTGACTTTGCCTCAGCAGACGATGTGATTGGATAACTGAACTAACCAGTGGACCAATTTCATTGCACAGTATCTCAAATGTTGGTTTGGCTGAGGCATTTCAGAATGATCAAAGTCTGTCATCAAAATGATTTGGTTTAATTCCCTACCAGAAGCATCTCGCAAGGTTGCGTTCTCAAATGTTTTTTGCAGTTATTCTAATTTTGCTCAAGTTAAATTTGCAACTTTGGATAGAAACATGTTTGTTGAGCACCAGATTTCAGAAATTATTTCTGAAGGATCATGTGACACTGAAGACTGATGATGCTGGAAACTCCGCTTTGCTGGAAACTCCGCTTTGCTATCACAGGAATATTGCATTTTAAAAAATAACATAGAAAAAAAAAGTCAGATCAGATAATTGATGAATACACATAGACTTTCAAAAATCTTACTGACTCCAAACCTTTGAACGGTAGTGTATGTATACTGAAATTAGTATTTATTTTAAGGGTTACAATAACAGCTGCAAATTATTTTATTTATTTATTTTTTATATAGATTCATTCATCCATAGCACATTACAAATGAGTAATGTAATCCCTTTTCCTTTTTCTTTTGGAGGTGCAGCAATATTTGTTGAATATTTGCTTGTATGAAACTTGATTTGAATTGGCGTGGTAATGTAATTGCTTAGGATATAACCGAACACACATATTAACCACATTGGTTAGCCCTGTAAATTAAATTGAGAAGAGTGCGCAAGCTAGTCTCAAACGGCTCCCTCTAGCATTTTAATAATACTTGAAAAGCTGTCAGGGCAGTGTATCAATAAGCACCGGCTCCCCTTTAGTGCACACTAAATCAAAACCGTATCAAAATTAGGTTGCATTTGAGAGAAAGTCTAGTGAATCTACAATGTCTGTGTAAATTCCTAAGTTCTCTTATTTTCACTTGCACTTTCGCACTTTCATTTGCTTTACATTAAAGACCCCCTGTGGTGAAAATCAAGTTTTTTTTTTTTTTTATGTTGTATGTCTATGTGGTGTTTTTAATATGCTTTAAGACAAACCATGTGCAAATTAGGGCTGCACGATATTGGAAAAAACTGACTTTGCAATATGAAAACAATTTCACCAGATGATTTGAATAGCTCTATTTATAAAGGAGGATGATGCAGGTGAACACTGTGTAGTCTTCGCTGTATAAATTAAATGTAACTAATATAATTAAGTGATACAATTAATCTTTTTGTTAAAGCTACAAAAGTGGGTTTCTCTGTCTCGTTTGTTGTTTGGTTAACATTGGTGACACAAACAGCTGAGGGTATATTAGGCTGCTGTCACTTTAGGACAAATACACGGATCCAGTATAATGATACGCATCCATTTTCTTTCTCAATTGCGTATGACGCATAGACGGGCATTTTGACTTCGTTTTGCACATTCGTTCAAGTTCAAAAGAGGAGAAAGAGGCCGGTTTGCACGGCTCTGTGGTGCGTGTGCCGAAAACATTGCGCGAGTTCCAGTCTTGCGCTTGTTTAAACTGACAGGACTTAACACATGCAAATAATAAACTTTCACTCTATGATGGTCAAACTTTGCAATCCACAAATCACATGCGTTCCGAACCTAAACCGATCAGCTAAGACCCCTATACTTGACTTCACACATCCTGCGATGTGACTCGCGGATGTAGACATTGCGATTATCGATGCTAAAATGATGTATCGTGCAGCCCTGGTGTAAAGTCGCAAGTCAACACCATTGCTGAGTATTTTCTCCTTAAAAGTCCAGTGAACAAAAGACTCAACGCGGTTTGAAATCGCTTATGTTCCGCTGATGTAATCATGTCATTGTGTGGGCGGGCTTTAGCATATCATTTCTATGCTGAGAAGCCAGATTATCCCGGTATATTTTTCTGTTGATATACATAATTCACCCACTATATTGCTAAACATACCGATTTTTCATATGATGTATATTACGATGTTATGATGAACTATATGCCTTTTTCCACTGTGGTTATAAGTTGTTCAAAGCGTTTCTAAGGATACTGATTTTTAGATTTCATGGTTTGTGTAACATTAGCAACACATTATTAGCTGCTTGATAACGTAATCAAGCAAAAGATAATCATTATTTACCGTTGTAGAGAGCGATTACATAAAATGCATTACATGTATTCTGAGCTTGTGTGATTGCGTTGAGACGGGGCTAATTTGAATATTCATGGTTCCGCATATACTAAATGAAGCAAGGGTGTAGTTACATTCATGCTATTTTAAGGCATTAAGATTATTTATTTTTTTCACAGGAAAAAGGTTTAAATTTGTCATTTTGGTGATTTAAAGATGAGTTTTAAGGGATAAAATTGACTACAGGGGGACTTAAATTGGACTGTATGAAATATGAGCACTAATAAATGTAGATGGAGGATAAGCAGTGCCTTGTTGTAATGGAAAAATTGCTTGTGTATATATGCATGCTATGTGTTTTGAGACCGCTTTAAGACATTAATACCATACAGTGCACTGGCCAATAGTTAATAAAGGTTAGATTTAATTGCTGTGCTGTGCTGTGGCAAGCCTTTAGATGGCAGTGCTGACTTGGTATAAAAATGGCAAACACCTGTAGGGAAATAAAGTGTGCCAAAATTGAAAGGCTCATTAATATAAGAATAATGTGTGACTGTCTTTCAGAACTATGTGGATTGTGGAGTCCAGACTTTGCTGACCCTTCTGTAGCTAACCCTTCCCCTTTTTTTTTTTTTTTTTGGTAAGTTTTTGTGCACCTAAATGAAGATGCCATCTTGAGTTTTCAGGAGTTGCTTTTACAGTCACTTTTTTCGTTTTCTTAGGGTAGACTCCCATAGAAGCAGAGGAGAACAACTTAATGGCGATCAAGCAGTGCACTTCATTGTGTGTGTGTTTTCAAACACAGTTGCAGATAATGTCATCCTGGATGTGGTGGTGTATTTTGAGGGGACAACATTGATACGATCTAAGGCCTCACACATCCACACACTGAAACGCATTTGACAAGCTTTGTTCGCTTTAGCTTATTCCACCCATTTATTTGTATTGTCTGTGTTTTTCTTTCTTCTTCATGGCCAACTAACTTTAAAGACACTTTTAAGCTCACAAATACATATTTATATTTTATTTATGTTTGCTTATTTTAAAGTTTGACTCACTGTTGGTGATGCACTGTATGCATTTAGGTAACTGTTCTGATGTTTTCAGTGTGTTGTTTTAAAGCAATGTTCATTTGTTTACTGGAGTGTTCACTGTTAAAATAGTTTTGTTTTGGGATTTTCACATTCAAGACACATGTTCGGATTTCCTCTATTTGGTTATTGAGCACCAGGGTACAGTGGCTCCCCCTTTTTTTACTCTACAAATCTACTTTCATTCATCAGTCGTTATCACTGTACTTCCATTAATTTTTTTTCCCTTGATGCTGGTTTTTTTTTCCGTTAGTGCAGTTAAAAGGTGTAAATAAAATCATTGCATTAATTCAGAAATTACAATAAAATTTTATACTCAGCCAGTCACAGCAGGTCACGGGACGGTTGACTTGTTTTAAATTAAAGCGATGACGGAATATCGATAAACACTGTGAACACAGTCAGGCTTCCTTTCTATTTTTCCAGCACTTTTTCGCACCAGTTCCCTTTGTTAATTGAGTTTTGTTTTTAAAAGTTTGCAAAGAGTTATGGGTATTTTTGAACACAGCACTGTCATTTCATACCTGTTGTTACACTTTTTGTTGTTGTTTTTTTTTATGGGGGGCTGATTTAATAGCTGTAGCAGATTCATCACATTTTTATAGACCAAATCTGACTGGCTTGTATTAAAATTTTGCAGTTTTATTTCCTATGGTCTCATGGGAGTTGTGGTTTCTATTGTGCTCTAGTCTGAGAGCTTCTAATCACTGTACTCTGGGTTTGCCATGTGTATATACATTTTGGATTTCAATGTTGGCATTGTGTGGTTTTGCTGTTTTTGTTATTAATAAAAAAATAAAGTTGAATTATTTTTGCCTCACTTTTTCAGTTGCTTTTTCTTTTCTACTGTAATAGGTACCAAATTTGTAAATGCATTTTTAAAAATAAAATAAAAATTGTTACTGACCCTCATTATTTTTCTGTGGAAAGTGGTAGACTGTGGCGGTCTCATCCCTTGTATTGTCTGGCCAGACAGACTAAATTATGAATTGGTCACTGGTGATTCACATTAAATACGAATTAAACGCCACTTCTTGCACCAATAAGTATGCGTTAAAATAAATGTATATTAACACAAACATCCACAGATTCATCTGCGACCATATACTTTGACCTGGCACGTTCTGGATCTTTGTAGCCTACTCTGACATGTAGCCTACTCGCTTCAATACGAAACTGAAATTAACGTTTCTGGGTGCAGAATAAGTCATTTCTGTCACGAAATCAATTTATGACTCAAAATGAGCAAATCTGCATATACTGTAGGAATCTGCAATGATACTTTTTTTTAATTTTTTTTTTATCATGATTATTTATTATGCGATTCAACGGAATTTATATAAACTATAAATAGAAACTTGAAGTGGGTTATTGGTGGCGCTATAGAGCCATTTTTATTTGGGTTTTTAGGGTTGTATTTATGAATGAGGAAGCAGAATTAGGATGCCATTAGTCAACTAGTTCTGGGTTCTACTGGGTTTTTTCTTTTTCTTTGACTGTACTATGTTGAAGGTGAAAAGAGACAAAAGGAATGATTTGGAAACAGTGGAGGGCATCGTTCCCCTTTCATTCACAGGGAGGGAAGAAAAAAGAGAGAGAGGAGCGAGTAGAAGGAGGAGACTATTGACTGGAGTCGCCGCCACGGCAGAAATGAACTGAGCTCATCATCTGCTCACCTGCCTCCAGTTCACACAAGCGAGGGCATGACAGTTGAGAAACCGACAGAAAGCTCAAAGAAACGGGAGAGAAGCGAAATATAATAAAGGGAGAAAGAAACGTCAGAGGAGACACAAATCGACAGCGACATAATCAAAGAACAGCAGCAGGTATGTTCACTCTTGTAATGATTGTGTGGAGTTTCCTTCTGTCACTGTACCTTAATTTAACACTGTTAACTTCTGATTCTACCCGTAAGTCACTGATTTATTTCTTCTCTGCTGATTTATCCCTCTCTTCTTTCTTCCTATGTTCTCGGTATACTTGTAATAAATGCAAACTTCCGTGCTTTTATTTGAGCTTGTATGTGAGTCACTGTAAAGTTCAAGCTCACTTCTAATTTGAAGTCTGTGTGTGCATGTGCAAGAGAACAGCAAAAATATCAAAGGATTTCACACTTCCATTCAAGTCGATCTATAAAAAAAACATTTGCATGCATTAAACAGTGTACATGTAGTGTTTGGCTTTTTATCAAAGAACCTAAGGCAGCTTTGAAAGGGTCATATTGTATTTTTTATTACATTTTTTATGGGGTTATAACGTTAGTCACATTCTTTGCTCATATAATGGACAGAATTTAGTTTATCGTGACAATTTTCCCTATGATCATTACAATTAAATGAGAACCGTTTTCTGTGACTAACATTTTACTGTAAATGGACCACAGAGGGGGGAAAAAAATGTTGAACTTGTGGACTTTTTCACTCATTTGCCTTTAAAGGATTAGTTCACTTTAAAATGAAAATTATCCCATGATGTATTCTCCCTCAAGCCATTCTAGGTGTATATGACTTTCTTCTTTCTGATGAACACAATCGGAGTTATATTAATAAATATCCTGACGCTTCCAAGCTTTATAATGGCAGCGACGGGGTCCATTGAGTTGAAGCTCAAAAGGGTAACTGGAGTGACGTGTATGACATCGGACGTAGCGTAACCGTTTTGAACTGCGAGTGGCGTTACTCTTTCTGCGTAAGTTGATTATGGAAGGCGGGCTGGTGGATATTTTACTTTATAAAGTTTTAAATATGAATATTTTTCAAAATACAAAAACTCAATCGATTAGCTTCAGAAGTCCTTTATTAGCCACCCGGAGCTGTGTGGAGTACGTTTATTATGGATGGATGTGCTTTTTTGAGCTTCAACTCAATGGACCCCGTCACTGCCATTATAAAGCTTGGAAGCATCAAGATATTTATTAATATAACTCAGACTGTGTTCATAAGAAAGAAGAAAGTCATATACACCTAGGGTGGCTTGAGGGTGAGTAAATCATGGGGTAATTTTATTTTAAATTGAACTAAACTAACTTTAATTTAATTTGCTGTCTGCATGTGAAAAGAGAAATGGTGCTGCAATATACAGTAGTATGCCTCTGCTCCATACTTTAATAACCTTTTAGAAAGAGTACATTGCGTTCACAATACAATCTGCACTAAAATGTACAACTCAAGCTGTTAAATCAGTCTGAAATTATCTAAATGAAACTTATGGATCTTTCCTTATGTTAGGATCCTTCGCAGAGCCACAGGTGTTACACACAGCAGGAATTTATTAAATAGTGCCTCGGCAATGTTAATATTTCTTAATGCATTCATTGGTGCTTTATACTAAAATATATGTTTGTGTGTACTAAGAATATGTAAGCATGAATATGTGAGAATTCAGATTCACAAAACTGTTTAGAACAGGCACATATTGTTCCTTCACACATGATGGTATCAAGTGAGATGACTGGCATAAGAAGATGACCTTCGGTTAGTATTTCTCACACACTCACAGTGGGGCTCAGAGGCTGATATGAGTGACAGGCTAAGCAGTCAAACTCTGAGAGAGAGAGAGAGAGAGAGAGAGAGAGAGAGAGAGAGAGAAATATAGATGGGGTGAGAGATTGCAAGCGAGAAGAGTGAAGAGATGATTACGAACTTGTGAAATATGAGGGGAATGTGCTATCATCAACTTTCATATTCAGCCATGCCAACCTGCTCCTGCCATAGCGACCTACAGAGTCCTACAAACATTTCACACACAAACATCTTTTCACATGCACATACATACTCCCTGATGGTTGCATGTCTACAAAGACCCAATTTTTACTGTCACACCCATTCACAGAAATGATTTCAGATAACAGTTTTAAATTATACATTTTCAGTTTCAGTTTCTTATGAATAAAAAAAGTATAGTACAGTGATTGTATCAAATGGAACTTTGCTACGAGTCTGAGACCACTAGTGAAAATACTTATGATGTAATAAATATTTTTGGAACATCTGCCTTTACATGCACATTAACTTTAATGACATCCCATTCTTAATCCGTAGGGTTTAATATGGAGTTGGCCCACCCTTTGCAGCTATAACAGCTTCAACTCTTCTGGGAAGGCTTTCCACAAGGTTTAGGAGTGTGTTTATGGGAATTTTTGACCATTCTTCTAGAAGTGCATTTGTGAGGTCAGGCACTGATGTTGGACAAGAAGGCCTGGCTTGCAGTCTCCGCTCTAATTCATCCCAAAGGTGTTCTATTGGGTTGAGGTCAGGAGTCTGTGCAGGCCAGTCAAGTTCCTCCACACCAAACCGGCTCATCCATGTCTTTATGGACTTTGCTTTGTGCACTGGTGTGCAGTCATGTTGGAACAGGAAGGGGCCATCCCCAAACTGTTCCCACAATGTTGGGAGCATGAAATTGTCCAAAATGCCTTGGTATGCTGGAACTAAGGGGCCAAGCCCAACCCCTGAAAAACAACCATAATCCCCCCTCCACTTGGCACAGTGCAGTCAGGCAAGTACCGTTCTCCTGGCAACTGCCAAACCCAGACTCGTCCATCGGATTGCCAGACAGAGAAGCGTGATTTGTCACTCCAGAGAACACGTCTCCACTGCTCTAGAGTCCAGTGGCAGCATGCTTTACACCACTGCATCCGACGCTTTGCATTGCACTTGGTGATGTAAGGCTTGGATGAGCTGCTCGGCCATGGAAACCCATTCCTTGAAACTTTCTATGCACTGTTCTTGAGCTAATCTGAAGGCCACATGAAGTTTGGAGGTCTGTAGCTATTGACTCTTCTGCGCACTCTGCGCCTCAGCATGCGCTGACCCCCGCTCTGTGATTTTACGTGGCCTACCCCTTCATGGCTGAGTTGCTGTTGTTCCCAATTGCTTCCACTTTGTTATAATACCACTAACAGTTGACCGTGGAGTATTTAGTAGTGAGGAAATTTAATGAATGGACTTATTGCACAGGTGGCAACCTATCACGGTACCACGCTTGAATTCACTGAGCTCCTGAGAGCGACCCATTCTTTCACAAATGTTTGTAGAAGTAGTCTGCATGCCTTGGTGCTTGATTTTATACATCTGTGGCCATGGAAGTGATTGGAACACCTGAATTCAATGATTTGAAGGGGTGTCCCAATTCTTTTGGCAATATAGCGTATATATAATATGTAAATATAATAATATATATACACACACATATATAAACAAAAACTTTTGTTAGATGTTAGATTGACAGCACTAGTTACCGAGAGATCACGCGTGCAGTGGTGACTTTCGGGGCTCCAGCCGATGACAAGATGTCGATCGCTGCATTGGAGGGGGAGCTTCAGTCATCTGGGGATAAAGACTCGGCTGCGTTGCCTCCTTCTGGGAGAGTAGTGTTGCCCAACACGGACCCAGAATGGACGAATATGCTTTCCCAGGCAGCCGAAAAGGTCGGCCTTGTGTAGAACCCTCCACTGTGCCCCGAACCTTCTAGGTTGGATGATTGGTATCTCGGGGCTATCCCAATTACACAAAGCATGTGCCGAAATTTAGATATATTTTTAAGATGGAAGAATGCAGTTTTACAGATGCTAGAAACATGGATTTCAAATGAGAGCTTGGTATCAAAGAGCACACCCAGGTTCCTAACTGACAACGAGGACTTGACATAACATCCATCAAGTGTTAGACAGTATTCTAGGTTACTACGTGCAGAGGTTTTTTTGTCCAATAATTAAAAATTCAGTTTTTTCAGAATTAAGTTGCAGGAAATTACTAGTCATCCAATTTTTTATATCAGCTATGCATTCCGTTAATCTTGTGAATTGGTAAGTTTCGTCAGGGCGCGAAGAAATATAGTCAGCTGAGTGGGACTTGCAGAACAGCAGCATTTACTCTCCTTGTGTAAGTTCCCGCCCCAACAGACGGGGGTCTGAGGGTCTTACGCAGGGCGCTGGAAGTGGTAACAGCCGTGACGTTTTCCATAGGGATCCCAATACGAGGGAAGGGATAGAACGGAACGGATTGGCCCGTTCTGTATACACTCGAAGCTGATAGGACTCCCAGAAGTGATCCCAATACGTCAGTGACGTCGACGTAACGTCTCTGTTCCCTCCTTCAGGGAACGAGGGTTACATACGTAACCAAGATGTTTTTTAATCATTATATGAGTATTTTTTATAACATTTTGTTTAATAATTATAAAAGTCTAAAATGTTTATTTACAGGTTTGAGTCATATTTGGAATCCCAGTTTTCGATGTGGTCTCAGGCTTTTCTACACCACTGCATACCATGGTACTAAATTATTACCATAGTATTTTAATAAAATACTATTGTGCTATATGTACAACAACAAAAAAAAAACTAATTCAGAGTCCAACTATGGTACTTTTGTATCACATTAATGTGTGTGATAAGATAGTAATTGTTGTAATTTGCACATAGTTTTTACACTATTTTATTATACTTTATAGTTCAAATATACAGGATTGTATTAAGATCCTTTGTCAGAGCAAGACATTAGGAGAGTAAATCAGGCTTTTCTTTATTGCATCATATTGACAATCTCTTGTCTCCGTTGGTTACCAGAGCCCCCCCCCCCCCCCCCCCCACCACCACAATTCTATGTGTGCTCTCAACTTATTATCCTTCCCTATCATCTTGCCTAAATTTAGCTCTCCATCTTTCTTTTTTCCCTTTTTTCTTCCGCTCCCCTCCTCGCGCTTATCACAGTGAGAGATTATTGTGTGTGAATATCTTCGTGTGTGTTCTGCAGGAAGTGTGTAGTGTGGGAAGTGTGCAGTGTGGTTGTGATGTAGAGTATGAAGCCGTGTATGCACCTTTGTGCACCTTTTCATCTGTTTATTAAGTGTATCTATATCTATAATCTTACATGTATATAAAAACCCTAAATAAATTTGTATTGCTCTTTCATAGCTAGGAAGACTAACACCCAGTTTCACAGACAAGGCTTAAGCTTAGTCCCAGACTAAAATGTATGTTTGAGCTGTTTTAACTGAAAGCAACTTGCACTGGCATATCTTAAAATATGTCAGTGCCATTGTTTTGTCTCAAGATGCACACCAGTAATGTTTTTTTTTCTAAAGCACGTTTATAAAAGCTACTTAAATTACCTAATTGAGGCCTAATCCTGGCTTAATCTACGTCCTGTCTGTGAAACCATGAGCCATGATCTCACAATTCTGACTTTCTCTCTCGCAGTTGCAAGTTTATAACTCACAATTATGACTTTATAACTCACAATTGCAAGTTTATGTTTCACAATTCTGAGAAATAAAGTCAAAATTGTGAGTTAAATACCCACAACTGCAGAATTGAAAAAGTCAGAATTGTGAGTTTGTATTTTGCAATTCTGACTTTATTTATCAGAATTTTGATATACACTCGCAATTGTAAGAAATTGTCAGATTTGTGAGATGTGAACTTGCTATTAAAAAGGTACTTGCCAAGTTTATAAATCACAATTCTGACTTTTTTTTTCTTTTTTAAAATTGAGGGATATAAACTCACATTTGCAAGAAAAAAAAGTCAGAATTGTGAGTATGTCTTGCAACTGGGACTTTATTTCTCGCAAATGGGATTTTAACTGACTTTATTTCTCTGAATTGTGAGATATAAACTCGCAACTGCAAGTTATACACTTCAAATTGTGAAAAAGTCAGAATTGTGAGTTTATATTTTGGAATTCTGACTTTATTTCTCAGAATTTTGATATGAACTCACAATTAAAAAGGTATTTGCGACTTTTTATCTTACAATTCTGACTTTTTTTCTCAAAATTTGCGAGATATAAACTTGCAATTGCAAGAAATAAAGTCAGAATTGTGAGATATAAACTCGTAATTGCAAGAAATAAAGAATTGCAAAATATAAACTTGCAATTATGAGTTATAAAGTTCAAACTGCAAAGAAAGAAGTCTGAATAATTGCAAGATAAATTGCAATTACCTTTTTTATTTTTATTCAGTGCTGGAAACAAGATTCCATATATGTTACTGATAAATCCCAAATGGAAAGGGCTAAGTATCATGCACACGTTGCTGTGCTGTCATTTTTGTGCTCAATGAGGGAGCAACTATCCCCTCACTGAGGCTTATGTGCTCATAGCAAAATTTGTGTTTATGTCAAAGCTTGTGTTTGCTGGTCCCTTGATGATAAAGCAAATTCAGCCGAGATTAAGAATCCGTGGTTTCTTTTTCTGCTCTAATAGCTCTCCAAATGTTGTCTCAGTAACTGTGAGCAAACTGATGATCTGTCGGTCTATTGCCGAGCGATTAGCATCAGTAATGATGTGATTGTCAGGCTAGTGAAGGGAAATGAGTGGAACCGGATGCTTGACTGCCAGTATTAACTTCGCTCAGCACAGGTGTGAAGGTCCGTGCATCTCCTATGAATTAGTCATTTATATTCCAGCTGTCGGATTCATAATAAAAGCAAATTGTCTCAGTAAATCTTTGTGATTTACTCCTACTTGCAGTTTAAACCTATAATGTTTGAGGTAACGACTCAACGCATTATGTTAGCACCTCCCTGTGTATATTCTCTGTTTAAATATAAATTACTCATTCATTTCTCCTGAATAACTAATCTTGAAAGTAGCGTACCGTTTTTAATGATTTCAATTATTCACTTCAAGTCTGTAATCCACCATTTTGTGGAATAAAAGAGATAAAACAGAGATTAAACAGATTACAGAAGTATTTGACTTAAGCAGATAACCAGCCACTATCACACCTGAGGCGATCAATAAATCAATTCTAAAAAAAACAAAGGAAATTCAAAGTGAGAGAGCTCTTAAAATGACAAAGAGCCACTTCTATGTCACTGTAGCGATGCTCTGCAGATATTCAGAGAACACATCCCAGTTTATGCTTTCCAGCTTATTATGTTTTTCATTGATTTCTGGAAGTCAGTGCTGTTTGCAGCTTTCTCCCATGAATCTCCCATATACTATTTTGGTAACATAGTCTAATGCAGTGGCTCTTAACCAGGGGGCCAGGACCTACTATAGGGGCCTCAACAAACTTCCAAGGGGGCCTGATTAAAAATAAAACAAAAAAATATGTTAAAACAACTAAAAATCAAGATATTATTAAATATATTTTTATTAATTTCTTTAAGAATTTAATACTTGGGTTACATTAGGTTTATTAAAAATGGCGGTAGCATTTATGATGTTACAAAATATTTCTATTTCAAATAAATGCTGTTCTTTTGAACTTTCTATTCACCAAAGTTCACGGTTTCAACAAAAATATTAAGCATCACAATTAATAATAATAAGGAATGTTTCTTGAGCACCAGATCAGCATATTAAAATGATTTCTGAAGGATTGTGTGACAATATTTCACAATATTACTGTTTTTACTGCATTTTATTTCTGATCAAATAAATGCTGCCTTGGTGAACATAAGACTTCTTTTAATAAAACACATTAAAACATTTTTAAAAATCGTACTTACAAGTCATTCATTCATGCTGTATATTTGTTTTTTGCATTTATTGTTGTCGTTATTTTACGGATCTCAATCTCTTTATCTAATTTCCATTACCATAGTATTTGGACATGGTCTTCTGGACACTATTGCAATGGAAATGCCATCATATTCTTCGAAATACCTGGCAGTACATGCCACTAAATACAATAGTCGTACAGCAGTTCTATGATATATATCAAAATATTCCTTTACTGTACCATGGTAAGGTAAGGCACAATGCTGTTAGTGTATATCCTGATCTACTCATATACAGCTCTCTCAAATTATCACCCAGTTCCTGATCCATAAAACCATCCATCCATTGCTCCCCTGTCCCATCATCATTGCGCAGTTAATGCTTGTTGTCACAGCCACTGGGCTTGTCCGGTTCCTCTCGGTTTCATCTGTTCTGGCTCATCAAATGCTGACATGGAAATACTGGCAGCTAACTACCCGTACCTGATGGTGTGTGTTAGCACTGGTGGCCGGGGCCCACGTGGCGTGCCTCTGCTGTCACATTAAGTTAGCGCATTCTAGATGTGACACTTATTAGCATTAGCCACACGCTAATTCATCGGCCACACATTCCGCTGTTTGATTGGTTGTGTAGTCACAGATCAAATATTAAGTGTTATCTGATTGCTGCTTCTGGTAGCCAAGGAGACGGTGTATGCGTTTTGAAGGGGGCATTGTGCTTGATACAGCGAACTTGTGTTTGTGTTAAAGGTTGATGCTTGAAGGTTGATTAGCTTTCCAATTAGACTTCATGTTATGTTACCGTGTGACGAATCTTTGCGCGTGAACGCGTGCGTTTATCTGAATGTTTGTGGTTATGTTTAAAGACATGTCGATATGCCGTCTCCCCTGTTTTGCACATGCTCAGTTCCTATTTCAGTGTCAATCTGACTTAATTAGCATGACAATTAGGGACTGCTGCCAAGGCAATCAGTTAAATCAATAATGCAGTTATGAATACATGAATATTTCAGACAAATTATCCATATTCATCTATCTAATTTTCTGTCTCTGTCTTTGTTTTTCTCCACGTGTGCAGACATGGGCTGTAAGTTGCCGAAACCCCGAGGGTCAGATGAAGCTCCGGGAAAGATTTTCTCTACCCTCAGAAGAGCGCAAGTGGAGACACACTCAGGAATGGCCTACACATACCACTTCCTGGACTTCCTGTTAGGAAAGGAAGGTACACATGCCCATTTCCTGCAGTCGCAAACACTTTATCTATTGAAAATTCCCTTTTGTAGGTGTCCTTCTTGTTCATACATAAACATTCCAACTTTCCCTGCCATGAACAGAATTTTCCGGCAATCCATGTTTTCACTGTTATACGGTAGGGGCGCTGTTATGCATCTTCTGTACAGAATCTCCAGATCAAAAACCAAGCGAAGAAGAAGCAGAAACAAGGGCGTTGTCCGAAATCGCCCCCTATATACCCTTAAATAGGGCACTATTTGAGGGGACAGCCATTTGTAGTGGTGTCCGAAAACATAGTGGACATTATCGAGTGCACTCATTCAATCCCACAATGCACCACAATAACAAGTGAACAACCGATGTATGCTCAATGGCTAGAGAATACCCATAATGCACTGTGGCGGACCCGCCAAATGAATTCCCACGTCTTGGCAGAAGATTGCACCCGCAGCTGAATCATCCATTTTCCAAACCTCTGGTCCAATTGTGACTACAGGTATAAATTCCGTTTTACGTGATTATTAAATTGTTTGATTAAGGTTTATACATAAGCCGTGTTTCCACTGCAGGAACTTTCCCCAGGAACTAGGGACTTTGGGGTGGTACTCTGTGTGTTTCGACCCCAGGAACCAGGGTCTAAATGAAGTTCTGGACCGACGACAAGGTTCAGGCTTTATTAAGCTTATATGTGGAGGATGAAATCCAGCGGGAACTGGAAAGTTGCGCGCAGTCCTATGTCATCGGACGAATTTTCACGGTACTTTAGACTGCGATGGAAACTCAGACAGAAACAGGTCTGAGGGAAAAAAAAGTTCCTGGGACAAATTGTTCAGGGTAATTTCGGTGGAAACGGGGCTATAGTTGAAGATAAATATTTTCATTAATACTGGAGCTGCCAGTTTGCTAAGTTTCAAATGATTATTAAACAGCAAACACAAACTATGCAAAAGCAGCAATCCTTCCTGCACACGCAGTGTCCGAATTCATTCACTTGTTACATTCACTGCATAGGTTTTACATATTTGTGCTTGCTGTTTAATAATTATTTGAAACTTAGCAAACTGGCAGCTCTAGCAGTAAGATGAAAAGATTTTTATCATGGAAACTATGTATAAACCTTAATTAAACTATTTAATAATTAATTAAAAAGGAATTCATACCTGTATGACATTACGCTGCAGCCACATTGGACCAGAGGTTTGGAAAATGGATGGATGGATGGTTCAACTGCGGGTGCCATCTTCTGGTCAGACGCAGGGAATTCATTCAGCATGCATCAACTCTCACAGTGCATTATGGGTATTCTCTAGCTATTTAGCATAAATCGGTTGTACACTAATTTTTGTGGTGCATTGTGGGATTGAATAAGTGCACTTGATAATGTCCACTATGATTTCGGACACCACTACAAATGGCTGCCCCCTCAAATGGTGCCCTATTTAAGGATATAGGGGCGATTTCGGACACAGCCATGCGATAGAAGCATTGCTTATGCACATGTAAACTAACATGATCATCAAACTTTCAACATCCTATAAATCAAAATGTTACCAAATAAAATGTCAAAGATGAAGAGGTATAGGGCTGTGAAGCTTTGGGGGAGTTGATGGACTCAATCTACTTCATCTATGTTTTGATTATCATTCTGAATCCGACCCAGGCTAAGTCTCTGACAAAAACATGATTTTCTCAGCTTTTTGTTAAAATTATCAAAAATGCCTGCACTGACTGGCAACTTTTTAAAAAATGGTGGCGGGGAAAGTGTTAAATAGCATTTTATATGGTTTTTATATGTTTATTTACTTTTATTTATTTTATGTATTTATAAATGTTGATGCTTAAGACCTGTTCAAACCCAGGGTGATAACTATAAAGTTTTAATAATCCTTTAATAATCCTTAAGGATCCTTGCCTCTCCTCTTCCCTGCCTCTTTAAAGCAACAGATGACATAACTGCAGGGCATGCTTATAATAAACAGAATGTTATGGTGTGAATGGGACTTTTGTGGTTGTGATGATGCATTGTAACTCAAATTACACAATTTTTGGGGAAAAATATTGGGAACAGTGTTGTTATTGTTAACTACTGTAAAACTAAAACAAAACTCTTAAAAGTCATTTTCATTAACTAAATTAAAGCTGAGATCAACTAAAAAAAACAAGATTTTTTTCTTCCTTTATGACTTAATAATTCATGCATCAGAGGATTTATATACAGACTGACATGCAGCATAAAAATGATTGCTGTTTTTCAAATTCAAAGCAACATCCATATTGATATGCATACGTAAATGCAAAAAACCCACCTTCAGATAATAAAGTGTAAAGCTTCAAACTGGAGAGTGAGACGGGGAGAGAGGGAGAGGGGGAGAGAGAGGGAGAGGGGGAGAGGGGGAGAGGGAGGGGGAGAGGGGGAGAGGGGGAGAGGGAGGGGGAGAGGGAGGGGGAGAGGGGGAGAGGGAGGGGGAGAGGGAGAGGGAGAGGGAGAGGGGGAGGGGGAGAGGGAGAGGGAGAGGGGGAGAGAGAGGGAGAGGGGGAGAGAGAGGGAGAGGGGGAGAGGGGGAGAGAGAGGGGGAGAGGGGGAGAGGGAGAGAGAGAGAGAGAGAGAGAGAGAGAGAGAGAGAGAGAGAGAGAGAGAGAGAGAGAGAGAGAGAGAGAGAGAGAGAAAACAGTGTATATTCTTTGAGGGCTTATGTTTCTAAATATACTAATGCTGCTTTTGTTAGTGCGCTTCGAAAGAAGCAATAATGGATCCCGCTGAATTCGGAGAAAGAGGATATGAGACAGGATGAGAAAATATAAGACACAGATTGATGCAGAAAAACAGACCAGTTCATTTTAATGACTTGAAAGCATAGGAGTATATGGGCCATTACTGAACATAATTACAAGGATATGACCGTAGTTATGTATATTTGTGTATGGATGGGGGTCAGAGACCCCTTAACAATAGTAAAACCTGAATTCACCTACATTGTGGGCACCAGTCATTGGTCCCCATGAAGAAAACATGCTAATAAACAAAATAAGTAATCATTAATGGAATAACACAAAATGTCCTATATGTGAATGTTAGGGCATAGATAGAACATATCATGAGTTCAGTATAATAACAATAAAAGTCAATTAAATTATTTTTATCAGTTCCACCATGGTAAGACTGTACTATAATGTTGGATACTTTTATTGCATTTAGTATCATGAACTAACAATGAACATTATTCTTTACATTTATTAATCTTAGTTAATATCTATGAATATACTATTGTTAATGCTTTCTTAGGATGAATTGCTCATATCCTCATTTGCAAGCCTATTTAGAAATAAATGTTTGATGATACTTTGATATATAAAATAAAACTTTTAATTTTAAAAATGTGTAAGTAGAAAATAAAACGTTTGCAGTTAGGGGTACTATGTAACTTTCTGTTCAAAATTAAGAAAATTTGGAAACACTTTATTTTACAGTGTGCTTGTTACATATGTTACATGTACTTACCATAGTAATAACAGTAAATTATGCATAATTACATGCAACTAACCCTCAACTAAATCCTAATCCTACCCTATTGTAAGTACATGTAGTTAATTAATATTACTGAGTTCTTAAATATATAATTACACTGTAACAATGACACCTTAAAATAAAGTGTAACCGGAATTTAAACAATGAGTACACCATCAAACCTTCTTCTAAAACGTGTTTTTGTCTTACACCTATTAGTGTATATATTTTAGACCAAACAGGATGTTTTTTAGCAGGAAATTACATACATCACTCGTCTGTGCGTGTCTCGTCATATCCGTAAATAGAGAATAATTGTTCCGGCTACTTTGAGGTGTGTATGGTGTAGGAGTGGCATAGGTTAGTTGTCACAACGAGCGAGAAAGGTTGACATGGAGCCACTATATCTCGAACCTCCAGGGAATTGCCTGTAAAAAAAAAAAAAAAAAAAACGCTGAACAGAAGAGTTTGTTGGCAAAAAGAGAATGCGACAGAGCTCGTAATAAAATAAGAATGAACATTGACTTGGCTTTTTGGAGATGGCAGGAACTGAGGGATTTGAAATGTTGTAAATAAAAATGTTATTTGAGTAAGGTATTTTAATGAACAGATACATTGCCATATGTAGCTCTTTAACAGAGTTCATTGTAAAGCAGTATCTATTGTGATGCAGTCATGCAGAGCTGAAGAAAAAAAAAAAATTCTTCTGCTAAATGCATGCTGGGGTTTTTTATCTGCTAGAGGGCCAAACGTTTCATAGTGAACCTTTAACCAAGATTTTTTTTGCCATGCTCACTGCAGTATTACATAAATTAAAAAAATAAATAAATAAATGACCACCTTCCTAATATTGTGTTGGTCCCCCCTTTTGGTGCCAAAACAGCCCTGACCTGTCAAAGAATGGACTCCACTAGACCACTAAAGGTGTGCTGTGGTATCTGGCACCAAGATGTTAGCAGCAGATCCTTTAAGTCCTGTAAATTGTAAGGTGGGGCCTCCATGGATCGGTTTATTCAGCACATCCCACAGATGCTCAATTGGATTGAGATCTGGGGGATTTGGAGGCCAAGTCAACACCTCAAACTCGTTGTTGTGCTCCTCAAACCATTCCTAAACCATTTTTGCTTTGTGACGGGGTGCATTATCCTGCTGAAAGAGGCCACAGGGAATACCGTTTCCATGAAAGGATGTACATAATAATAATAATAATACGTTTTATTTATATAGCGCCTTTCCCAAGCTCAAGGTCGCTGTACACAAAATATACATACACAAAATAAACATACATATACAATGTGGAACATAAACATACAAATATACAGAAGAAAAAAAAAAAAAAAATTCTAAGCAGAGGAGGGTTGGAAATACTGTACGAAAAGATATGTTTTTAGTTGAGATTTGAATGAGGATATAGTAACAGTGTCGCACAGAGAAAGCGGGAGGGAATTCCAGAGTTTCGGGGCCACAGCACTGAATGATCTACCACCCATAGTAGAAAGACGGAAACGAGGTACAGTGAGTAGTCTAGAGTCAGATGACCGGAGAGAACAGGGAGGAGAATACCAGTGCAGAAGTTCAGATAAATAATGGGGAGCAAGTCCATGTGAACATTTAAAAGTTAACAGTAGAATTTTATATTGGATGCGGACAGAAACAGGTAGCCAATGTAGATTATAGAGCAAAGGGGTAATGTGATCCGATTTTTTGACTTGATGGATGACTCTGGCAGCAGAATTTTGTACATATTGTAGTCTAGCAATTGTTCTAGCGGGGAGTCCAATAAGCAGTGAATAACAGTAGTCGAGACGTGATGTTATTAAAGCATTGATTCGAGTTTCTGTATCTATTGTGCGGAGAGCAGGTCGCAGTCTGGCAATGTTACGAAGGTGGTAGAATGCAGTCTTGGTAATAGAACTTATATGAGCTTGAAATGTGAGTGAAGAGTCAAATTTTACACCCAGATTTTTAACAGTGTGAGATGGAATTAATGTGGCCCCATCAATAGGTAGACTCAGTTCAGACTTTTTCAGAAGGAATACAGGTATTCAAAGAGTCCAGGGGGAGAGTGGTGACAGAGCGGGCTGAAATGTAAATTTGTAAGTCATCAGCATAACAATTAGAGCGGAGACCATGACTACGGATAATGTGACCTAATGGTAGCAGATAAATATTAAACAGAAGTGGTCCAAGAACAGAGCCTTGAGGAACACCCTGAGAGAGAGAACACGGAGAAGATTTGAAATTATGAATAGTAATGAAAAATTGTCTATCGGTGAGATATGATATGAACCAAGATAAAGCACTACCCGTGATGCCGATAGCAGATAGACGAGAGGTAAGTATATGATGAGATATAGTGTCAAATGCAGCAGTTAAGTCAAGCATGATGAGAATAGTAAGACAACCAGAATCAGCAGACATTAGCAGGTCATTAGTAATTTTTACCAACGCTGTTTCAGTGCTGTGGCCCGACCGAAAGCCAGATTGAAAGGGATCAGGAAGATTGTTTGCTGAGAGATGAGCTTGTAGTTGAGAGGCAACTACTTTTTCAAGCAGCTTTGCGACGAAAGATAGATGAGAAATGGGTCTGAAATTATTCATGACTGAAGAGTCCAGCCCAGGTTTCTTTAAAATAGGAGTGACCGCAGCTGTTTTTAATGATAGCGGGACAGACCCAGAAGAAAAAGAACAGTTGATCAGATGAGCAATAGGAGAAGAGATTACAGATAGACAGTTTTTGAGAAGTGAGGTAGGTGCTGGATCTAACTGAGAAGTGGATGAGCTGGTATGAGCAATTAGGTTGCTAACAGCCGATGTATTGGTGGGTGTAAAGCTAGAGAGGGAGTATTTTATGGGCTGAGGTGAGGGCCAGTTAGAGGAAACTTCTGTTGAGTTAGCTGAAAATGTTTCATAGATGGATTTTATCTCATTTACAAAGAAGTGGAGGAAGGAGTTGCAGAGGTCAATTGAGCCTGGCTTGGCAGCGGCCTGAGCGGGCTGGACGTCCTTCCCACGGCCGGCTCCACGGCGTTGCCCTGGTGGAGGCTGCTGCTGGGCTTTGGCGGGGGCGGCGGTGGGCGGATGCCCTCGGCGGCGAGCAGGCGGAGGCGCTGCGACCGGCAGCTGGGTGGAGGCAGCAGCTAACCGCCGGGGCAGGATGTGTTTGATGGCCTCCGTCTGCTTCTGGGCGGCCGAGAACTGCTGGGCAAAGCTCTCGACCGCGTCGCTGAACAACCCGGCCGAGGAGATGGGGGAGTCCAGAAACCAATATTTATCGGTCTCCCTCATGTCGGCCAGGTTGAGCCAGAGATGCCACTCCTGGACCACGAGCGTGGACATCGCCTGACCGATGGAACGGGCGGTGACTTTCGGAGAAGCTCTGGGTCAGGCCTACCCTCGTGCATGTCCATGAGTGCCTGGGCCTGGTGCACCTGGAGCAACGCCATGGCATGCAAAGCGGACGCAGCCTGCCCACAGGCCTTGTAAGCCTTTCCAGTCAGACTGGAAGAGAACTTACAGGCCTTGGAGGGGTGGCGCGGGTCACCAAGCCAGTTGGAAGCGGACGCCAGACACAGTTGCATCGCGACGGCCCGTTCCACCGGTGGGATTCCCACGTACCCCTTGGCTGGCCCGCCGTCGAAGGTAGTGAGGAGGGAGGAGCCATTCGGCCTGTTTCTGGCAGAAAAAGGTGCCATCCACGACCTCGTGAGCTCCTCATGCACCTCCGGGAAGAAAGGCACCAGGGTGGGACGCTGAGAACCAGCGTGACCCGCCCCGAGAAACCAATCATCCAACCTAGAAGGCTCGGGACATGGTGGAGGGTTCCACACGAGCCCGACCTTTTCAGCGGAAAGCATAGCTGTCAACTCAGGGTCCGACTCGGCCGTCACGACTCTCCCAGAGGGAGGCAGCGCAGCCAGGTCTTCATCCTCTGAGGACTAGAACTCCCCCTTCAATGCAGTGATCAACATCTGTTCGTCTGCTGGAGCCCCGAAGGTCACCACTGGAAGCCCGTGGGCGGGGCCAGCGATTTCCTCCAGAAGCTCTACTGGCTGCGGCGCTTCAGAGGGAATAGGGGCCTGCAGAGGCTGGCTCGGCGGGTTTGCCCTAAACGTGATCCTCAGGTCACCCTGGCTATTCGTCGAAGTAGATCTATTCTGCTTTTGGGCAGGAATAGCACTAGATCGAGTCATAGGTAAGGGGACTCCACCTTCCCGAAGGTAGGCGAGTCTCCACAGTGGGAACATGAACTATCCACAAAAGCTGCTTCAGCGTGCTGAATGCCCAGGCATGTGAGACAACGATTGTGACCGTCAGTTGGCGACAGAGAACGACCGCATTCAGAAACGCACGGGTGGAATGACATCTTGAAAAAGATGCAGTGTCACACCCGTGTTGCTCTTTTTGTGAGGAAACGCTCTTTTATTAGTGCTGAAGCACCCAGGGAATACCGCGGCAGAATACAGGAAGTAGTGCAGCCTGTATCTGCTCTCACTGTTTGTGCACGCCCTCACGAACCAACAATGGTTGCTGTGAGAACAGCAGTTTGTTTACATGCAACTGTGAGCACGCGGTCTCGCTGAACTGTGCCTTCTCTCCAACACAAAACGTCTCTCTCTCGTTCTCTCTGACAATCTCTCTGCTGAGTTGAGTCTCAATGCTTCATCAACGCCGTTCGGCTCCAAAGTGAATGACAAAGGTGCATTGCATCTCCTTCCGCTTTATACCCGCGGGGCGGGGCGGAGCGCGAGATGCAAATCTCGCACGGCAATGGCCATTGGCCCGTTCTCTATATCTCGAAGCTGATAGGGGCTCCCAGAAGTGATCCCAATTCGTCGAACGTGATTGACTGAAAGGGAACATGATTCATCAGACCAGGCCACCTTCTTTCACTGCTCTGTGATCCAGTTCTGATGCTCACGTGGCAACTGTAGGCACTTTCAATGGTGGACAGGGGTCAGCATGCGCACTCTGACTGTTACGGTTACCCTTTCGTTTTACCCATTGGACATGAGACAAAGTCTCCTCTGGACGCTGGTCACGGGCTGGAGCCACCTCTGGACTCTGGCCACGGGCTGGAGACATCGCTTGGCTCTGGCCGTGGACAGGACTTTGGCCGTGGACAGGACTCTCTGGTGTGGCAGGTACTGTGGAATGGTGGGGCTTCTCATTTGCCGTTCCCACAGTAAATGAGGATCCACTCAGCAATAGTGCATAGTCAATGTACTGGTCCAATGACCAGTGGATTTTCCCTCCAGGAAGCCCAGAGCACAATGGCTCATTTAACCTAAAAATGCTTTGAGGTGACAAAGTTCGATGAAGTCCTGGACATAATTTTCAAGGGCACAATTTCCCCCGATGTAGATGCAGGAGTTGAAAAACTGCTGGGTTCATTTGGAGATCAAGTATTCTGTAACAAATGGTCCACTGGAGGCAAGCTCGATGTGAGAACCCAAGTGCAGTTTATTGCCAAACATGAACAGATACAACACAAACGATGACTTGAACTTGACTGGAAAACAGACTTGACTTGAACCATGACAGACACTCACCAACAGCGGGTTACATCAAACAATACTCAACAAGGACCATGGCAAACATGAGGGCTTAAATACACAAAGACTAATGACTAGACAAGGGACACCTGAGAACAACGATCAAACAATGAACCAATGTGAACAATAACACAAGATCACATGAGGGCATGGGAATCACATGACAAACAGGAAACATGACAAACAGGAAGCATGAACAACAACCAAACACACCGTGACACTAAGGCTGAATCCGAAATCGCCCCCTAAACCCTCATTCACTATTCCCTACGTTAGTCCACTAATATAGTTCACTTGAAGGAGTGAATGAATACGAGAGTGTGAAGTCGGACAGCCGTTGTGTGTACATAGGCTGCACACTCGTTATTGCGGTGCAATGTGGGATAGAATGAGTGCACTCAATAATGTCCAATATAGTTTTAGACACCACTACAAATGGCTGTCCCCTCAAATAGTGCCCTATTTGAGGGTATAGGGGGCGATTTCGGATTCAGCCTAAATTAAAGCTGAGAACAACTTTAATGAAAAAAAAAACGTATATATATATATAAAAACGAATAAAATGACAAAAGCACATAACAAAAAATTACAAAAACTAAATAAATAAAAGCTAATTCGATATATTAATAAATAATACAATAGTATATAAATCATACTAAAATAATAAATATATAAATAATACTTTTCTAAAGTTAAAAACGAGATTTTTTTCTTCCTTTATGACTTATTCTTCCTTTATGACGTCTATGCAGCCCCATATGCAACAAACTGCGATGCACTGTGTATTCTGACACCTTTCTATCAGAACCAGCTTTAATCAATGCTTGATCAATTTTTGCTACAGTAGCTCGTCTGTTTGATCGGACCACACGGGCCATCCTTCACTCCCCATGTGCATCAATGAGCCTTGGCCGCCCATGACCCTGTCACCGGTTCACCACTGTTCCTTCCTTGGACCAGTTTTGATAGATACTGACCACTGCAGACCGGGAACACCCCACAAGAGCTGCAGTTTTGCAGATGCTCTGACCCAGACGTCTAGCCATCACAATTTGGCCCTTGTCAAACTCGCTCAAATCCTTACGCTTGCCCATTTTTCCTGCTTCTAACACATAAACTTTGAAGACAAAATGTTCACTTACTGCCTAATATATCCCACCCACTAACAGGTGCCGTAATGAAGAGATAATCAGTGTTATTCCCTTTATCTGTCAGTGGTCATAATGTTATATCTGATTGGTATATATATATATATATATTATTATTATTATTATTATTATTAACGCACTTACTTCGCCCCAGACCTACTTATTAGGTCATCTTACATTTTGATACAGTCGATTGATGAAGAATATGAGGCAGGGCAACAACTCACTGTGTGATGAAACCAGTATAGTGCAGCTAGAATGTCCCTTGGGGCAAACATTTTTTAGTCTCAGGGCGTTTTTACACTGGGCGTTTATTGTGATTGTTCCCGCCAGTGCTATGCGTGAATACACTTGAGCTCAGCTCACCTGGGTCCACATGACAGCTTTCACATGACCAATTATTCATGTGAAAACGGCCTCACATTTACATCATGATATAGTAAGCAATAGCTCACGAGCTCTGTTTTTCTGTCCAGAATAGCACGAGTGCAAATGCAATACTGATCTTATACAGTTTAATAAAATAAATACGTTAATATTGTGTTGTTTTAGACAACATTGTGCTGTTTTTAGTCTGTTTTGCCAACGAAAATAGAAAGACAAAGCAGAACTGTTCGTCTCCGATTCCGAGCAATACACACTTTGGCGTTTCATTTCTGAATCTGCTTTTTGGACGAATCGAGTGAACCAATGATTCAATGGACCATAAAGAGAACATTTACATTTACCATTTTCATAAAGAGAGCCATTTACTTCACTCCTGAATGAACAAATCGAATGAATTTCGATCTATTTGATATATTAAATTATTTTTTGGGAGTAATTTCTCAGCCAAATTTGATGTGCGATTCATTTTGCGATTAATTAGATTAATTAATCGCCACATTGTGTACAATTGAATCGCTTGACAGCCCTAATATATATATATTATATATATATATTAGGTCACAATCACACACACACCTGCACACACACACATACATTTGTGTTTGGGTAAAGTTGGTAAAGTATTTAAGTATTTCCTTTTTTGATCTTTTAATAAGTGTCTGTCCTAACCCCTCTGTCTATTTAGCAATATTTGAAGTATTGTTAATTTATCTTATCTAGCACATTTACTACTTTACCAACTTTACCCAAACACAAATGTATGTGTGTGTGCAGGTGTGTGTGTGATTGTGACCTTGATCAAATATTTATTTATAAAAAAAAATTGGAATGTGTGAGAACTGGGACACAGATTCTGGACAAACACACACACACACACACCAGGCTTTTTGTTTTAGCTGCTTATCGGTAGACAGACAGGCAGGTCATTTATATGTAAAATTCACTGATGCTTACAGAGACACAGAGACAAAAAAAGAGTTCCGCTGCAAACTGCTGTGACAGCACGAGTGTGAGGCTGAGATGTTAGAATATGTTTCTTTGTTTGTTTGTTTTGGGGCATCAATATTGAAAGCAACGATAAGTGACTTAATGAATGCAAATGATTGAAAGGGATGAAATAACAGAGAGGGAAAAAAGAAGAGGGAGAGAGAGAGAAAGAGAGAGAGAGAGGAAAAATGCTAGGCATCGTTTTAAGGATTATCTGATCTTGAAGATGTGAGGGGTCAGTACTAAAATCCAGGATTTATCTGTTTGTGTGTGTGTCTGTGTGTGTGTGTGTGCGTGTGTAAGAGAGAAAATCAGTTGTCTTGGTGACACTGAACTGTATTTATAGCCAAAATCTTTTTAATTGAAATTGGTTTCTATAAATAATGTAATTCCACTCCCTATCGGGTTATTATAAAATCAAATAAGACCCCCTAGGACCCAACATCACAGTCATAAGCAGCAAGAATCCCTCATACTTATGAATCATATAAACACTTACTTTAATATTTATGTCATATCAATATTTAGAGAGCTGTTCTGATAGGTCCGCACAGCAGGAAAAGGGACGGCTATCTAATAGATTTGCTACTAACATGTTTAGTTTCAAGAATCATGTAGAGAATTGGTTCAATGAACTTCAAATTACTTTGGCATTTACAATGCAGTGAACGAAAAATTATTAAATTATTAAAGTCCTGGATGCTCATATGTTATATTCAATATAACAGCTATGAAGCAAAACACCTGCTTGCTTGTGTCCTGTTAGTTTGAGCCATAAAAAAAAGAACCAATCCATACAATGTTTTCGGATTTTAGCTAATCACAGCTAATTATTCTAACAACTTGATTACAAACCTACAAATTATGTTCAAATCTGTGATTGTTTAGGTGTTTAAGACACAGCTAGATTCAGAGAGTCCAGTGTGATTGTGCTTTGAGAGTTGAAAGTTTAGCACAAAAACATATTTCTCTGCAGGTCAGGTTTAACTGATTTACCAAAGTGTCTGCTTCTCATTTTAAGACCTTGTACGTTGATTTAGACTGAGGGATATTCGTTTAGAGGGCTGCATTCTTGAGGTAGAGTATGTTGCTGAGAAGAACTGTTTACTAGAGTGTTTAACCCCCGACTGGGCAAATTTTGTCTTATGAAGGTGGAATTTCCCCGTAGTAAATATAGGGACAGATTATCATATATTTTGCCTTTCAGGAGGAATGAAATCTTCTGTGTGTGTGTAGGTCATACACAAACAAACATTTTCTCATTCTCTCACGCATAGCTAAAGCATAGAGTGTCCTTTGCCGCAGGCCTTTCGCGTGATGTGCTGGTTAATATAGTTCATGCTCTGGACTGGAGTGAGTTAATAGACATCATAAAGTCTAAGACACTTCCGCTGTTTCAGCACTACCTGATGATTGCAAACAGATTTTGTTATTTGGTGAAGTTTTATGAATGAGTGTGTCATTCATGAGAGATACAGTGGACTCTATACTGATATTTTGAACTAGATACTGAAGTTATGCTGTCTGGTGTTAATTTTGTTTTTAAATTTGATCCTTCTCTCGTCATACTTTTATTTAGCAAGGAGGATGAAAAGTGACAGTAAAATACATTTATAATGTTACACAATATTTATATTTCAATCAAATGCTGTTCTTTTGAACTTTCTATTCATCAAACAATCCTGAAAAAATGTATCACAGTTTCAACAAAAATATTAAGCAGCACTGTTTTCAAATAGATAATAAATGATCAATGCAGCCTTGGTGAGCATAAGAGACTTATTTTAAAAACATTTTTTTTGAACACATACAAGGTTTACAAATTTAAATTTTAAGCAAATCTATTCCAAACCTTCCAGCTAACAAAAATATGTACTAAGAACGTTTTTCTAATGTTCCCTGAATGTTTAAAATGACCAGGTTTTTTAAAAACGTTTTTAAAACGTTTTTTTCTTGGTTATGTGAACGTTAAGGGAACATTCCATTTTATAATTTAGCAAACATTATGGGAATGTTACTTTTGAATGTTCTCTGAGCATTTTAAAACATAGTAACATTTTAAAAAATGTTGGACGAATGTTCAGCTAAATATTTTGGACAAAAAAGTTTCATGAACATGTACAAATAATGTTCAGATGACATTATTAAAGATCAGATAACTTTGAATGAACCTTCTATTCACATTGCTGGAATAATACTTGTTCCTAACTTTGAGAGAACCTTCCAAGAACATTAGCCAAAGCTTTGAGAACGTTCCCTGTTAGCTGGGCTACTACATGGTTGAATTGAAATTTTCGATTAGACACAAATAACATAATGTCCTTAGAATAACCTGCATCCAAACAGTCAAATTCACACCGCATCACAGAAATCACACATATCCACTAATTTCAACCTTTAAGTGCATCTTGCTATGAGCTGTGCTGTTATTTATTCTTTGGAAACACTAATAAACCCCCCTCAGAGTGTAAGCGTGTTCAGACCATCACAGTTTTGTTTAAACAAGCTCGTCACACCTCTGAAAGATGATTGCAGTCAAGCAGTGCTTCGATTACAGCTCACTGCGGCCCTGAATAATGAGCACTGGAAATTAACTTTAATTACTGATTCCAGAAACAATTTGCTTGTAAAACCATCTCACCAGAATACTTTCAAACTCTATTTCTACCGCATTTCATTTTGTGTGTCAATGACCATGTCATAAAGTGAGCTTCTTCACACGTTATTTGGCAGAGATGACTGTGAATGAAATGGTTTGCACCTATCTTCTCAGTTTTGTCTTACGTCATTCCTCCCACCATTTCCACATTATGTTGCTGAGTATGTGGTGGGGGTGAATATATTAGTTCATGCAGATATAGTGTTATGAAAATGCATACATTAAGTCATCAGTTGAGTTTTGGTATGTTGACATATGTGGAGGACCAGGGCTAGTTGTAAAATTTTTTACTCTGGTGAATATCTAGTGGTTTATTTTTTCAAACCAATTTCTGTTTAGAAACATTCCTTAAAGATCAAACTCAAAGATTTTTTTTTTTAAAGAAGTCTCTTATGCTCACCAAGGCTGCATATATTTGATCAAAAATAGAGTAAAAACTGTTTTATAAAATACTGTTTTCAGCTTTGATATATTTAATTGAAATGGACAATATATTTAATTTAAAATGTAATTTATTCCTGTGATGGCAAAGCTGAATTTTCAGCATTACTCCAATCTTCAGTGTCACATGATCCTTCAGAAATCAGGATTGTGTGTGGTCCTGACATGCCCTGTTATGGGGACCAAATATACTATGTGAGTTTACATCTCTGACTTTTTTTCTCAGAATTGCGAGTTTATATCTTGCAATTCTGACTTTATATCTCGCAATTCTGACTTTATATCACACAATTCTGACTTTATAACACGCAATTACGCTTTTTAATTTTTTTTATTCTTTATTCCAAAATTTATTAAATTCATTATTATACTACAAACAAAACCCCATAATGACAACTTGAAAGAAGTTTGTTTGAAATCTCCTGCGCGATACTTTGTTGAAGCACCTTTGGCACCAATTACAGCCTCAAGCTTGGCACACCTATTTTTGGGCAGTTTCTCCCATTCTTCTGTGCAGGACTTCTCAAGCTCCATCAGGTTGGATGGGGAGCGTCAGTGCACAGCCATTTTCTGATCTCTCCAGAGATGTTCAATCGGGTTCAAGTCTGGGCTCTGGCTGGGCCCCTCAAGGACACTTAAGGACGAGTTGTCCCGTAGCCACTCCTTTGTTATCTTGGCTGTGTGCTTAGGGTCATTGTCCTGTTGGAAGATGAACCGTCGCCCCAGTCTGAGGTCCAGAGCACTCTGGAGCAGGTTTTCATCAACAATGTCTCATGTACAACAATGTACATTGCTGCATTCATCTTTCCCTCAATCCTGACTAGTCTCCCAGTTCCTGCCGCTGAAAAACATCCCCACAGCATGATGCTGCCACCAGGTGATGAGTGGTGCCTGGTTTCCTCCAGACATGACGCTTGCCATTTAGGCCAAAGAGTTCAATCTTTGTTTCATCAGACTAGAGAATTTTGTTTATCGTGGTCTGAGAGTCCTTGAGGTGCCTTTTGGCAAACTCCAGTCGGCCTTTTACTGAGGAGTGGCTTCCGTCTGGCCACTCTACCATACAGGCCTGATTGGTGGAGTGCTGCAGAGATGGTTGTTCTTCTGGAAGGTTCTCCTCTCTCCACAGAGAAACGCTGGAGCTTTGTTAGAGTGATCATCGGGTTCTTGGTCACCTCCTTGACTAAGGCCCTTCTCCCCCGATAGCTCAGTTCGGCCGGGTGGCCAGCTCTAGGAAGAGTCCTGATGGTTCCAAACTTCTTCCATTTACGGATGATGGAGGCCATTGTGCCCATTGGGACCTTCAATGCGGCAGAAATTTTTCTGTACCCTTCCCCAGATCTGTGCCTCGATACAATCCTGTCTCAGAGGTCTACAGACAATTCCTTGGTGTTCATGGCTTGGTTTGTGCTCTGACATGCACTGTTAACTGTGGGACCTTATATAGATAGGTGTGTGCCTTTCCAAATCATGTCCAATCAACTGAATTTACCACTGGTGGCCTCCAGTCAAGTTGTAGAATCATTTTAAGGATGATCAGTGGAAACAGGATGCACCTAAGCTCAATTTTGAGTGTCATGGCAAAGGCTGTGAATTAGGGCTGCACAATTAATAACATTTCTAATCGCGATTACGATTACGGATGCCAAGATTAAGTAATCGTTCTAAGCCCATCCATCCATCATCCTACGCTTATCCGGGGCCGGGTCGCGAGGGCAACAGTCTAAGCAGAGATGCCCAGACTTCCCTCTCCCTAAACACTTCCTCCAGCTCTTCCAGGGGAATACCGAGGCGTTCCCAGGCCAGCCGGGAGAAATAATCCCTCCAGCGTGTCCTAGGTCTTCCCCGGGGTCTCCTCCCGGTGGGACGTACCCAGAACACCTCCCTGGGAAGGCATCCAGGAGGCATCCGAAATAGATGCCCGAGCCACCTCAGCTGGCTTCTCTCGATGTGGAGGAGCATCGGCTCTACTCTGAGCTCCTCCCGAGTGACCGAGCTTCTCACCCTATCTCTAAGGGAGTGCCCAGCCACCCTGTGGAGAAAGCTCATTTCAGCTGCCTGTATCTGGGATCTTGTCCTTTCGGTCATGACCCACAGCTCATGACCATAGGTGAGAGTAGGAACGTAGATCGACCAGTAAATCGAGAGCTTTGCTTTACAGCTCAGCTCCTTCTTCACCACAACAGACCAGTACATCGACCGCATTACTGCAGAAGCTGCACCAATGCGTCTGTCAATTTCCCGTTTTTGTCATAATCGTGCAGCCCTACTGTGATTTTTTATTTTTATTTATTTTTTTATTTGAAAGATTTCAAACAAATTATTTATTTTTTAAGTTGTCATGGTGGTAAGTTCATTTTAAAAAGATATTTTTTTTGCAGTAGTAGCTGTGTCAGGCCAAATGATGATAGTTGAAAGATAGATGACATGATTATTTTTTTTCTCTCTCTGTCTCTCTCTCTCTGTCTCTTCAGAGGTGACAGTGTCCTCATTGCTGTGTCTGTCGTCAGTCAGAGAGCTTCCAGTGCAGGTGTGTGAGTTGTATCAGAAGGGATTCGTACTGGCTGCTGTCCATCCCTTTGTTCACTCCTGCGGCCCTGCCAGTGCTAACCTACAGAAGCAGTTACACCGAGCCGTGCTCATCAGACAAACACACAGGTATACACACAAACCTTGGCTATGTTCAGCATACTGCTTATTGCACAGAGACAGTGTTCTGTACACATCAATCAACATTTCAAACAGTAATATTTTTGCATTATATGCTACTATGTTGCATTCTTAAAGACCCCCTGTGGTGAAAATCAGAAAGTTTTTTATGTTGTTTATATGTCTGTGGTGTTTTAATATGCTTTAAGACAAACCATGTGCAAATTCATAAGTCAACACCATTGCTGAGTATTTTTCCCTTAAAACGGCAGTGAAAAAAGACGGTTTGAAATCGCTGATGTTTCTTACATCAAAAACTACCTTGTGTCCAATCACGTCATTGTGCGGGCTTTAGCATATAATTAACTATGACCGCTCTGAAGTAGGGGTGTTTAAAGAGAAGCCAGATTATCCCGGTATAGTTTTCTGTTGATATGAAAAATCGGGTACATTTAGCAATATAGCGGGTGAATTATGTACATGATGTATATTATGATGTTATGATGACCTATATGCCTTTCTCTACTGACGTTGTAAGTTGTTCAAAGTGTTTCTAAGGATTCAGATTTTTAGAAGACAGCTGTCTGACTCTGAGATGGTGAACGAGAACATGGTTTGTGTAACATCAGTCAAGCCAAAGGCTAATCATATTAATTACCATTATGTGTCCGACGTTGTAGAGAGCGATTCATAAAATGCATTACCATTCTGATACATTGACTTGTTGTAGACGAGCTAATATGAGTGAGTGGAAATGGGGCTCATTTGCATATTCATATTAATGTCAGGTCAATAAAAATAAAAAAAATAGACATTTAGAATTGTGACACCTTTCCATTTGGTGTCAGTAAGATTTTTTTTTTTAAGAAATCAATACTCAACAAGGATGCATTAAATTGATCAAAAGTGACAGTAAAGACATTTATAAAGAATGTTACAAAATAATTTTTATTTATTTATTTAATTAATGATAAGTAACTTTCTATTTGCCAAAAAAAAAAAAAAAAATCTGACAAAAACGAATCACGGTTTTCATAAAAATCTTAAGCAGCTGTGTTTAACATTGATAATAATAAGAAATGTTTCTTGAGCACCAAGTCTTAGAATGATTTCTGAAGGATCATGTGGCACTGAAGACTGGAGTATAGATGCTGAAAATTCAGCTTTGATCACAGGAATAAATTACATTTCAAAATATATTCAACTAGAAAACAGATCTTTTAAATTGTAATCATTTTTCACATTATTTACTGTATTTTTTTTTTTTTTCAACTATATGCAGGCTTGGTGAGCATGAGAGACTTGTTTCAGAAACATTTTTAGAAACACTGAACAGTACTGTATATTACTTCTAGCTTATTCATCTCAACGGAAATGGTCCAGTATTGCATTGCATTGTGGAACATAGTCCCATGTTCAGTATGCTGTGTTGTGTACCTAACATTTTGGTAAATGTAATTGTTAAAACAAGTATTCTATACAATTTTACATATGCAGATAGTTTGCATGCTATGCACAGTACTATATCCACGTGTAAGAGCGGATGCGGCCATTTGTGAATTGAATGTGTTAGGCTTCCGGTGTCATTCGCTTCCAGTTATTTTTATCTGTACAAAACAGCTCGCTATGCTGCTTTATTTGCAAACTAGTATTTCTTCCCATTTATTTTAATGTATTGTCTTAATGATAAACACACTGGTTTGTAGAGCAGATAGTTTTACAGTTTACTGCACTTTGATATTCTTATAGTGGCTAATGAATCTGAAGTCTCGCACATTGACAGGGAATAGCTTACTTATAGTGGCAAAGTAAGGTGGATACTGCAGTAGCAGACATTATCCAAGTGACATGACAGGAAGAAGAAATTAGTTTCAAAGGAAATACCATTACACTATTTCTGTGGAATAAGATTCACGGATCTGAATCTGTGTATTTGAACTGTGGATGTTCTTTATTGAGCTTTTTTTTCCAGTGGTTCCGACAGTGGTCTGATGAACTGGGTGGAGCCTCATCTCACAACAGATGTGTGTTACCTCGGTCACCAGGACCCTGCCCCAGAAGTCATACAGGAGTATGTGAAAAAGGTTAGACCTTCTTTAAAAGTGAATTTGTTTTCATTCAAACAGAGAGCAGCAGGTCAATTTGTTTTTTATTCACCTACTAAACTTTAGTGGCACACTTAGTGTCATCACTCAATAAAAGATGGCACCAAAAACCCACTTACTTCAAACTCTTTCTATCGTGATCTTACAATACGGCTGTAAAACAGAAAACATAAGCTGACAAGCTGCTGCATAGACACTGACACCCCGCATTCATCTGCCATTCCATTAGTCGTCACCCTCTCGCCTTTTCAGTAATTGCATTTATCTGTAGATAAGCAGTGTTTGACTGAGTGTGTGTGTGGAAGTGTTTGCGCTGTGTGACATTTACTGATGATTTAGACATATGTGTGTGTGGCGTGACAGTATGATGATTGGAAAATATGGTTTTCATTAGCATTTCCTGTCACAGCTCCACAGCTTATTTTAAAAGCATCTGCAGGAAAACGCACCACCTTCCTCTTCCAAAGACACTGTAAAATTCATATTACATTGGAATCCATTTACATTCATTGTCAACTTTGATTGTACACTTTGAATAGAACAGGTGTCATGATGAATATCTCAATGTCTTCAATTGAATGCAGGTGCAGGATTTGGCTGATCAGGGTGATCTGTTTGTGGGGTTTTTGCCCCAGCCTGGCGGGGGTCCATATTTCCTTGGTCACTGGGAACCAGAAGAGCTTTCCTCCTTGCACTCCAGTCCCTGTTCTGTGCATCACAGCAGCAGACCTCCAACTCTCAGCCCTGTGAGCGGGCGGAGCCAGCAGGATAGAGACAATAGGGAACATGGAAACCAGAATCACACAAACTTTAATCCAGATTTTGAGAACCAGAGCCAACACGATGAAGACTTTATGAACCACAGTCTTCAAATACAAAGCATTGAGAGCAGCCAGTGCTGGAATAATCAGAATCCTTTCACTGAGAACCGTCAGTGTCTAGAGTATCAATACCTGAATGTTGAACATGAATGTACACAAGCTGAGGATTTAAAGAAGCGAATGTCATCGCATGAGTTTATATTAGGCTCTTGTGCATCAGAGCAACATCAGACCCAAAGTGCTAGAATGCAGCCGGTCCTGCCCAGCTGTGATTTGGCAGAAAAACACAAAAGAGAGCACAGGGAGCAGGTCAAAAGCCAAGACAAACACAGCAAGTGCAATGGATCCACCCAGATGTTGAATCGTAAGTGTGCAGTCTGTAGAAATACAAAGAAAGGGCTGGTGGGAAAAAAAACAGGAAAACATGTTTTCTTTTAGATTATATCAAGTTTGATCAAGATAATTATATCAAATAAGAGAGCAATTTATAATTCCCACCCAGGTGCGTAAATATTTGCTCTAGAAATAATCTGATTTGATGAAGTAGTCTTGAAATCTCAGTATTGGTCATGATTTGGCTCCATTGTGTTGGTACAATTCATAATTATTTTCAAAATATGCCGATGACTCAAATGTAACTGGAGAGACAATTTACATCATAGTAGAATATAGATAAAGCACCACATGGAATCATTCATTCAACGAATTCATTCAAACACACTGATTCAGGAATTAATCAAGTGACTTGCTGCGTCCAAAGTCGAACACTTCCCTACTATATATAATATGTGAAAAACAGTACGCCAACGGAGTACTATGTCCGAATAATATTTGTAGGCAAATAAACAGTAGGCAAAAGGTACCCGGATGACCTACTACTTCCACCGAGATTCTGAGGTGTGCATTCAATGGACACTTTGCTATTCCATGAGGCCAATGGCAGTGAAGCAACACAGCTAACACCATAGGCCACATGACCTGTAGATGTAGTACGTCTGAATTTCATTTATACTACACACATTCATACTATATAGAACTTACTTTTTTAACTGTTGTGAAGTAAGTTTCAAACCAAATGTAGTATACAGTATGCGACTTTGGACGCAGCAACTTTCTCTTTGAGTGTGAGCCATTGAATCATTTACTCAACCGATTCGTTCAAACACACTGATTTATTCAGGAAAGTGATGGCTGTGTTTTGCCCACCAGAAATTCTGCTGTGGCTTCATTTGGAATTATTTTAGTTTGCGGAGCAAAAGTAGACAAAGTAACGGGACAATAGCACTCTCAATCACGCTGTTTCGCAGTTATTCTGAGCAACAATCTTGCTTGTGTATCAATTGCACCGTATCTATATGTTTGTTTATAATTATTTGGCTTTGTAAGTCTGAATAAATATGTAGCAACAGAAGTCTGAAAATCAAACACTTTTATTAAGTACTTGTCTCTGTATGTGTAGGTGTGCAGATGTTCGCGCTGTACAACCATACGATAGTTCTGTCAGGATCGCCAAAATTCTTTTCTCTGAGGGTTCCACTGCAGGTGCAAAGGGAGGCGGGGCTTGTTAGCTCGCTTGACTCTCATTGGCTGGATCACATGACGCAGCACTTCAGAAGTGGTGCACAGCTCATCGACGGTTACTTTCACCTGGGAGATGATGCAGGTACTGGAGATGTTGTGACGTTTCACATTTTCCTGAATGTAAAACCGTATGCTCGACTAATATATTACATTTATTAATTTAGCAAGTTTTGATGAAATGATAAAATTATTAGAAAAAACATAAATGTGATAAAATGCATAACATATGTAAGAATACACAAATAAGCAGAATAAGTCAAGTCACCTTCATTTATAGAGCTGTATTTTTACAATACAGATTGTTTCAAAGCAGCTTTACAGTGTTAATAGGAAATTAATGCAACAAAGATTGTTTTGGCTGAACAGCAGCTCCTAGAAGAAAGTCATTGTCCAGTTTAAGTAAGTTCAGCGTTGATTTATTTCCATTGTAAAAATCATTAGTTATTAATTTAGGGGCTGTTTACACAATACCATTTTCAACTGAAAACAGAACATTTTTAATGCGTTCTGACCGTTCATTTACACGCAAGCTTTGAAATAGATTTAAAAGCAAATAATGCTAAAAGTAATTATTTTATTAATCAGCTCAGCAGTGACTCTAAAACAAATTGTATTAACAATTCAGATGAAGTCCCTTTCAAAGAAAGTGTTCACTTGGCGACCATATTTGCAACGCCTCCTGACAGCTATTTCAAGCATCCAAGTCTATCTATTTGAATGGGGAAATCCCCAAAACTTCTTGCCATACTCACATATAAATAACATATTTTACAACAGCAACAAAGTCTGAGATTAATTGTCTCTCAAATGGTTTTTTAGTGACGTGATGACTACTTACTGGCGATTGGCCCTTTTATTTTGAAGGCGGGACTTATTCTACCATATTGCTAGCTGCACTTTCTACCATTCATAGTAGTATGAGTGCTTCGTCCTGGAATATCTAAAGTCTTTGAATTCATATCAACATTTACCAATCCTTTCTTTATTTTCAGCATCTTCTTCCACTGTGGAGAGTGTTTTTATCTTCCAAAGTCCTTCAGGTGATGTTGGGCCAACCACAGTGTATGATGCTATTGTAGTTGAGCAGTGGACTGTGATTGATGTAAGTCTACACTGGTACACCCCGAATTCAATTAAATGAACTATTCTATCATTTGTAGTACATTTACACCTTTCTTCTTACAAACTGCCTTTTAAATTAGTGCAGACATATGTGCACATTCACACAATTTGTCTCAATAGGACAATTTTTTTCTCACATTAAGTTGTTTAAATGACACCTCTGTTTTGCAGGGTGTCGCAGTGAAGACAGACTACATCCCTCTGCTCCAGTCTCTGGCTCCATACGGCTGGAGACTAATGTGTGTGCTGCCCACTCCCATCGTCAAAATGAGAAGGTCCAAAATTCATACTAAACCCTTAATCAAGACCAATACGTTCAATGAAACAGCTTAGGGGATAATTATAGTATAAACATTATCTTAAAAAAAAAAGCTTGAGTTTTTATTCCTTCTTTAAACCGCTCTTACAGACCTCTGATTTGTTATTTTTGTCTTAGTGATGGAAGTTTGGCCACAAAACAGATCCTCTTCCTCCAGAGACCCACGCTGCCTCGCAAGAGGAGAGACTTGACGGTGTGTATGCATGGCACAAGGTTTATTTCTGCCACAAAAGAAAAAATTCTTCTAAAATTAGATTAGAGTTGTCTAAGAGAACTGTGTGAAATTGTAATAGCGTTGTCAGTTGACTTTAAAATCTTCAAAAGTAGCTCAGTGTCTGACAGTTTGTGTGTATGTTTTCCAGAAACTGCACCTCAGAGGTCAAAACAAAAGGAACTTGAATAGTAAGAGGACATCAGAGAGGGAGATATCACCGCTGGCGACGATTGAGAGAGAAATGGAAAGAATGGAGAGAGAAAACACAAGCCTGATGAGACAATATGAGATTATCCAAAAGGAAAATGGGCAGACTTTGCCAGAAAGCCCAGAGAGGAGAGATCAAGCGGAAAGGACGGTGGAATTCCACACGCAGAGGATCGACATCCCAAACATCAGTCCAGCAAAAAAGGACGGCATTACAAACGGCGGCCAGGAATTAAAACGCACGATTACGTGTGTTAAATTTGAGGAAGTGCGAGCAGTAGTGACAGAGAGAGCTTTATTCTCTGGAGTGTGCTGACAGTATTCATTTATGCATATTTAACCATTACAATATGTTCATGTTTATTCAGGCAGAACACGCTCTCGTCAGGCTCTTGTCTGGGCATATACATCTGCTGACGGGGTAACTGTCCTGGTAAGATTGCTAAGAGGTGTTTAAATCTCATTTTTAAGGTGAATTGCTGTAGCAAATGGCAGGAGATTCAAACAAATATGTTTCAAGGAGCTCTGAATATGCTAAACGCTGACCAATGTGTTGAGACTTGTACCTGTGTGAATCTGTAATGTTAGCTTGTTTTATTGCATACAATATTAGCATATGCAATATGTCATACACTAGCTCAAATGCATAAAATACACAATATTTTCAATTATTGATGGCAGTAACTGGTGTCTTAAGCCCAAAGTATACTTGGTGTTTTTATGTGTACTCACAGCCTTGCAAAGTATACTTCTTTTGACTCGTACGCGTACACAGGCATTCTCTCGTCACAAGTTACAACCTACAATGTTAATACTGCAAAAAATGTAATGCGTACTCTTGTGCCTGTGCGTACTCTTCTGATGACGAAATTTGCGTCACATGCACTGTACGCTGACCCTCGCATGCGTGTAAAAAGTGAAGTATACTTTGGCCTTTACTTTGTAAAGCAAGTTATAGTGAACGTCTGTGTAAGAGTATATGGTGTAAATAAAGGCTATCAATGATGGGCTTAAGATGCAAATTAAAGACGCATCATTTAGAGTAGGGTTCCTCAAATCTGGCCTTGCAGGGCCACTGTCCTACAGTGTTTAGTTCAAACCTTTATCAAACTTACCTAACTGTAATTTTCTAGTAACCAGGTTCAGGTGTGTTTGATTAGAGTTGGAGATAAACTCTGCAGGGCAGTGGCCCTCCAGGGCCGGATTTGAGGAACCCTGATTTACTGCAACAGCTTGCCGTTTTCTTCTGTTTTCAATGTCGTTTTTTCATTGTGACTTTACATATTTAAACAATTCCTCACTGTTAGTGGTAAAGAATTTGTTTTGACTACGCCCAGACATCCTCCCCAATTTGTGGGAGATAACTATATTTTAAGTTTAATTTTGACTTATAATGCAAAAACAAATTCAACATGGCAGCTATAGTCCCCCTTTTTACAGTAAAATTAGATAACTATGACCAGGCAAAAAAAAAAGAAAGAAAAAAAGGCATGACTTATTTTTTAACAGATTTTTGTCATTGAAACAATTTCAACAGACAAATTTCAGTCTTTAAAGTAATATCTAGGTAGATGGAAGCTGTATTTGCAATGCTGGAAATAGCTGCTCATGGGGTGTTATGATTATGGCTGCCAAGTGAACCGACTAGCCTTAAAGTCGGCATGAAACAGAAGTTGTGATAGTCTTTTCTTCTCTATTGTGACATACACCGATCAGGCATAACGTTATGACCACTGACAGGTGAAGTGAATAACACTGATTATCTTTTCATCATGGCACCTGTTAGTGGGATGTGTTAGAAACCAAAAAAAATGGGCAAGCGTAAGGATTAGAGTGAGACAAGGGCCAAATTGTAATTGCTAGACGACTGGGTCAGAGCATCTCCAAAACTGCAGCTCTTGTGGGGTGTTCCCGGTCTGCAGTGGTCAGTATCTATCAAAAGTGGTCCAAGGAAGGAACAGTGGTGAACCAGTGACTTGGTCATGGGCAGCCAAGGCTCAATGATGCCTGTGGGGAGCGAAGGCTGGCCCGTGTGGTCCGATCAAACAGACGAGCTACTGTAGCTTAAATTGCTCAAGAAGTTAATGCTGGTTCTGATAGAAAGGTGTCAGAATACACAGTGCATCGCAGTTTGTTGCGTATGGGGCTGCATAGCCACAGACCAGTCATGCTGACCCCTGTCCACCACCAGAAGCGCCAACAGTGGGCAAGTCCGATCCATGGAGGCCCCACCTCGTAACTTACAGGACTTAAAGGATCTGCTGTTAATATCTTGGTGCCAGATACCACAGCACACCTTCAGGGGTCTAGTGGAGTCCATGCATCGATGGGTCAGGGCTGTTTTGGCAGCAAAAGTGGGACCAACACAATATTAGGTCATAATGTTATGCATGATTGGTGTATATCTGAGTGAAGCTTTTTGAACAAGAAAAAAAAATTAGGGCAAGACTTGATTTTGTCCATCTGGAATTGATTGGATCGTTGGATGTGTTGCTGTGATTTGATGTGAGTGACAAGATGTCCTGCCCTCATGTCAGTAAACATCATCAGAGATGTTGCAAGAGGGAGAGGAAGTTATTTTGATTAAACATTCATACTACAATATTCCATAAAAAAATAAGAATTATAAATGTTGATTTCATGGTGACTTTAAAGGGACTTCTACCAGGTTTAGCACCTTTCAGCAAATTAGGACTAATAAATATAGCAAAAATGTGCTTTATGTTTTGTCGCACCACTTTTCAAATAATTTCTACGTCCCTGTGAAGAATGTTTTAATTAATAAATAATATGTGTTCTAAAATGCAAACAACATATAATATTATTATTATTCACAGATCTTTAAAAAAAAAAAAAAACAGTGCAATCTGAGTGTGCAATCTTTCAACATGCCCTCAAAGCAGGACTCCTGACGTTAACCAGCAAATGAACTATAATGTAAAGCATTACAGCACTTGTTATGGTCAATTTGTTGAGTCCATCTTTAAAATGAGGTATAACAGAAATAGTTTAGAAAATGTTTTGTTCAAATGTGGAGAATGCAGACATAGTGTCTGTTGTGCGTTTCAACAGATCTCAAAGTTATTACAGGTCCATTGCCATTATAGTCTGTTTCTATGATGACACAGATGCAAATGAATCCATCACTGTGGCCTTTGCTTTGGGTGGAGTTGTAAAGCTACCACCATTTCTCAAAAAGTATTCTGTCCTCTGGCAGGCCGATTCTCTGCAGGTCTGAACTCACTTTCTCTATCATAGGAGGAGGGCCACAAAGACAACACAATGTGCGCTCAGAGTCTACATAGCGCTGAAGCGCCTCTTCTGATATCCTTCCACCTGCAGAGAAAAAATATCTCATGTGACATTATATCTGAAAACAGTTCAATGAATTAAAACTTTAGGTAATAATAGCAAAAATATCAGCTGTAGATGTTTCTACTCACTTATGGTGTAAGGCTGAAGTTCCTGCTCTATGTCAGAGCTCTGCTGGGTAATATGGAAATTGCAGGAGAATCTATCTGGTCGCTCATGACAAATGTCAATAATGGTGTTCTAAATAGAACAGATATCTCAAAATCAGTTGGCAGCTTCAATCTCACTTCAGTGACAAGTCAAGAGTACATATACTTGCCTTGAAGAGCAGTTCTTTGTTGTTCTTGGCGCTGTAGCACAGGTGTGTGTGTCCTGGTGTGTACCTGTGACCATCAGCATTTCTGAGCAGATCGGCTGCATGAAGCAGGATGGAGTACAGAGGGTTGATGCCCACACCACCAGCTACCAGCAACAGGTCGACCACAGGGTCAGAAGGCTGAGGGTCAAAGTAGAAATTGCCTCCCACCCTCACAGCTACCTGAGAGCCCACAGAGCACTGAAACAGAGGAGGACAAATAGGAATTTACAAAAAAAAAAAAAAAAAATATATATATATATATATATATATATATATATATATATATACACACACACACCTATATTTGACAACATCAGCATGTAATATTGCCAAAAGTATTGGGACACCCCTTAAATTCAGGTGTTCCAATCACTTCCATGGCCACAGGTGTATAAAAGTCAAGCACCTAGGCATGCTTCTGCAAACATTTGTGAAAGAATGGGTCGCTCTCGGGACCTCAGTGAATTCAAGCGTGGTACCGTGATAGGTTGCCACCTGTGCAATAAGTCCATTCATGAAATTTCCTCACTACAAATATTCCACTGTTAACTGTTAGTGGTATTATAACAAAGTGGAAGCAATTGGGAACAACAGCAACTCAGCCACGAAGTGGAAGGCCACGTAAAATCACAGAGCGGGGTCAGGGCATGCTGAGGTGCACAGTGCGCAGAAGTCGCCAACTTTCTGCAGAGTCAATAGCTCCAGACTTCATGTGGCCTTCAGATTATCTCAAGAACAGTGGGTAGAAAGCTGCATGGAATGGATTTCTATGGCCGAGCAGCTGCATCCAAGCCTTACATCACCAAGTGCAATTCAAAGCGTCAGATGCAGTGGTGTAAAGCACACCGCCACTGGACTCTAGAGCAGTGGAGATGTGTTTTCTGGAGTGACAAATTAGTTTCTTTGTCTGGCAATCCGATGGACGAGTCTGGGTTTGCCGGTTGCCAGGAAAACTGTACTTGCCTGACTGCATTATGCCAAGCAGAGATGTTCACAAGTCTGGAGTCCTAGTCAAGTCTGAAGTCTTTAAGCTGGAGTCCGAGTCAAGTCTAAAGTCTTTTGTCAAGAGTCCGAGTCGAGACTCAAGTAATTTCATGTCTTACAAATTATACAAAATATATGACCTTCTCTATCATCGGTTTTGTTTGTAATAAAGGTCCTAAGATGTAAGGGATACATCCAGCCTGTTACGTTATAATCCATTATAATGTAAAATACAAAACAATTGTCCTGGCAACAAGACGCATAGTCATTTTCAATACATTCGATAAGCGGACACTAGATGGCGGCAGTCACATTTGTTATACAGCATTGTTATTGACGACAGACATTATCAGAAAATATCAAACCTCGAAATGTTTCCAGTTGTTTCAAGTCAATAGAAAACTGTACGCATGCTGATTGTGATACGTTAAAATATGCGCTTTAAGTAATAAATGGAATAACATCTTTCTCTCATGTAGACACACATTAACGGAAAGAAAAGCTGCATATACTACGAAAAGATTGATAAAAGTAAAACGTAATGCTAGGTTTAAAGGCTAGGTTTTATTCATGTTTTAACAGGCTGGCAATCCAAAAGACCCACCCAGTTACACCACAGTAAAACAGCTAGATGTGTGAGTTAATGTGACTAACCTTTGTGGATGCGATGTCTAATAAAATGTTGTTCCGGTGTCTTTAATTGTTTTCCACATATTCTTTGCATCTAGCCGATCTGACATGGTAATAAATCCAAATGTGAGAACATATGGCACGATGGATCCTGTCATGTTTCATGGGACATATGACATTTCGGAGTTTATGTGCAATACACGGACATACGTAATCAAATTCTATAACAAGGTTCCGATCTACCATGTCACGTACACGTGAAGCAGATATTGTAACATTCAAATAAAGCGAATTTTTTTTCATTTACGATAGTTAAGGATTAAAGACTTGAGTTGTTTTTAAAATATTCACGAGTCTTTTTTTGTCGAGTCGAGTCAAGTCTGAAGTAATTTCAGATCGAGTCCTGAGTCGAGTCTTAAGTCTCATAAAATGCGACTCAAGTCCGAGTCACTAACTCGAGTGCCCATCTCTGGTGCCAAGTGTAAAGTTTGCGTGGAGGAGGGATTATGGTGTGTGGGGTTGTTTTTACCAAGACATTTTGGACAATTTCATGCTCCCAACTTTGTGGGAACAGTTTGGGGATCACCCCTTCCTGTTCCAACATGACTGCGCACCAGTGCACAAAGCAAGGTCCATAAAGACATGGATGAGCAAGTTTGGTGTGGAGAAACTTGACTGGCCTGCACAGAGTCCTGACCTCAACCCGATAGAACACCTTTGGGATGAATTAGAGCGGAGACTGCGAGCCAGGTCTTCTCGTCCAACATCAGTGCCTAACCTCACAAATGCCCTTCTAGAAGAATGGTCAAAAAAATTCCCATAACACTCCTAAACTCCTAAACCTTGTGGAAAGCCTTCCCAGAAGAGTTGAAGCTGTTATAGCTGCAAAGGGTGGGCAAACTCCATATTAAACCCTACGGATTAAGAATGAGATGTCATTAAAGTTCATGTGCATGTACAGGCAGGCGTCCCAAGACTTTTGGCAATATAGTGTAGCTCTCTAGAGTTCTGATGCAACTTTCAAAATAATTAAATTATTTAAAATGCATTTTTTCTGTATGGTAGAATAACTGTATAAAAAACAATCCATACTGTACATGCACAAAAAATGTGTCTTAAATGTAAAAAAAAAAATGCCATGTGCAACCTGAAATGCAATACATTTTCGAGTGAAACAGGATATTCAGTGAAAATATACTGATTAAAGGTTATGAAGACAAACTTAAGTTCTGGCAGAAGGGTGACCTCTGACCCGAAATAGGATGTAGCTGCTCTTCTCTTATATCAAAATCCTGACATTTTTCTAAAAAACTTCCCGTTTTAGACTTCTAATTCATGACCAGTGTTTTGTTTTGCTCTATCCTCTGCTCTAGTTTTAAATATGGATATTTTTCTGACAAAAACACATTGCTTCGCTTCAGAAGGCATTTATTAACCCACTGGAGTTGTATGGATTATTTTTATGATGGATGGATGCATTTTTGGAGCTTCAAAAACTCAGGTACTATTCAATGCCATTGCAAAGCTGGAAAGAGCCAGAATATTATTTAATTATATAACTATGTTTGGATGAAAGAAGAAAGTCATAAACACCTAAGATGGCTTGAAGGGTGAGTAAATTATGGGATAGTTTTTATTTTTGGGCAAACTATTCCTTTAACATACATTCCAATAAAACCATGGAATAGAGCATTCAAAAGAAAAATATAGATTAAAAATTATGAATAATGATACTAATTCCATCACTGACTTCTGTTCAAAAATTTTTTTTTAAAGAATTATATTTTTATTCAGCAAGGATGGATTAAATTTTACAAAAGTAACAGTAAATATATTTCAAATAAATGCTGTTCTTTTGAACTTCCCATTCATCAAAGAATCCTAAAAAAATGTATCACGGCTCTAACAAAAATATGAAACCTTGATAGTAATAATAAGAAATGTTTCTTGAGTGCCAAATCAGCATATTACAATGATTTCTGAAGGATCATGTGACACTGAAGACTAATGTAATGATGCTCAAAATTCAGCTTTGCATCCAAGGAATAAATTACATTTTAAAATATATTAAAAAAGAAAACAGTTGTGGTAGTTCACTATTGGCTAATCATTATTATATAGCTTATTAGTGAGTTACTATGACCTTCACTTTAGAATTAATTATGCATTATTCACATTAATTATGAACCTGTATTTAGTAGTTAGTAGGGGTGTAATGGTACACAAAACTGATGGTTTGGTACGGGTTCGGTACAGCAGGGGAGAGAAAACTAAATATGAAATTGCTTTTTTTATTAAACAGTGGTGTACTGAACAAATTGTGTCTGTCCTTAAATGAATGCAACTAAAAGTTTCTTAAAGATAATGTTGTAAACTATATAGGGAGCCATTACTTGCACATTACTGTAATATTAAATGTTAACAACAGAGCCCAAACTATTAGCCTAAATTAAGTAGCTATTTATTTTTAGATATAATAATCAACACTCAAATAACACATTATATGCAAACATGTAAACTTCACATAAGGCAGTTTTTGCATTAAATTCTAAATAAAACAATGTTTTTACTCCAATTCATTGTTGAAATATAATTATTTATATACACAGTGGCTGTCATTTTCATGACAGATTTATTTTAACATACATTAAATAATCAAGACATCACTAACAGGTTAAGTAGAATATAATGAATATATAGGCTAATATAGTGCTTATACACTCACCTAAAGGATTATTAGGAACACCATACTAATACTGTGTTTGACCCCCTTTCGCCTTCAGAACTGCCTTAATTCTACGTGGCATTGATTCAAAAAGGTGCTGAAAGCATTCTTTAGAAATGTTGGCCCATATTGATAGGATAGCATCTTGCAGTTGATGGAGATTTGTGGGATGCACATCCAGGGCACGAAGCTCCCGTTCCACCACATCCCAAAGATGCTCTATTGGGTTGAGATCTGGTGACTGTGGGGGCCATTTTAGTACAGTGAACTCATTGTCATGTTCAAGAAACCAATTTGAAATGATTCGAGCTTTGTGACATGGTGCATTATCCTGCTGGAAGTAGCCATCAGAGGATGGGTACATGGTGGTCATAAAGGGATGGACATGGTCAGAAACAATGCTCAGGTAGGCCGTGGCATTTAAACGATGCCCAATTGGCACTAAGGGGCCTAAAGTGTGCCAAGAAAACATCCCCCACACCATTACACCACCACCACCAGCCTGCACAGTGGTAACAAGGCATGATGGATCCATGTTCTCATTCTGTTTACGCCAAATTCTGACTCTACCATCTGAATGTCTCAACAGAAATCAAGACTCATCAGACCAGGCAACATTTTTCCAGTCTTCAACTGTCCAATTTTGGTGAGCTCGTGCAAATTGTAGCCTCTTTTTCCTATTTGTAGTGGAGATGAGTGGTACCCGGTGGGGTCTTCTGCTTTTGTAGCCCATCCGCCTCACGGTTGTGCGTGTTGTGGCTTCACAAATGCTTTGCTGCATACCTCGGTTGTAACGAGTGGTTATTTCAGTCAAAGTTGCTCTTCTATCAGCTTGAATCAGTCGGCCCATTCTCCTCTGACCTCTAGCATCAACAAGGCATTTTCGCCCACAGGACTGCCGCATACTGGATGTTTTTCCCTTTTCACACCATTCTTTGTAAACTCTAGAAATGGTTGTGCGTGAAAATCCCAGTAACTGAGCAGATTGTGAAATACTCAGACCGGCCCGTCTGGCACCAACAACCATGCCACACTCAAAATTGCTTAAATCACCTTTCTTTCCCATTCTGACATTCAGTTTGGAGTTCAGGAGATTGTCTTGACCAGGACCACACCCCTAAATGCATTGAAGCAACTGCCATGTGATTGGTTGATTAGATCATTGCATTAATGGGAAATTGAACAGGTGTTCCTAATAATCCTTTAGGTGAGTGTATTTAGTGAAAGAGTTCATTTCTTTAGTGAACTAACCAGCTGTGGACTCTGAATGACTGCCTGAGGTAAATGTAATTGTTTACAAGCTGTTTTATTGACGTCTTTCCGCCGTTGAAACACTGAGCGATTACACGACATATGATACGTTAAGGACAGACACAATTTGTTAAATTGTACTAGAATATTAATAGTGATTTATAACCTTTCCTGTGTAGTTATTCAACTACAAGGATCCAAGGATTAGTACTAATAGTGAAGTTGTGAGTTTTAGTTACTAAGAAATATATGCTATAACTTCAGTTTCTAAGCTATTTTATTGATAAATCACAGAACAGTGTTGACGATACATTTCTGCGCTACTGAATGGTTGTGTGTGAGGTGTGCACGATCTCCGCGTGATGTGCGAGCTATGTGTGTGCGTTACAATGCAGCGCACATTAGTTTAGAACAGTGATTAACTTAAGTGTACAATAAGTGTGCATTCTCCCGATCAATTTTGAGCATCCAGATGGTATAATCAAACATGTCTTGTGGAGAGCTCTCTGTGTATGTATTTATTTGTCATTTTTAACTGTTGGAAACAGAGCCTGCGTGTCAGGAAATGGCTTATCCTGTTGCGCCCTCTATAGGCCAGCGACTAGTCGACGTCAAGCTTAAAGCGTCATGGCAGAGCATTAAAGTACTCTAGTCGATTAGTCATCTAGTCGGTGCAACCCCTAGTACGAATATGTGTACCATTACACCCCTAATAGTTAGTAGTCCTCTGGGAGGTATGAAAAAAGATTAGTTACTGATTAGCTAATAATGAACTACCACATTCAACTGAGCACAATTACTTACTAAGACTTGAATTTATGCATTTCAATGGCAACACTATCAATGCTGAAATGAATCTGCAGCAGTCAGGTCGTACAGGTCAGTGCTCTTTAAGTTTTTTTATGTTTATTATTATTGTAATGTTATGTGCTTTGAGACACGAGTAGTTTAACACCGTCTCTCACGACACTTTTGCGCTCTGAAAGGAGGGTGGGATCCAATGCTTTTAAAGCTAGCTTGCTATTGCTAGTTTACAAAGTTTACATGTTTGCATATAATGTGTTATTTGAGTGTTGATTATTATATCTAAAAATAAATAGCTACTTAATTTACTCACCCCCATCTCATCCAAGATGTTCATATCTTTCTTTCTTCAGTCGAAAAGAAATTAAGTTTTTTTGAGGAAAACAGTCCAGGATTTTTCTCCACATAATGGATTTCAATGGCAACCAATGGGTTGAAGGTCCAAAATTTTTTTAATTTAGAAGTGAACCAATCGTTTAAAGGGTCATGAAACCCCCCTCTTACAGCTCAAGTCCACCTCACAATCTTTGGATGGCCGTGAGAAGAGGGGAGGGGAGTGGGTGTGGCAGAGCAAGGCAGGGGAGAAAGAGGGGGCGAGCAACTGTCATCTGTCAGTGGCCCATGCCAACTCTCACTACAAATAAAGGGTAAAATGTAAAGAAATGCAGGATTTTTAAAGCTGGCAAAATTAAAGTCCAATAAAATACACTGACAACCATCTATTTGCCCTTTTAAAAGTAACTGAATGCCCTGCTACATATATTACATTAATCGTAATTCTGTTTAAAACATAGAAATTCACATACACAATTATTATTGTCATTATAAATATATAATTATGTTTATATACACACTATAAATGCATATATTTGAAAATAAGAAATTGCGCAAAAAAAAGTTCCGTACTTAGCCTAGATCTAATTTAATAATAAATCTATTAAATAGCAAACGAGATTTAAATAAATGTTATACAAATAATCAATTATTAACTGTTTTACTAGAAATGCTTGGTACATGCTATAAGACGTCAAGACGCAAAATGCGTTGCTGAACAAGGCCGAAGTCCACCTGTCTCCAGTTCTCGTAGCTCTCTCTCGAAAAATGCTTGCTACACACAAACATGGTAGTCGATGTGTCGGTAGTTGATGGCCAACCAACCGCCTGCAGCCAGAGCCTAGCCCTGGCAGCATCGCGGGGAAAGCCATGCAACACACCCAAACTTTTACACCAAAAAAACAAACACTTACGACCCATGACCATGAACACCTCTCTCATCTACTACACAAACTCACAGACTGACACTTCTGTCATTGGAAAGAACCACGTGCTGTCATGAATAATTAAGAGACGATGTCTTCTCATAGGATAAGAAAACTCAGTCTCATTACTAATAATGAGACACCAACGCATCATCGAAGTACTATAGTGCGCTAGCGCGTCACAACCTGTGACGTGGACACAATGTATTTTTTAGACCTGGAAGACGAAAATAGGGGAAAAAAGCTAAGAATGAATTGAAGGGTAAAACTGGTTCAATCTAACAGATGCTAACATTGTGTTCAATGATGTTCAACACACATACCTCTGTTCAAATCTCAGAAAATTTGGTTTAGGGTTTCATGACCCTTTAATGACACAACAGTATTCTAAAAATCTTTCCAACCTCAAACGTTTGAAAGGTAGTGTATATATTTTTCATTCACTTACTTTTGTGTGAATCCAGTGTGCTGGAGGATGGTGTGTGTATTTGATGGCCAGTTCGATCACTCCCTCTCTCTGCAGAAGGCCAGGATTCGAGCAAATGGAGAAGCCACCCACTGTTTCCACACCTGGGATGAAGAAATCCACCCTGTGAAAAAAAAGTGCAATTCAAAATTAATAATATAATATAATATAGACACACTACTGAAGCATATTATATAAAACTTGCTGCTTACTTAAAATTAACAACATAGAGTACTTTTAGAAGGTTAAGAGAAAGCACAGATTCTTCCCACACAGTAACATTCTAGGACAACAACACCCATGTGTCCAGTATTACTTATGTCAATAAAACTTAAACAAAACAAAAAAAAACTAAATCAGCATATGCTTTGAGAGTCACCATATGTGTATGCAGAGCATGAATAAGTGATAAGCACATATGTCGGGGTGCACGCACAAGCACACACACACACGTGCACACACACACGCGCACGCACGCACGCACACACACACACACACACACACACACCCACTGGCAGCTCTCCTTGACTCATGTTCTTTAGCAGGAACACAACATCATATGGTCTGGAGGAGTTTCTGTGCATATATCTGCATAAATCATCACCTGACTTTTTCACCTCATTCAGACTCCCTCAAAACTCACACACATACATTAATGCAGTAAGGCACAATGTGAGCGAGAGCAGAAAGTGAAAGAGAAAGTGTGAGGAGACGTTAACGTACAAATATAATTTTTTATTGAATATTTTCTGTGGTTTGCAGATAACAGATCTCACACTGAATTAAGTGAGAATTTTTAAGTGAGAACACCATCTCCTGGCCATTTTGCAAATTGCATGTCTTCTCATCCATTAGTTACTTTCAAATGAAACAAAGTAACATTTAGGAATAGTTTTCTCCAAACTGTCTAGACTAGTGTTACCCCAACTTTTATTGTCTTATATACCCCCACAGCCCCATAATATTATACTGGATATCATTTACCGTTCTTATCTTACTAAATATTCAACTACATTACTGATCTCTCCGCATTGACACTATATGATAATTGGATAATTGGAGCTGGATAACATCACCGTTTTCTCCAGAGTGGCTGTACAACCGAATCAAATTCTGTTGCATTATTTTCCTGTTAACACTGTGAAGCTGCTTTGAAACAATATGCATTGTAAAAAGCGCTATATAAATAAAGGTGACTTGACTCTTACCACTGTCCAGCACGGAAGCTAAAGTCAGGATGTGGCACCTCCAGTCTCAGTCGCTTTACTGCATCCGATTCGTTCATAATGTCACTAACACGTGCAGAGAAAAGTTCCTGGATGCACACAGAACATCAAATCATGTCTTTACAGAGAATTTATGATAAAATCCCCACATTTCTGCCTCTCAGGATTTTAAATGTAATGCTTTATTTCATGCGGATGTACAAATGAGATATGCTACACATCTGTAAATTAAAGTAGTACAAAAATATTTTAAAAGTAGAAATAAATAATACAATTAGGGCTGACAAACGATTAATCGCGATTAATCGCATCCAAAATAAAAGTTTGTGTTTACATAATATATGTGTGTGTACTGTGTATAATTATTATGTATATATAAATACACACACATGCATGTATATATTTTAAGAGAAATGTGTTATATTTATATATAATATAAATGAAATACGTACATCATGAAAATATTTCTTAAATATATACATAGTTTGTGTATTCAAATATACATAATAATTATACACAGTACACACACATATATTATGAAAACACAAACTTTTATTTTGAATGTGATTAATCACGATTAATTGTTTGAAAGCCCTAAATAAAATACATAAAGAAACTTGAATGAAATGATTAGGTCATCTTGAAATTAGTCTCATGACAAAAATGACACATTGATTGACCTACAACAGTAAGTGTCTGAACTTTCACCTACTTGGCTACATCATTTGTTAACCATTTATAAGGAGTCACAGAGGAATCAGACTTTTATCACATATAGATAAAGAAATCTAAGAAAGAGGACTCACCATGTCTCTGTGAACACTAGCTGTTCTCTCTAGGTGGTCAGTCTGTCTTCTGGATGACATTTTTCTGAAACAAATTTAGTAAAGTTTAGGTTGAACACAAAGAATAGGGTCTAAACACTTGCTGTGTCTCAAAATCCAGTGTGCTCCCTACATACTAAACAGCATTTTAGTTGCATGTCAACTAGGTAGCCAGCTCATGAGGTTTTAAAACACAAGGCCTCTAGAAACAGCTCCAGATTCTGGATACACACCGTGTGACTGTGTCTTTACATGAACACAAAACAGCTGGTCTGAACAGTTTTGATCCAACGGCGAAACTTCTGGCCACCGTTCTTACAAAACACGGGACACTCATGATCGGATATGACGGTCTGATCCCGGTCAAACACCTGAATGCAAAGCAAGTTATTGTATTTAAATAACAAACGACATTGAAATCTGAAATGAGTTCCTTCTCAACAGCTGCTATGAAGTGACATTCACACGCAGTTAGCAATGTATCTCTATTATTAATAAAACAATCAGCTTTATATTCAATTTGCCTTTAAGAAAAGTTATAAGCAATACTAAAAATCATTCACCTCTGTCACTCCGGTGACGTTCCTTCTTCGTCTGTGTGTTTACGGATGGTGAACACAGTCTATAGCGCCACCCAGTGATCTTCCTTCAGTTCGGAAGAGAGGTTTGTGCAAAACATTATTAAACAATATTAAACATCCTGGGTGCCACTATATTTTAGTGAATTTCTCTGACACCATACATGTCACAGTTTTAAGTCTGGATGGCACATTTAGGGCTTTGCAGAGATACCATTTGTTTTGAGGTTTCAACACAACAACTTCTCCATACTGACTGAATGATTTCTTATGGAAATATAACATTTTGTAATATTTTGTAATTATCATTTAAATCTGACAGATTTTGTAATTGCTTGTTATAAATCCACATCTCAGGAAAATGTTATATCAAAATATGGCTTTCTGTTACAAAACAAGGCATTGATTTCATACATTTCCACTGTAGTGGACACCAGTACTTAAATCATGTTTATCTGGCATTTTGGAGTCACAACAAGTGAATAGGGAAAGAAATTACATATCAATGTTCCAATAAAATATTAGATATTATTATGAAAATGTTGCCAACTATCACTCCCATGATTACACTTATTTTTTTCATTACATGTTGCTCCAAGAACACATTAATATGTGAATTAGATACAGTGTATAGATACATTGTATTGAATGGGAAAACCCAAATATGGCCAATTTACCCACATATTGCATAAAGTAAAATGGTATATAAATTAATTCTATTATACCTTTCATAACATAATTGATAATCATCTTTAAACAAATTTTGGTTAAAAAAAAAAGTCTTGAAACCTGAAAATTGATTGGTGAATTTTTTTTTTTTTTGCCTTTACATGTCATTTTATTTTTTAAACACTTATGAGGACATAGCATAACATATGAATGAAATATAATTTTTCAAAAAAAATTCCATTTGTTTCTTATGCTCTAAACAATGTAATGACATGAAAAAAATACTAAATTCAAAAGACTTGTTTTGGGTCTTAGGAGGTTAAACAATTAAATATAAAAGTGATAATATTGTTTTATTATATCTATTTATGATACACAAAGTGCTAGCTGTGAAATCAATACTTAAGAAAGACAATGGTGGAGATGTTCATGACAAGAAAATGACAAAAATATTGGAAATACTGAGTCAGTATCCTCTGGTGGCCAAAGGAAACATCCCATGACTGTACTTGAAAAGAGGAAAGAAGTCTCCACATACTTTTTCATTTTCTTTACTTTTAAAAAAAAAAAGTATTTTCATTAAAGTTTTTTCTTCTTCTGTCTTTTCAGTGCTGGTTCTGGTGGACAGGAGTGTAAATGTCATGGAAAGTCACGCCATTATGAAAAACTGGGAGGAACTTTCAAACTGAGCTCGTGAGAGACGCATCAAAACATGTGATGACATGCCTTGCCAGTTTCCTTTATGGGCAAACAGGAGCTTTAGAATGATGAAAGAGATGCATTTATGATTAGAATCATCAATAATAATCATAATTGTCTAATAACTTTTTCTCGTGTTATTTTACTGTATTTAAGCTGACTATTTCAGTCTCACATTAGAATAATTTAAGGAGCGTTGCGCTCAACAAATCTTCTGCCAATCGTTCGTCCCTTTGACCTCCAACTGTTTCCCAATGACTTTGTCACCTGAAAGCGCGCGACTCTGTGCAAATCACGGTTTATGTCTCGAAATCTCATGACATCCGAGTTTTTACATTGTTTTTAAACGTTTTGCAATTAGACGACACGACCTTGGTATAAATACTTTTCCTTATGAAAATGTGGGTATTTTTGCACAGTTTTAATTTAAAGACAGCACAAACAGTTGAATTGACAAGTGCATTCACGCAAAGGTTATATATATATATGCAAATCTCAACTGACATTCTGTCAACACAAATACAAAATTAAAAGTAGGCTAGGCTACATAATGCGATGTTATGTTAAGTACGTGTAAGATTCTAATTAATTTTTAATACTGCCAATATTTCATGCCATAGGCTATTCACTTGAATACCTCTTCAATAGACCTCTTCTATGATGTCTGACTTTCATTTCTGATTCCATTTTTCGTGGGGCTTATAGGGGCTAATAAATGCCTACCCAGCAAACAGGGAATGTTCTGGCAAGGTTCTCAAAGTTATGAACAAATGTTTTTCCAGAAATGTTGATAGTTAGTTCTATTTGTCTGGTCTTTACGTTATTTGGTCTTTAATAACGACCAAATGTTTTCTCTAGAACATTCAGAAATAAGGTCTTCATAACATAGGAAAGCGTTCTTAGAACATATTTTTGTGAGCTGGGTAGAAGCATTTATTTTGAAGTAGGCCATTATTAATATTTTAAACAAAATTGTCTCTAAAACGCCACAAGATAGCTTTTTAATGAAAATACAAGGCTAGTTCAGGTCGAACAGAGTAACTCCAAGAAAACTTAATGAATTTCATGATTCAAAACTTTTTGAAAATAATCAACTTGTACACCCAAATGTATCCTAGGTCAGAAATGTTGTTAAAATTATATAAATGATTTTCAAAAATGTATAACATGAACACACATTTTTAATAACTTAAAAAATATGTCCACCTATCATCATCTCGGACATTATTATTTGTCATTGACCCTATATCTAATTTAAAAAAAGAATGTTCTCGAAAAGGACTCTGGGACAGATCAAGGATATCTCATATGGGACAGTAAACAAACCATATAGCCTATCATTTGTTTTGTTTTGTTTTTTGACAAGACTATAAAGCCTACAGACAACAATAAGATGATTTTGAAATGGCTTGTGTTTCGAAATACAAGGAGAAAGCAACAAGGGTCAAGCCAACATGAGACTCCGAGGTCTCCTCTCAGCTCGCGCACATAGATCCTAATTAAGAATCAGATGCTTCTTGTTACAGAAACGTCACATGATTGTTGTATTAAATTAGAGCTTGTGTGGGACTGTAAGATGTGAGCTAGAGCAGAAGAGAGTTGAGGGGTCTGGGACGAGCAGCTGGACTAGCATATGGGACATACAAGGAAAAAAACAATCTGAAAAAACTATTTTTTCCCCAAAAAGTCGACATGATGCATTTGGAAATGTTACTTGTGCTGGCCTGGGCATTGTTTGTTCCTATAACGAACAGCAAAAAAAGTAAGTAGCCAAACCTTTTTAACGAAACGATGAGTTAATTATTTTTGTTTTTATTTTGTTTTTGAGCAGTGAATGTTTATAATTATAATTGTTTGTAAATTAAATTTTGAAGCTTTGAAGCAATTAGCCTGTCCGCAATTTTTTTTATAATAATGATAAGTGATTGTTGAATCAAGACGACATTTTTATAGCCTATAAACCACTAAAACTAAAAGCTATTTTATAGAGAATAAAACATTCCTAGATTGCCACTTCTAAATTCCCCCAAAGTCGAAGTAAATTATGTTTCAAAACGTAAATAGAGGTTGGGAAAACATATGAAAGGCTATAGCTTACATAACTTAAAAAATGTTTTATATTGTGTTTGGAATAACTGTTTTCGTCCGCGCGCTGCAGTCTCATGAAACTAATTAGGCTACGTTACTTGCGCGAGAGCCACGTCAGTCTTGTGAAAATACTTTCCTGAATATTTCGTTGACCACCAGACTGTGCGAATATGTTATCTAGTCTATTCTTGTAGACTATTCTCTCTCTCTCTCTCTCTCTCTCTCTTTTTTTTTTTTTTTTTTTTAATATGTGAGTTCGTTAAAAGTATGCATATGCAGAATGCAAGTCTTGTCATATATATATATTTTTTAACCTGTTTTAGGGTCACCTGTTTTTGTAGATATAGCAGTAGAAAGTGGCAAATTCCCTGTGAGACAACTAGCCCAGTTTTCCCTGTTATGGTTTATACAATTTCAAATGACTAAATAATGTAAATTATTGTCCATTTAATTAGCCTACATGAAATAATTCCATGTTTAGTGAAGAAATGTATGTGTAATGGAGCAGTCGTGGAAAACGTTTTTTTACGTTTAACGTTTTACGTCTTTATTTTCATTCACAATGCTTTTAAAACGATTTGTTTTCACGTGTGCAGCTTATGGTGACATGTTCCCTCACAAACACAAGCTCCCTTTTCCATTCCCAATCCCTGGATGGGAACCAGACACGAACCCTTGGGACGAATATCTGTATCCCCCCTTCAAACAACAGCTGACTCGCAGACATGGTAAGAGTTCTGCAAAATATCAGTTACTTAAGTTGATCTTGAGTAAATTAAATATGAAATATTTTTTTATAAAAGTGTACACCACACTTCAGCGAACTTTACAGTGAATAGTTTTAAATAAATAAAGATAAAGAACTTTTTCCACTATAAAGAACCTTTTGTGTAATGGAAAGGTTCGGTGGATTTTAAAAGGTTCTTCATGGAACAATCAATAAAAAAAAAAACTTATTTTAAGAGTGCAGGCAAACACTCAAAGTGTATTAATTAAAATATGATTATTTACACAATGGATACGAGATAATTATTACCCAGTTTTAATAATTGTTATATCAGAATAATTTCTTTAGCTTACTTCTGGCTAACATAGGCGAATGGAAAGTTTTAGAGTGAGTCAAGCCAACTAAAAGCACATCACAGAATTCATCAAATTGCCAATGGGTGCGTCTCAATCAGCTCCCTAGCTCCCTCTGTCGTAAATCAGTATATCGTGTACACAAATTCTAGCACTGGTATAAGGACAGTAAGGACCCTGACTCACTACACATTGGGGCACTGATGACTCTATTTCCAGTGACATGACAACGTCCTCATTGTACATCATCACTACTGGTATTTATGAACAACAGAACTGATATTGTTTTTTATTTTTTAAATATTATTTAAAGTACATTATGATAAATACTTTGCTTGTTACATAGGCTATACGGGCAACATTTCATCCATAAATAAATTATAAATGTTAGCTAGCTTATGTTCACTACCTGTCTAGTGATGTATGTTTATGCTGAATTAAATAATTCATCTATAATTAAATAAGTTTGTTTTTTGTTAAGGGAACAGGGACTGTGTCCGAAATCGAATATAGCCTACTCTCTTCAGTAGGTGCTTATTTTGAATAATTAATTACTTCACGGCTGCTAAAAGTATGTTCTATAAAAGTATGAATGCAATCCGGATGAACTACTTGTCGCCATGTTGTGACCTACCAGCGTCAGTTACGTTGCTTCACTGCCATTCATAAATCCTCTCCCGTGGCCTCGTGGGATAGAAAAGTGTCCTTCAGAATCTCGCCAGAAGTAGTAGGTCATCCGGGTACTTTGAATTCGGACACACTACTTTTGTCACATACTGTTTTTTGCCTACTATATAGTAGTGAAGTATGTGATTTCGGATACAGCCATAGTGAACATTGATGCTACCTAGTTTTTCATAATGCATTATGGGATTTTTTTAGGAAGCAAACATTTCAGTGCACTGGAAACATTCTGTGACTGAGACAGCACTTAAAATGGCCGACTCCCTGATCAGTGCCCCGACTACTGAACTAGGCAGCTGATTGAGACGCACCCCTTACAGATATTTGTGATGAAGTTTTCCCATCAAAATGATGTCACTTACGTCCAGGAGGAAGATGATCACATTAGTTAAAGTGATATTACAAAGGAAAAACCTAAATAAAAAATAAGACTACCAATTTAAACAATATTCCAAAGAAACAGATTTGTTTTAAACATTTTGATTAGAGGAATGTAAAAAAGAAACAACTTGAATATTTCTTGATAAATTTGCCATTTTTTTCCTTTTATAATTTCCATCTTTAAAATTGTCAGATTAATATTTTTTCTTCAATATGTTAATATATCTGTTAACATTGAGGAAACAAATATGCAAAAAATGCACTCTCAGAAAAAAAGGTACAAAAGCTGTCACTGGGATGGTACCTTTCCAAAAGGTAAACTTTTGTTCCTTTTAGGTACTAATATATACCTTTAATGTATCTATATGCACCGTTTAGGTACACACAGAGAAAAAGGGTGTGTACCTAATTTTTGTACCTTTAGGGGTTCAACAGCTTGTCGCTGGGGCAGTACCCATAAAAGGACATCTTTGTACCTTTTTTACTCCTAAAAATTGACATATATGTCCTTTTAAGGGAACTGCCCCAGCGACAAGCTGTTGTACCCCTAGAGGTACAATTTTGACACCCTTTTTCTCTGTGTGTAAAAGAGTACCTTTTGAAAAGTGACAGCTTTTGCACCTTTTTTCTGAGAGTGTGGGGACATAAAAATGTACAACATGACAGGAATAAAAATGTATATTAAAGTGTATTGCATGACAGGAATGACTCCACACACTAATCATTCAGTGCTCTCTCGTGAACATCACAGACAAACCACCGAAGTTGCGCCTCACGAGCGACAGCCCTGCAATGAATGGCTCGTGCATCTCGTTCACTGCAGCTCTGGAGTTCCCACCATGCCAGAAGGAGGACAGCAATGGCAACTTGGTGTATGATGAGCACTGTGACGACGGTATGATGGAGGCCTCAGGTGCTTCATACCCCTATCATCTCTATGCACAATTGCAAGTGGAAAAAATGAGCTGTATTTCAAAAGGTTGCATTTACATATTGCGAAGAAGAAAGAAATGTTCATCCCGTTCAACCACTTTTCTTTTTTTCCCAGCTAATGGGCAGGTGCGTTCAGGGTATGTGTTTAACTGGACATCCTGGTTGGATGACTATGGCTTTGGGAAGTGTACAGATCTGAAGAGGTGCAATGTTTTTCCTGATGGAAAGCCTTTTCCTAAGACCAATGACTGGAGACGTAGAGGTTACGTCTATGTGTGGCACACCATGGGTGAGTTTCAGCCATTCACTAACCCAAATGATATCAGTGCTTTAATAATTAAGTGTAACCACACTAATGTACCATCATCCTGGTTTTCCCTTTACAGGCCAGTATTTTGAGACATGTGATGGCTCCTCCTCCCATCTGACCCTGAACACCACTAACATGACATTTGGAGCTGGTGTGATGGAAGTGATGGTTTATCGTAAACGTGAGCGCAGGAAGTACAGCCCGCTCTCTACGGACAGTACTGTGTTCTTCGTAACAGGTCTATCAGTTACTCTCTTCCTGATCATAAATGTACCTTGATATTTTTTTTTTTTAATTGATATACAATTTATGTACAGTCAAACCAAAATTTATTCAGACACCTTCAACATTTTCTCACATTATCACAGTTTATTCGCTATAGTTTAGAAAATGGTAATAAAATATGACAAGAACAAATTCATCTTGATAATGTCAGATAACTTTGATAGAAAGGTGGTATAATGGATTACAATCAACCAATCAGATGTTCAATTTAAGTACACAATTAGATAATACCAATGTAGGTCAACCAGTTACCAAGCAATGCTTCATTTAGTTCAGTCTGTGGTGTTAAAGGTTGCATCAGCAATTAAAGAAAAAACACTTAAGCAAAACATGGTCAGGTCAAAGTGTCTGAATAATTTTGGTCCCAAATTTTGATCAATTTTACTCGTAGTCCACTGTATGAAGAATATTTGGGTATAATATGTCACAGTTTACTTTATTTTGCTATTCTCACTTACATAAATTAACTATAGTGTCCTGCACCCACTAGAATTTGTTTTTATCTGGTGTCTGAATAATTTTTGGTTTGATTGTATATATTTAATACTATAAATAATATTACATGTATAATATTGGTTGTTACTGTGCTATTATTATAGTATATTATAGTAAGAAAAGAAACTGGTACTTTTATTCAGCAAGGATGGATTAAATTAATCAAAAATGACCGAAAATACATTTATAATGTTACCAAAAAAATTTACATTTCAAATTAATGCTGTTCTTCTAAACTTTCTATTAATCAAAAAATCCTAAAAATGTATCAGGGTTTTCAGTAAATATTAAGCAGCAAAAACTATATTTGACATTGATAATACTAAGAACCATTATTAATAATTGAGCACCAATAATAACTGACAAGACAGCATATTAAAATGATAACAAAGATTTTTAGATTTTTTTTGTCTATCTATCTATCTATCTATCTATCTATCATATATAAAGATTACAACCCCTTCAACTTTTAATGATCAATTTTCGATTTTTCTTTCATTCAGACAAGATTCCACTCTCTGTAAACATTTCCCAGAAAGCAGCAGTCAACATAACTGACAAAAACGTCTTTGTCAGAGGGTCTGATGTGATTTTCAACGTCCAGATCCACGACCCAAGTAACTATCTGAAGACAGCTGATGCAGTGGACTTCATTTGGGACTTTCGGGATGGCAACCAGTTGGTCACCCACAGCAATGTGGCAACCCATGCGTACAACACGCTTGGAAATGTTACAGTCAAGCTCCTAGTGGAGGCATCATTTCGTGTACCCTGCCCACCACCCACTCCAACACCAATGCACTTTACACAGGCTCTTACCACAGGTAATCTCATCAACACAGGCACTTTACATGCCTAGACAACAGATATCCTCTTATCCAAGCTAGACATATAATATTCATTATTAAATCAGGACAAAATGTGTCCATTTATCTCATAAAGCAATGCACACTTATGCTTAAAACTGCTGTCATGTTAAAGGCCAGCCAATATACAGTATTCTGTTAGATGTGTTTTGTGTTTCAGCAATGCCTACTCTACCTCCTGGCACGCATGCATTCACTAGCAAAATGGAGACGACCAAGGGTAAGACAAGCTGTATTTGTAGCAACAAAAAATGTCTAATATTACCACAAACAGAACACATAAAGGACATTTCTACAATGTATTTGATCAATTTTACACTTTTTAACTCCTCACTAGCTCCTATCATCACCAATCCTTCACCAACTACCACCCCTCGAGTTCCTACAACCGCTGTCCCAACAACCGAACCATTCCAAACTGATTCAGAGGTGACATCTATTACAGCAACTGCTGTACCTGAGGTCAGTTCGACCTATAAGCAGCCAACCTCACCGCTGATGATCAAACACACACACTTCAAGGAGTCAGACTGTTTCCGCCACATGTGGGGGTCATTTGAAGGCGAGATCATCATCATTGGTGAGAAGATTGTCAGACCACAGCAAGAATTTACAAGAATTTTGTATGTATCAGGGTTATCATTAACTAAAACCATTAAAAAGGCATTGCTTATAGTAAAATAAACAATAACTGAGATAAAGTTAAATATAAAAAAACTAAACTTTTTTTGCTAGTATCTAAAGCAACATTTCTCATTTTCGTTTACTTTAAATGTGCAGTAAGCGATTTCTGAGAAACACTGTTGAAAGTGGATCAGACTGAGCACCACAACATACTTGTAGCTTATCAGCAGTAGGGGGCGTGTCCACATTTGATGGGGGAGGAGCAATAAAGGGAGGGGTGTGTTTGTTTGGGTTGATTTCAAATATCAACAGTTTTCTCAGAAATCGCTAACTGCACCTTTAAGTGAACTGAACAAACTAAACTAAAAATACTAACACTAAAACTTTAAACTTAAAATGAAAACAGAAAATATAAAAATAAAATCTAATCTAATTCAAAATATTACAAAAATATATTAGTATATCAATGATACTAAAATAACACTGGTTATCTACAGGACTGCTATGCAAATGTTCAAACACATATTTTTTTAATTATTTCAATTGTTAAATAATTGTAAAGTATCTATATAATATAATATAATAATAAAAAATATTATAATACATCATTATTTGTTTTTCCTAAATATTTTTCTAAAATGTATTTTTATGTCTGTTTCTACAGAACCTCCTCCAGGTCTTCAGAATTTGCCAGCTAATAAGATTTTAAAGGTGTCGGCTGACAAAATTTCCAACACATCTGTAAACTTCATGGTGACATGCACAGGCAGGTAAGATTTACAAAAAAAAAAAAAAATTATATATATATATATATATATATATATATATATACACTCACCTAAAGGATTATTAGGAACACCATACTAATACTGTGTTTGACCCCCTTTCGCCTTCAGAACTGCCTTAATTCTACGTGCCATTGATTCAACAAGGTGCTGAAAGCATTCTTTAGAAATGTTGGCCCATATTGATAGGATAGCATCTTGCAGTTGATGGAGATTTGTGGGATGCACATCCAGGGCACGAAGCTCCCGTTCCACCACATCCCAAAGATGCTCTATTGGGTTGAGATCTGGTGACTGTGGGGGCCATTTTAGTACAGTGAACTCATTGTCATGTTCAAGAAACCAATTTGAAATGATTCGAGCTTTGTGACATGGTGCATTATCCTGCTGGAAGTGGCCATCAGAGGATGGGTACATGGTGGTCATAAAGGGATGGACATGGTCAGAAACAATGCTCAGGTAGGCCGTGGCATTTAAACGATGCCCAATTGGCACTAAGGGGCCTAAAGTGTGCCAAGAAAACATCCCCCACACCATTACACCACCACCACCAGCCTGCACAGTGGTAACAAGGCATGATGGATCCATGTTCTCATTCTGTTTACGCCAAATTCTGACTCTACCATCTGAATGTCTCAACAGAAATCGAGACTCATCAGACCAGGCAACATTTTTCCAGTCTTCACCTGTCCAATTTTGGTGAGCTCGTGCAAACTGTAGCCTCTTTTTCCTATTTGTAGTGGAGATGAGTGGTACCCGGTGGGGTCTTCTGCTGTTGTAGCCCATCCGCCTCAAGGTTGTGCGTGTTGTGGCTTCACAAATGCTTTGCTGCATACCTCGGTTGTAACGAGTGGTTATTTCAGTCAAAGTTGCTCTTCTATCAGCTTGAATCAGTCGGCCCATTCTCCTCTGACCTCTAGCATCAACAAGGCATTTTCGCCCACAGGACTGCCGCATACTGGATGTTTTTCCCTTTTCACACCATTCTTTGTAAACTCTAGAAATGGTTGTGCGTGAAAATCCCAGTAACTGAGCAGATTGTGAAATACTCAGACCGGCCCGTCTGGCACCAACAACCATGCCACGCTCAAAATTGCTTAAATCACCTTTCTTTCCCATTCTGACATTCAGTTTGGAGTTCAGGAGATTGTCTTGACCAGGACCACACCCCTAAATGCATTGAAGCAACTGCCATGTGATTGGTTGATTAGATAATTGCATTAATGAGAAATTGAACAGGTGTTCTTAATAATCCTTTAGGTGAGTGTATATATATATATGCTGTCAAAATTAGCGCGTTAAGCCATGCGATTGTTTTTTTTCTTTTCAGTTAATGCGTTAAAAATATTCCAATGCAATTAACACAGCATCCAGTTTTTCTGTCATCCCTTGGCTAGCATTACATTATGTGATCACGCTCTTATTCATGCAAAGCTTTTAAACCATTCAAGCGTGACAAGACAAACGAGAACGCGCTGTCTGTGAATGTCCTGAAACACACACGATGCACAGAAAAACACGTGCCAGTATCACGCGCACAAACAGAGCGCCAGAATCGAGTTCTCTTTCGCGCTTGAACAAACAATAACTCAGAATTATGTCAAAATGCCCGTTTTGTCGAGTATTCTCATAAGAGCAGTCTTACATGAGTTAAATAACACCTTAAATTAACTTAAAGAGCACATCGGAGGCAGATCTTAAAGTCACAGCAGCCTAATAAACCAGTTGCTGTGATATCTGTTATTAATGTTAATCAAAGAACAAATATAGCTTTAATAAGGATTAATCTATATTTAATGTATAATTTATGCAGTTAAGACTCTAAAGTGTTTGATAACTTTATTCAATTTCTGTATATTGATTATATATGAAGGCCACAAGTAAATATGACATTTATTATAATGAATTTATGTGAAGATTGTTTGAAGTTCACTTAAATTAAAAGTTATTTAAAAAATATATATTTTTAATAAATATTGAAATTGATGGCTTTCAATTATACTGTAATGTTGAATGTCTATCATTAATGTTTTTTTTTTAATTTCATAGAGACACCAGTAGCAGTAGCCTATTAGTATCAGTGATACTGGCCTTCATTCATAAATATTTAATATATACTGTCTGTAAGTTGTTTCTACATTAATTTGGAGATTAACTATTACAATATAAAAATATGAATATATTTTTTAATCGCAATTAATTTTTTTTAATCGATTGACAGCACTAATATTATACATATATATATATATATATATATATATATATATATATATATATATATATAAATAAATAAAAGAAGTAAAGACAAAAGATCATGTGCTTCATATGATAAGCCAAAAAGTGAAGAGCATTTTTTTAGATGATTCTGATCTGCAGTGAGCATTTGAAGCCCTGCAGCTGAGACATTTCAAAGCACATCACCGTCATATATGTCAAAAACACAGACGACATTTGGATCACACCCAATATAATTGAGCATCATCCCTTCTTCTCTCAGTGTTCCCTCAGTGGCCTGCATCATAGTGGCCAACTCCGCCTGTCGGGAGGTCAAGAATATCGTGTGTGAGGACGTGGCCCCTTATGGCGAGGGTTGCAAGATCAGTTTGACGCGCATTTTCCAAACGCCGGGCAATTACTGCGTCAACATCACACTGGGTGTGCCTGGAGGCTTGGCACTTGCCACCACCACCTCAGTCTCAATTGGCAACAGCCCTGACAAGAGTAAGTTCAGAGAACTGTAGTCAATTTGTATGTAGTGTCCCTTGACATTTTGTCTGTATTATTTTTTTCAATTTATTTTTATATATTTTTTCTAATATATATTGTTATAAAGTTATTTTAGTATTATTTATATTATGTTATAGTATTTATTATTTTGAATTAGATTTTGTTATAATTTTATTTTATGTGATAGTCATTTTTATAAAAAAAAATTAAAGGGTTCACCCAAAAAAGAAAATTCTGTCATTAATTACTCACCCTCATGTTGTTTCAAACCCGCAAGACCTTCGTTCATCTTTAGAACACAAATTAAGATATTTTTGATGAAATCCGAGAGCTCTCTGACCCCTCAATAGACAGCAATTTAATTACCACTTTGAAGGCCCAGAAAGGTAGTAAAGACATCGTTAAAATCGTCCATGTGACTCCAGTGGTTCAACTTTAATTTTATGAAGCGACAAGAATACTTTCTGTGCGCAAAAAACAAACAAAATAACTTTATTCAACAATTTCTTTACGTCTTTGTCAGTCTCCTACACTGTTGACGTAGTAAATACAGTACAGCGCTTCCGAGTTACGTCAGAGCTACGTCAGCACGCTGGCTTATAATTGGCCGATGCTGTTCACGTGAGCACCACAACGCATGCGTGTGATGCTGAAGCAGCAACAGACCAACGTAAACTTTGTAGGAGACTGACACAGACAAGAAGAAATTGTTGAATAAAATCGTTATTTTTGTTTGTTTTTTGCGCACAAATAGTATTCTCGTCGCTTCATAAAATTAAGGTTGAACCACTGGAGTCACATGGACGATTTTAACAATGTTGACCTTTCAGGGCCTTGAAATTGTTAATTACATTGCTGTCTATGGAGGGACAGAGAGCTCTCTGATTTTATCAAAAATATCTTAATTTGTGTTCCGAAGATGAACCAAGGTCTTACAGGTTTGGAACAACATGAGGGTGAATAATTAATGACACAATTTTCATTTTTGGGTGAACTAACCCTTTAAAATATATTTCTATTAGTTTCAACGACATAAACATTTTGGCCGATACTGATAACCGATAATTCTTTATATTTGAAAGCAGATAACCGATATATTGGCCGATAATTCTAAATCGTAATTTTTATATAATTTTTGAGAGCCTGATTACAAAAACAAAAGTTTCACCAATAAAAGCCATATCAAGCACACAATTATAATGTTCTCATAATTTTATAGCTTATATGATAGTCTTGCGCTGCACATGTTGCACTGAACCGTATTTTCCTTTTTTAAAGAGATTCCAATCATATTTAAAGCAATTCAAAAACATAATGGCAAACATCTGAAGTATCTCAGCTGAAGGAAATAATCCATTATTTATCGGCTTTAATATATCGGACAAATTTTCTTATTGGGCCGATAACGATAAAATTAAAAATTAACATATATCGGCCAATACCGATATGGTGGCCGATATATAGTGCATCCCTAATTTCTATCTATTTTTACTTCAGTTTTAGTTTTGGTCATTTCAGTACTTAAACATTTCAAATTTTCATTTAAGTGTTTTATCTAAAACTTACATTTTACAATTTTTTGTTTGTTAACACTACAAAGAATAGGGCCGTGTTGCCAACTATTTCCAATGGAAAGTAGCTAAAGCCTGCTCAAAAAGTTAAATGTCGCTAGATGACGTTATGCACCAACTCCTGCCCACATGCTGTATTTTAATATAATATATAGCTGATCATTTACAGATTTTCTGTCAGACAGCGGTACGAGTATGATATAGTAACTAAATGTTAACCAGCAGTCCAAAAAGTCACTAGATTTGTTGCTAGTCGCTTTTTTTCTTAAAGTGGTAAATTGAACTTTTTTTGTTTTTGTCCCCACCAATATTACACTTTAAATCAAACATTTATAGACTTAGAAATAAATGTCTTCTAAATTAAAATTGTCTGATGAATATTTCCATCTTTTATCGCTTTCTTTTAGTCTCTCCTAAATCCACCCATGTTTCTGAGGTGGTTCTGTCTTCCAGCGCTGTGCTCATTTCCATCTTTGCATTCATTGCCGTCATGGTTTACAAGTGAGTACCACTAACCAAACTGATATTTTGAAAACATATGCATCTTGATCTCTTAATTTTTTTTCTATTCCTTTTAGGCGATATAAGGTGTATCGTCCGGTGAGACGCTCTATGCTGGATGATGCTGAAAGAAATGCTGGTAGCTGGAGTTTAAGCAGACTAAGAGCAGCTCTGTTCTCTGCCGACGAGGAGAGAAGCCATTTATTGACAGAAAGGCCACTATAACTGATCAGAGTGATTGCAGCATCCAGTTTCAGCACTTGCTATTTATTTGATACATCACATTAGCTGTAGTCTATAAGAATAACAAAAGTGATCTTGTAGAGTATTTTCAGCAAGAAAAGAATACTCTGGCATCTTCTATTCAGTTTATCTAGAATAAGTAATCAAAGCATTTTAGTTACAGCACATGCAAGCTTTAAAGATTTTTCAATGGGATGAATGAGCTCAGATATGCCAGATCTACAAGTAATCATCTAAAATGACTAAAACTACTACTAACTGACCTATCACAGAAAATGCACATGCACAAATGATTAAAATTTGGTTCTCAAACCAAATTTGAAGCTTAAAATTACCACTTTGGGCAATTTGAGTGCCGTTTTGTGGCATTTGATTTGACATGTTCACATTGAAGTTTCCTTAATGTGCAGTCAGGATGAGAAAGTTGAGTGAGAAGGGTTTTGTGATGTTCTGAGAAGTTATACTTTGTTTTGAATGTTTAAGAGATATTGAATTAATGATTTTAATGTTTGGGGACTGAATTTGGCACACCTTTTTCAGAGAAGGACCAATGTTTTTCAGTTGATGGTAATCAAGCTGTTATTTCATAAGAAAATCACTAACAATTTCTTTGTATAAAGCATGAATTAAGGAATCTGGGAAATCTGTATTATTGATCACATAAATGCAGGTATGCTTGGGTATTTAAATTAATTTGACAGCACTTCTGGAAAAGTATTTAGCTAATTATGATCATGGAAAGGAACCACTCCTGTAAGTGCTGTATATACAAAAATAATTCTAATAAACTTTCTAAACCACTATCTGCTAATGAACATCTGCCATTGAGAACTCATTTAAAAATTTCATTGTATTTGAACAAATTGAAAAACTAATTTTTGGCGAGGGGAGGGAACAACCTTCCAGTCAACACTCCTAAATACACCTAAAAGTAGCCAACAATATGGACAAAGAACAGCCAAGGAAAAGGAAAAAAAAAAAAAAAAAAAAAAAAAAACCACAAACGATGGTTGCTAGGAGCCAACTTGACTTTTAATTATTTTCTTTGTATCAGAGGCATTTGACAAGTGGAGGTGTGTGAGGGCACACAAGCACGGTCGGAGGGGATGTTGCTTATCATGCTGAAATCGGACCACGTTTTTTGCCGGAACTATTCCAGATCCCGGAATTCCACATCACATTCCCACTGAAACATGATTCACCACACAACACAGCCATGAAATGAAATTGGATCAGATCAGTCAAA
>JBBBJY010000212.1:0-243162 GCA_039654625.1 Rhinogobio ventralis | reverse complement strand
CAAAAGATCCACAAAAGGTTTTTTAAAGTTTTTTTAAAGTTTTTTTTACATGTTATGGCTGTGCAGAAGTCCATATTTGACCTCCTGAACATATTTTTGGCCTAAGAGCCCTTAAACACTAATTTATTGTACATACTCATTGACCTCCCTTCTGATTCCCATTACTAGCCAAAAGTTCCATAAATGTTTTTTTTACATGTTATGGCTGTACAGAAGTCCATATTTGACCTGCTGAACATATTTTTGGCCCAAGAGTCCTTAAACACTAATTTACTGTACATACTTATTGATGTCCCTTCTGAATCCCATTACTAGCCTAAAGTTCCATAAAAGTTTTTTTTTTATATGTTATGGCTGTACAGAAGTCCATATTTGACCTACTGATCATATTTATGTCCCAAGAGTCCTTAAACACTAATATACTGTACATACTCATTGTCTTCCCTTCTGATTCCCATTACTAGCCAAAAGTTCCACAAAAGGTTTTTTAAAGGTTTTTTAAAGTTTTTTTAAAGTTTTTTAAAAGTTTTTTTTACATGTTATGGCTGTACAGAAGTCCATATTTGACCTCCTGAACATATTTTTGGCCCAGGAGTCCTTAAAAACTAACGTACTGTACATACTCATTGACTTCCCTTCTGATTCCCATTACTAGCCAAAAGTTTCACAAAATATTTTTTAAGGTTTTTTTTTTTTTTTTTTTTACATGTTATGGCTGTACAGGAGTCCATATTTGACCAACTGATCATATCTTTGTCCCACGGGTCTTTAAACACTAACTTACTGTACATACTCAGTGACTTTCCTTCTGATTCCCATTACTAGCCAAAAGTTCCACAAAGGTTTTTCTTTCTTTTCTTTTTTTTTTCACGTTATGGCTGTACAGAAGTCCATATTTGACCTACTAAACATATTTTTGTCCCACGGGTCTTTAAACACTAACTTACTGTACATACTCAGTGACTTTCCTTCTGATTCCCATTACTAGCCAAAAGTTCCACAAAGGTTTTTCTTTCTTTTCTTTTTTTTTTCACGTTATGGCTGTACAGAAGTCCATATTTGACCTACTAAACATATTTTTGTCCCACGGGTCTTTAAACACTAACTTACTGTACATACTCAGTGACTTTCCTTCTGATTCCCATTACTAGCCAAAAGTTCCACAAAGGTTTTTCTTTCTTTTCTTTTTTTTTTTAATGTTATGGCTGTACAGAAGTCCATATTTGACCTCCTGAACATATTTTTGGCCTAAGAGCCCTTAAACACTAATTTATTGTACATACTCATTGACCTCCCTTCTGATTCCCATTACTAGACAAAAGTTCCATAAAAGGTTTTTTAAAGGTTTTTTAAAGTTTTTTTAAAGTTTTTTTTACATGTTATGGCTGTACAGAAGTCCATATTTGACCAACTGATCATATCTTTGTCCACGGGTCTTTAAACACTAACTTACTGTACATACTCAGTGACTTTCCTTCTGATTCCCATTACTAGCCAAAAGTTCCACAAAGGTTTTTCTTTCTTTTCTTTTTTTTTTTCACGTTATGGCTGTACAGAAGTCCATATTTGACCTACTAAACATATTTTTGTCCCACGGGTCTTTAAACACTAACTTACTGTACATACACTCAGTGACTTTCCTTCTGATTCCCATTACTAGCCAAAAGTTCCACAAAGGTTTTTCTTTCTTTTCTTTTTTTTTTCACGTTATGGCTGTACAGAAGTCCATATTTGACCTACTAAACATATTTTTGTCCCACGGGTCTTTAAACACTAACTTACTGTACATACTCAGTGACTTTCCTTCTGATTCCCATTACTAGCCAAAAGTTCCACAAAGGTTTTTCTTTCTTTTCTTTTTTTTTTTTAATGTTATGGCTGTACAGAAGTCCATATTTGACCTCCTGAACATATTTTTGGCCCAAGAGTCCTTAAAAACTAACGTACTGTACATACTCATTGACTTTCCTTCTGATTCCCATTACCAGCCAAAAGTTCCACAAAGGTTTTTCTTTCTTTTTTTCCCTTTTTTTTACATGTTATGGATGTACAAAAGTCGATATTTCACCTGCTGATTATATTTTTGGCCCAAGAGTCCTTAAACACTAACTTATTATACATACTCATTGACTTCCCTTCTGATTACCATTACTAGCCAAAAGTTTCACAAAAGATTTTTTAAGGGTTTTTTTTTTTTTTTTTTTTTACATGTTATGGCTGTACAGAAGTCCATATTTGACCTCCTGAACATATTTTTGGCCCAAGAGTCCTTAAAAACTAACATACTGTACAAACTCATTGATGTCCCTTCTGATTCCCATTACTAGCCAAAAGTTCCACAAAGGTTTTTCTTTCTTTTCTTTTTTTTTTTAATGTTATGGCTGTACAGAAGTCCATATTTGACCTCCTGAACATATTTTTGGCCTAAGAGCCCTTAAACACTAATTTATTGTACATACTCATTGACCTCCCTTCTGATTCCCATTACTAGCCAAAAGTTCCATAAAAGGTTTTTTAAAGGTTTTTTAAAGTTTTTTAAAAGTTTTTTTTTACATGTTATGGCTGTACAGAAGTCCATATTTGACCTCCTGAACATATTTTTGGCCCAAGAGTCCTTAAAAACTAACGTACTGTACATACTCATTGACGTCCCTTCTGAATCCCATTACTAGCCAAAAGTTCCATAAAAGTTTTTTTTTTACATGTTATGGCTGTACAGAAGTCCATATTTGACCTCCTAACATATTTTTGGCCCAAGAGTCCTTAAAAACTAACGTACTGTACATACTCATTGACGTCCCTTCTGAATCCCATTACTAGCCAAAAGTTCCATAAAAGTTTTTTTTTTACATGTTATGGCTGTACAGGAGTCCATATTTGACCAACTGATCATATTTTTGGCCTAAGAGCCCTTAAACACTAATTTATTGTACATACTCATTGACCTCCCTTCTGATTCCCATTACTAGCCAAAAGTTCCATAAATGTTTTTTTTTACATGTTATGGCTGTACAGAAGTCCATATTTGACCTGCTGAACATATTTTTGGCCCAAGAGTCCTTAAACACTAATTTACTGTAGATACTCATTGACGTCCCTTCTGAATCCCATTACTAGCCAAAAGTTCCATAAAAGTTTTTTTTTTTTTTCACGTTATGGCTGTACAGAAGTCCATATTTGACCTGCTGAACATATTTTTGGCCCAAGAGTCCTTAAACACTAATTTACTGTACATACTCATTGATGTCCCTTCTGAATCCCATTACTAGCCAAAAGTTCCATAAAAGTTTTTTTTTTTTTACATGTTATGGCTGTACAGAAGTCCATATTTGACCTACTGATCATATTTATGTCCCAAGAGTCCTTAAACACTAATTTACTGTACATACTCATTGTCTTCCCTTCTGATTCCCATTACTAGCCAAAAGTTCCACAAAAGGTTTTTTAAAGGTTTTTTAAAGTTTTTTAAAAGTTTTTTTTTAAATGTTATGGCTGTACAGAAGTCCATATTTGACCTGCTGAACATATTTTTGGCCCAAGAGTCCTTAAACACTAATTTACTGTAGATACTCATTGACGTCCCTTCTGAATTCCATTACTAGCCAAAAGTTCCATAAAAGTTTTTTTTTTTTTTCACGTTATGGCTGTACAGAAGTCCATATTTGACCTACTAAACATATTTATGTCCCAAGAGTCCTTAAACACTAATTTACTGTACATACTCATTGTCTTCCTTTTTGATTCCCATTACTAGCCAAAAGATCCACAAAAGGTTTTTTAAAGTTTTTTTAAAGTTTTTTTTACATGTTATGGCTGTGCAGAAGTCCATATTTGACCTCCTGAACATATTTTTGGCCTAAGAGCCCTTAAACACTAATTTATTGTACATACTCATTGACCTCCCTTCTGATTCCCATTACTAGCCAAAAGTTCCATAAATGTTTTTTTTTACATGTTATGGCTGTACAGAAGTCCATATTTGACCTGCTGAACATATTTTTGGCCCAAGAGTCCTTAAACACTAATTTACTGTACATACTCATTGATGTCCCTTCTGAATCCCATTACTAGCCAAATGTTCCATAAATGTTTTTTTTACATGTTATGGCTGTACAGAAGTCCATATTTGACCTGCTGAACATATTTTTGGCCCAAGAGTCCTTAAACACTAATTTACTGTACATACTCATTGATGTCCCTTCTGAATCCCATTACTAGCCAAAAGTTCCATAAAAGTTTTTTTTTTTTATATGTTATGGCTGTACAGAAGTCCATATTTGACCTACTGATCATATTTATGTCCCAAGAGTCCTTAAACACTAATTTACTGTACATACTCATTGTCTTCCCTTCTGATTCCCATTACTAGCCAAAAGTTCCACAAAAGGTTTTTTAAAGGTTTTTTAAAGTTTTTTAAAAGTTTTTTTTAAGTTTTTTTTACATGTTATGGCTGTACAGAAGTCCATATTTGACCTCCTGAACATATTTTTGGCCTAAGAGCCCTTAAACACTAATTTATTGTACATACTCATTGACCTCCCTTCTGATTCCCATTACTAGCCAAAAGTTCCATAAATGTTTTTTTTTTACATGTTATGGCTGTACAGTAGTCCATATTTGACCTGCTGAACATATTTTTGGCCCAAGAGTCCTTAAACACTAATTTACTGTAGATACTCATTGACGTCCCTTCTGAATCCCATTACTAGCCAAAATTTCCATAAAAGTTTTTTTTTTTTTCACGTTATGGCTGTACAGAAGTCCATATTTGACCTGCTGAACATATTTATGTCCCAAGAGTCCTTAAACACTAATTTACTGTACATACTCATTGTCTTCCCTTCTGATTCCCATTACTAGCCAAAAGTTCCACAAAAGGTTTTTTAAAGGTTTTTTAAAGTTTTTTTAAAGTTTTTTTTAAATGTTATGGCTGTACAGAAGTCCATATTTGACCTGCTGAACATATTTTTGGCCCAAGAGTCCTTAAACACTAATTTACTGTAGATACTCATTGACGTCCCTTCTGAATTCCATTACTAGCCAAAAGTTCCATAAAAGTTTTTTTTTTTTTTTCACGTTATGGCTGTACAGAAGTCCATATTTGACCTACTAAACATATTTATGTCCCAAGAGTCCTTAAACACTAATTTACTGTACATACTCATTGTCTTCCTTTTTGATTCCCATTACTAGCCAAAAGATCCACAAAAGGTTTTTTAAAGTTTTTTTAAAGTTTTTTTTACATGTTATGGCTGTACAGAAGTCCATATTTGACCTCCTGAACATATTTTTGGCCTAAGAGCCCTTAAACACTAATTTATTGTACATACTCATTGACCTCCCTTCTGATTCCCATTACTAGCCAAAAGTTCCATAAATGTTTTTTTTACATGTTATGGCTGTACAGAAGTCCATATTTGACCTGCTGATCATATTTATGTCCCAAGAGTCCTTAAACACTAATATACTGTACATACTCATTGTCTTCCCTTCTGATTCCCATTACTAGCCAAAAGTTCCACAAAAGGTTTTTTAAAGGTTTTTTAAAGTTTTTTTAAAGTTTTTTAAAAGTTTTTTTTACATGTTATGGCTGTACAGAAGTCCATATTTGACCTCCTGAACATATTTTTGGCCCAGGAGTCCTTAAAAACTAACGTACTGTACATACTCATTGACTTCCCTTCTGATTCCCATTACTAGCCAAAAGTTTCACAAAATATTTTTTAAGGTTTTTTTTTTTTTTTTTTTTACATGTTATGGCTGTACAGGAGTCCATATTTGACCAACTGATCATATCCTTGTCCCACGGGTCTTTAAACACTAACTTACTGTACATACTCAGTGACTTTCCTTCTGATTCCCATTACTAGCCAAAAGTTCCACAAAGGTTTTTCTTTCTTTCTTTTTTTTTTCACGTTATGGCTGTACAGAAGTCCATATTTGACCTACTAAACATATTTTTGTCCCACGGGTCTTTAAACACTAACTTACTGTACATACTCAGTGACTTTCCTTCTGATTCCCATTACTAGCCAAAAGTTCCACAAAGGTTTTTCTTTCTTTTCTTTTTTTTTTCACGTTATGGCTGTACAGAAGTCCATATTTGACCTACTAAACATATTTTTGTCCCACGGGTCTTTAAACACTAACTTACTGTACATACTCAGTGACTTTCCTTCTGATTCCCATTACTAGCCAAAAGTTCCACAAAGGTTTTTCTTTCTTTTCTTTTTTTTTTTTAATGTTATGGCTGTACAGAAGTCCATATTTGACCTCCTGAACATATTTTTGGCCTAAGAGCCCTTAAACACTAATTTATTGTACATACTCATTGACCTCCCTTCTGATTCCATTACTAGACAAAAGTTCCATAAAAGGTTTTTTAAAGGTTTTTTAAAGTTTTTTTAAAGTTTTTTTTACATGTTATGGCTGTACAGAAGTCCATATTTGACCAACTGATCATATCTTTGTCCCACGGGTCTTTAAACACTAACTTACTGTACATACTCAGTGACTTTCCTTCTGATTCCCATTACTAGCCAAAAGTTCCACAAAGTTTTTTCTTTCTTTTCTTTTTTTTTTTCACGTTATGGCTGTACAGAAGTCCATATTTGACCTACTAAACATATTTTTGTCCCACGGGTCTTTAAACACTAACTTACTGTACATACTCAGTGACTTTCCTTCTGATTCCCATTACTAGCCAAAAGTTCCACAAAGGTTTTTCTTTCTTTTCTTTTTTTTTTTAATGTTATGGCTGTACAGAAGTCCATATTTGACCTCCTGAACATATTTTTGGCCCAAGAGTCCTTAAAAACTAACGTACTGTACATACTCATTGACTTTCCTTCTGATTCCCATTACCAGCCAAAAGTTCCACAAAGGTTTTTCTTTCTTTTTTTCCCTTTTTTTTACATGTTATGGATGTACAAAAGTCGATATTTCACCTGCTGATTATATTTTTGGCCCAAGAGTCCTTAAACACTAACTTATTATACATACTCATTGACTTCCCTTCTGATTACCATTACTAGCCAAAAGTTTCACAAAAGATTTTTTAAGGGTTTTTTTTTTTTTTTTTTTTTTACATGTTATGGCTGTACAGAAGTCCATATTTGACCTCCTGAACATATTTTTGGCCCAAGAGTCCTTAAAAACTAACATACTGTACAAACTCATTGATGTCCCTTCTGATTCCCATTACTAGCCAAAAGTTCCACAAAGGTTTTTCTTTCTTTTCTTTTTTTTTTTTATGTTATGGCTGTACAGAAGTCCATATTTGACCTCCTGAACATATTTTTGGCCTAAGAGCCCTTAAACACTAATTTATTGTACATACTCATTGACCTCCCTTCTGATTCCCATTACTAGCCAAAAGTTCCATAAAAGGTTTTTTAAAGGTTTTTTAAAGTTTTTTAAAAGTTTTTTTTTACATGTTATGGCTGTACAGAAGTCCATATTTGACCTCCTGAACATATTTTTGGCCCAAGAGTCCTTAAAAACTAACGTACTGTACATACTCATTGACGTCCCTTCTGAATCCCATTACTAGCCAAAAGTTCCATAAAAGTTTTTTTTTTACATGTTATGGCTGTACAGGAGTCCATATTTGACCAACTGATCATATTTTTGTCCCACGGGTCTTTAAACACTAACTTACTGTACATACTCATTGACTTCCCTTCTGATTACCATTACTATCCAAAAGTTTCACAAAAGATTTTTTAAGGTTTTTTTTTTTTTTTTTTTACATGTTATGGCTGTACAGAAGTCCATATTTGACCTCCTGAACATATTTTTGGCCCAAGAGTCCTTAAACACTAATTTACTGTACATACTCATTGACCTCCATTCTGAATCCCATTACTAGCCAAAAGTTCCATGAATGTTTTTTTTTTTTTCACGTTATGGCTGTACAGAAGTCCATATTTGACCTACTAAACATATTTTTGGCCCAGGAGTCCTTAAAAACTAACGTACTGTACATACTCATTGACGTCCCTTCTGAATCCCATTACTAGCCAAAAGTTTCACAAAATATTTTTTAAGGTTTTTTTTTTTTTTTTTTTTTACATGTTATGGCTGTACAGAAGTCCATATTTGACCTCCTGAACATATTTTTGGCCCAAGAGTCCTTAAAAACTAACGTACTGTACATACTCATTGACTTTCCTTCTGATTCCCATTATCAGCCAAAAGTTCCACAAAGGTTTTTCTTTCTTTTTTTCCCTTTTTTTTACATGTTATGGATGTACAAAAGTCGATATTTCACCTGCTGATTATATTTTTGGCCCAAGAGTCCTTAAACACTAACTTATTATACATACTCATTGACTTCCCTTCTGATTACCATTACTAGCCAAAAGTTCCATAAAAAATTTTTTTTTACATGTTATGGCTGTACAGAAGTCCATATTTGACCAACTGATCATATTTTTGTCCCAAGGGTCCTTAAACACTAACTTACTGTACATACTCATTGACTTTCCTTCTGATTCCCATTACTAGCCAAAAGTTCCACAAAGGTTTTTCTTTCTTTTCTTTTTTTTTTTAATGTTATGGCTGTACAGAAGTCCATATTTGACCTCCTGAACATATTTTTGGCCTAAGAGCCCTTAAACACTAATTTATTGTACATACTCATTGACCTCCCTTCTGATTCCCATTACTAGCCAAAAGTTCCATAAAAGGTTTTTTAAAGGTTTTTTAAAGTTTTTTAAAAGTTTTTTTTACATGTTATGGCTGTACAGAAGTCCATATTTGACCTCCTGAACATATTTTTGGCCCAAGAGTCCTTAAAAACTAATGTACTGTACATACTCATTGACGTCCCTTCTGAATCCCATTACTAGCCAAAAGTTCCATAAAAGTTTTTTTTTTACATGTTATGGCTGTACAGGAGTCCATATTTGACCAACTGATCATATTTTTGTCCCACGGGTCTTTAAACACTAACTTACTGTACATACTCATTGACTTTCCTTCTGATTCCCATTACCAGCCAAAAGTTCCACAAAGGTTTTTCTTTTTTTTTTCTTTTTTTTTTTTACATGTTATGGATGTACAGCAGTCGATATTTGACCTGCTGATTATATTTTTGGCCCAAGAGTCCTTAAAAACTAACTTATTATACATACTCATTGACTTCCCTTCTGATTCCCATTACTATCCAAAAGTTTCACAAAAGATTTTTTAAGTTTATTTATTTTATTTTTTTACATGTTATGGCTGTACAGAAGTCCATATTTGACCTCCTGAACATATTTTTGGCCTAAGAGCCCTTAAACACTAATTTACTGTACATACTCATTGTCTTACCTTCTGATTCCCATTACTAGCCAAAAGTTCCACAAAAGGTTTTTTAAAGGTTTTTTAAAGTTTTTTAAAAGTTTTTTTTAAATGTTATGGCTGTACAGAAGTCCATATTTGACCTGCTGAACATATTTTTGGCCCAAGAGTCCTTAAACACTAATTTATTGTACATACTCATTGACCTCCCTTCTGATTCCCATTACTAGCCAAAAGTTCCACAAAAGGTTTTTTAAAGTTTTTTTAAAGGTTTTTTTTTACATGTTATGGCTGTACAGAAGTCCATATTTGACCTCCTGAACATATTTTTGGCCCAAGAGTCCTTAAAAACTAACGTACTGTACATACTCATTGACTTTCCTTCTGATTCCCATTACCAGCCAAAAGTTCCACAAAGGTTTTTCTGTCTTTTTTTCCCTTTTTTTACATGTTATGGATGTACAAAAGTCGATATTTCACCTCCTGAACATATTTTTGGCCCAAGAGTCCTTAAACACTAATTTACTGTACATACTCATTGATGTCCCTTCTGAATCCCATTACTAGCCAAAAGTTCTATGAAAGTTTTTTTTTTTTGTTCACGTTATGGCTGTACAGAAGTCCATATTTGACCTACTAAACATATTTTTTTCCCAAGAGTCCTTAAACACTAACTTACTATACATACTCATTGACTTCCCTTCTGATTACCATTACTAGCCAAAAGTTTCACAAAAGATTTTTTAAGTTTTTTTTTTTTTTTTTTAGTTTTTTTTACATGTTATGGCTGTACAGAAGTCCATATTTGACCCCCTGAACATATTTTTGGCCCAAGAGTCCTTTAAACACTAATTTACTGTACATATTCATTGACCTCCGTTCTGAATCCCATTACTAGCCAAATGTTCCATAAATGTTTTTTTTACATGTTATGGCTGTACAGAAGTCCATAGTTGACCTGCTGAACATATTTTTGGCCCAAGAGTCCTTAAACACTAATTTACTGTACATACTCATTGATGTCCCTTCTGAATCCCATTACTAGCCAAAAGTTCCATAAAAGTTTTTTTTTTTTATATGTTATGGCTGTACAGAAGTCCATATTTGACCTACTGATCGTATTTATGTCCCAAGAGTCCTTAAACACTAATTTACTGTACATACTCATTGTCTTCCTTTCTGATTCCCATTACTAGCCAAAAGTTCCACAAAGGTTTTTCTTTCTTTTCTTTTTTTTTTTCACGTTATGGCTGTACAGAAGTCCATATTTGACCTACTAAACATATTTTTTTCCCAAGAGTCCTTAAACACTAACTTACTATACATACTCATTGACTTCCCTTCTGATTCCCATTACCAGCCAAAAGTTCCACAAAGGTTTTTCTTTTTTTTTTCTTTTTTTTTTTACATGTTATGGATGTACAGAAGTCGATATTTGACCTGCTGATTATATTTTTGGCCCAAGAGTCCTTAAAAACTAACTTATTATACATACTCATTGACTTCCCTTCTCATTCCCATTACTATCCAAAAGTTTCACAAAAGATTTTTTAAGGTTTTTTTTTTTTTTACATGTTATGGCTGTACAGACGTCCATATTTGACCTCCTGAACATATTTTTGGCCCAAGAGTCCTTAAAAACTAACGTACTGTACATACTCATTGACTTTCCTTCTGATTCCCATTACCAGCCAAAAGTTCCACAAAGGTTTTTCTTTCTTTTTTTCCCTTTTTTTTTACATGTTATGGATGTACATCGATATTTCACCTGCTGATTATATTTTTGGCCCAAGAGTCCTTAAACACTAACTTATTATACATACTCATTGACTTCCCTTCTGATTCCCATTACTAGCCAAAAGTTTTACAAAATATTTTTTAAGGTTTTTTTTTTTTTACATGTTATGGCTGTACAGAAGTCCATATTTGACCTCCTGAACATATTTTTGGCCTAAGAGCCCTTAAACACTAATTTATTGTACATACTCATTGACCTCCCTTCTGATTCCCATTACTAGCCAAAAGTTCCATAAATGTTTTTTTTTTACATGTTATGGCTGTACAGAAGTCCATATTTGACCTGCTGAACATATTTTTGGCCCAAGAGTCCTTAAACACTAATTTACTGTACATACTCATTGATGTCCCTTCTGAATCCCATTACTAGCCAAAAGTTCCATAAAAGTTTTTTTTTTTACATGTTATGGCTGTACAGAAGTCCATATTTGACCTACTGATCATATTTATGTCCCAAGAGTCCTTAAACACTAACTTACTGTACATACTCATTGTCTTCCCTTCTGATTCCCATCACTAGCCAAAAGTTCCACAAAGGTTTTTTAAAGGTTTTTTAAAGTTTTTTAAAAGTTTTTTTTAAATGTTATCGCTGTACAGAAGTCCATATTTGACCTGCTGAACATATTTTTGGCCCAAGAGTCCTTAAACACTAATTTACTGTAGATACTCATTGACGTCCCTTCTGAATTCCATTACTAGCCAAAAGTTCCATAAAAGTTTTTTTTTTTTTTTCACGTTATGGCTGTACAGAAGTCCATATTTGACCTACTAAACATATTTATGTCCCAAGAGTCCTTAAACACTAATTTACTGTACATACTCATTGTCTTCATTTTTGATTCCCATTACTAGCCAAAAGATCCACAAAAGGTTTTTTAAAGTTTTTTTAAAGTTTTTTTTACATGTTATGGCTGTACAGAAGTCCATATTTGACCTACTAAACATATTTATGTCCCAAGAGTCCTTAAACACTAATTTATTGTACATACTCATTGACCTCCCTTCTGATTCCCATTACTAGCCAAAAGTTCCATAAATGTTTTTTTTTACATGTTATGGCTGTACAGAAGTCCATAATTTGACCTCCTGAACATATTTTTGGCCCAAGAGTCCTTAAACACTAATTTACTGTACATACTCATTGACCTCCGTTCTGAATCCCATTACTAGCCAAATGTTCCATAAATGTTTTTTTACATGTTATGGCTGTACAGAAGTCCATATTTGACCTGCTGAACATATTTTTGGCCCAAGAGTCCTTAAACACTAATTTACTGTACATACTCATTGATGTCCCTTCTGAATCCCATTACTAGCCAAAAGTTCCATAAAAGTTTTTTTTTTTTTATGTTATGGCTGTACAGAAGTCCATATTTGACCTACTGATCATATTTATGTCCCAAGAGTCCTTAAACACTAATTTAGTGTACATACTCATTGATGTCCCTTCTGATTCCCATTACTAGCCAAAAGTTCCACAAAAGGTTTTTTAAAGGTTTTTTAAAGTTTTTTAAAAGTTTTTTTAAAGTTTTTTTTGCATGTTATGTCTGCACAGAAGTCCATATTTGACCTCCTGAACATATTTTTGGCCCAGGAGTCCTTAAAAACTATCGTACTGTACATACTCATTGACGTCCCTTCTGAATCCCATTACTAGCCAAAAGTTCCATAAAAGTTTTTTTTTTTTACATGTTATGGCTGTACAGGAGTCCATATTTGACCAACTGATCATATTTTTGTCCCACGGGTCTTTAAACACTAACCTACTGTACATACTCATTGACCTCCCTTCTGATTCCCATTACTAGCCAAAAGTTCCATAAAAGGTTTTTTAAAGGTTTTTTAAAGTTTTTTAAAAGTTTTTTTTACATGTTATGGCTGTACAGAAGTCCATATTTGACCTCCTGAACATATTTTTGGCCTAAGAGTCCTTAAAAACGAACGTACTGTACATACTCATTGACGTCCCTTCTGAATCCCATTACTAGCCAAAAGTTCCATAAAAGTTTTTTTTTTACATGTTATGGCTGTACAGGAGTCCATATTTGACCAACTGATCATATTTTTGTCCCACGGGTCTTTAAACACTAATTTACTGTACATACTCATTGATGTCCCTTCTGAATCCCATTACTAGCCAAAAGTTCTATGAAAGTTTTTTTTTTTTTTCACGTTATGGCTGTACAGAAGTCCATATTTGACCTACTAAACATATTTTTTTCCCAAGAGTCCTTAAACACTAACTTACTATACATACTCATTGACTTCCCTTCTGATTACCATTACTAGCCAAAAGTTTCACAAAAGATTTTTTAAGTTTTTTTTTTTTTTTTTTTTTTTACATGTTATGGCTGTACAGAAGTCCATATTTGACCCCCTGAACATATTTTTGGCCCAAGAGTCCTTTAAACACTAATTTACTGTACATACTCATTGACCTCCGTTCTGAATCCCATTACTAGCCAAATGTTCCATAAATGTTTTTTTTACATGTTATGGCTGTACAGAAGTCCATAGTTGACCTGCTGAACATATTTTTGGCCCAAGAGTCCTTAAACACTAATTTACTGTACATACTCATTGATGTCCCTTCTGAATCCCATTACTAGCCAAAAGTTCCATAAAAGTTTTTTTTTTTTATATGTTATGGCTGTACAGAAGTCCATATTTGACCTACTGATCATATTTATGTCCCAAGAGTCCTTAAACACTAATTTACTGTACATACTCATTGTCTTCCTTTCTGATTCCCATTACTAGCCAAAAGTTCCACAAAGGTTTTTCTTTTTTTTTCTTTTTTTTTTTACATGTTATGGATGTACAGAAGTCGATATTTGACCTGCTGATTATATTTTTGGCCCAAGAGTCCTTAAAAACTAACTTATTATACATACTCATTGACTTCCCTTCTGATTCCCATTACTATCCAAAAGTTTCACAAAAGATTTTTTAAGGTTTTTTTTTTTTTACATGTTATGGCTGTACAGACGTCCATATTTGACCTCCTGAACATATTTTTGGCCCAAGAGTCCTTAAAAACTAACGTACTGTACATACTCATTGACTTTCCTTCTGATTCCCATTACCAGCCAAAAGTTCCACAAAGGTTTTTCTTTCTTTTTTTCCCTTTTTTTTTACATGTTATGGATGTACATCGATATTTCACCTGCTGATTATATTTTTGGCCCAAGAGTCCTTAAACACTGACTTATTATACATACTCATTGACTTCCCTTCTGATTCCCATTACTAGCCAAAAGTTTTACAAAATATTTTTTAAGGTTTTTTTTTTTTTACATGTTATGGCTGTACAGAAGTCCATATTTGACCTCCTGAACATATTTTTGGCCTAAGAGCCCTTAAACACTAATTTATTGTACATACTCATTGACCTCCCTTCTGATTCCCATTACTAGCCAAAAGTTCCATAAAAGTTTTTTTTTTTACATGTTATGGCTGTACAGAAGTCCATATTTGACCTACTGATCATATTTATGTCCCAAGAGTCCTTAAACACTAACTTACTGTACATACTCATTGTCTTCCCTTCTGATTCCCATCACTAGCCAAAAGTTCCACAAAAGGTTTTTTAAAGGTTTTTTAAAGGTTTTTTAAAGTTTTTTAAAAGTTTTTTTTAAATGTTATCGCTGTACAGAAGTCCATATTTGACCTGCTGAACATATTTTTGGCCCAAGAGTCCTTAAACACTAATTTACTGTAGATACTCATTGACGTCCCTTCTGAATTCCATTACTAGCCAAAAGTTCCATAAAAGTTTTTTTTTTTTTTTCACGTTATGGCTGTACAGAAGTCCATATTTGACCTACTAAACATATTTATGTCCCAAGAGTCCTTAAACACTAATTTACTGTACATACTCATTGTCTTCATTTTTGATTCCCATTACTAGCCAAAAGATCCACAAAAGGTTTTTTAAAGTTTTTTTAAAGTTTTTTTTACATGTTATGGCTGTACAGAAGTCCATATTTGACCTCCTGAACATATTTTTGGCCTAAGAGCCCTTAAACACTAATTTATTGTACATACTCATTGACCTCCCTTCTGATTCCCATTACTAGCCAAAAGTTCCATAAATGTTTTTTTTTACATGTTATGGCTGTACAGAAGTCCATAATTTGACCTCCTGAACATATTTTTGGCCCAAGAGTCCTTAAACACTAATTTACTGTACATACTCATTGACCTCCGTTCTGAATCCCATTACTAGCCAAATGTTCCATAAATGTTTTTTTACATGTTATGGCTGTACAGAAGTCCATATTTGACCTGCTGAACATATTTTTGGCCCAAGAGTCCTTAAACACTAATTTACTGTACATACTCATTGATGTCCCTTCTGAATCCCATTACTAGCCAAAAGTTCCATAAAAATTTTTTTTTTTTTATGTTATGGCTGTACAGAAGTCCATATTTGACCTACTGATCATATTTATGTCCCAAGAGTCCTTAAACACTAATTTAGTGTACATACTCATTGATGTCCCTTCTGATTCCCATTACTAGCCAAAAGTTCCACAAAAGGTTTTTTAAAGGTTTTTTAAAGTTTTTTAAAAGTTTTTTTTAAAGTTTTTTTTGCATGTTATGGCTGTACAGAAGTCCATATTTGACCTCCTGAACATATTTTTGGCCCAGGAGTCCTTAAAAACTATCGTACTGTACATACTCATTGACGTCCCTTCTGAATCCCATTACTAGCCAAAAGTTCCATAAAAGTTTTTTTTTTTTACATGTTATGGCTGTACAGGAGTCCATATTTGACCAACTGATCATATTTTTGTCCCACGGGTCTTTAAACACTAACCTACTGTACATACTCATTGACCTCCCTTCTGATTCCCATTACTAGCCAAAAGTTCCATAAAAGGTTTTTTAAAGGTTTTTTAAAGTTTTTTAAAAGGTTTTTTTACATGTTATGGCTGTACAGAAGTCCATATTTGACCTCCTGAACATATTTTTGGCCTAAGAGTCCTTAAAAACGAACGTACTGTACATACTCATTGACGTCCCTTCTGAATCCCATTACTAGCCAAAAGTTCCATAAAAGTTTTTTTTTTTACATGTTATGGCTGTACAGGAGTCCATATTTGACCAACTGATCATATTTTTGTCCCACGGGTCTTTAAACACTAATTTACTGTACATACTCATTGATGTCCCTTCTGAATCCCATTACTAGCCAAAAGTTCTATGAAAGTTTTTTTTTTTTTTCACGTTATGGCTGTACAGAAGTCCATATTTGACCTACTAAACATATTTTTTTCCCAAGAGTCCTTAAACACTAACTTACTATACATACTCATTGACTTCCCTTCTGATTACCATTACTAGCCAAAAGTTTCACAAAAGATTTTTTAAGTTTTTTTTTTTTTTTTTTTTTTTACATGTTATGGCTGTACAGAAGTCCATATTTGACCCCCTGAACATATTTTTGGCCCAAGAGTCCTTTAAACACTAATTTACTGTACATACTCATTGACCTCCGTTCTGAATCCCATTACTAGCCAAATGTTCCATAAATGTTTTTTTTACATGTTATGGCTGTACAGAAGTCCATAGTTGACCTGCTGAACATATTTTTGGCCCAAGAGTCCTTAAACACTAATTTACTGTACATACTCATTGATGTCCCTTCTGAATCCCATTACTAGCCAAAAGTTCCATAAAAGTTTTTTTTTTTTATATGTTATGGCTGTACAGAAGTCCATATTTGACCTACTGATCATATTTATGTCCCAAGAGTCCTTAAACACTAATTTACTGTACATACTCATTGTCTTCCTTTCTGATTCCCATTACTAGCCAAAAGTTCCACAAAGGTTTTTCTTTCTTTTCTTTTTTTTTTTCACGTTATGGCTGTACAGAAGTCCATATTTGACCTACTAAACATATTTTTTTCCCAAGAGTCCTTAAACACTAACTTACTATACATACTCATTGACTTCCCTTCTGATTCCCATTACCAGCCAAAAGTTCCACAAAGGTTTTTCTTTTTTTTTTCTTTTTTTTTTTACATGTTATGGATGTACAGAAGTCGATATTTGACCTGCTGATTATATTTTTGGCCCAAGAGTCCTTAAAAACTAACTTATTATACATACTCATTGACTTCCCTTCTGATTCCCATTACTATCCAAAAGTTTCACAAAAGATTTTTTAAGGTTTTTTTTTTTTTACATGTTATGGCTGTACAGACGTCCATATTTGACCTCCTGAACATATTTTTGGCCCAAGAGTCCTTAAAAACTAACGTACTGTACATACTCATTGACTTTCCTTCTGATTCCCATTACCAGCCAAAAGTTCCACAAAGGTTTTTCTTTCTTTTTTTCCCTTTTTTTTTACATGTTATGGATGTACATCGATATTTCACCTGCTGATTATATTTTTGGCCCAAGAGTCCTTAAACACTGACTTATTATACATACTCATTGACTTCCCTTCTGATTCCCATTACTAGCCAAAAGTTTTACAAAATATTTTTTAAGGTTTTTTTTTTTTTTACATGTTATGGCTGTACAGAAGTCCATATTTGACCTCCTGAACATATTTTTGGCCTAAGAGCCCTTAAACACTAATTTATTGTACATACTCATTGACCTCCCTTCTGATTCCCATTACTAGCCAAAAGTTCCATAAATGTTTTTTTTTTACATGTTATGGCTGTACAGAAGTCCATATTTGACCTGCTGAACATATTTTTGGCCCAAGAGTCCTTAAACACTAATTTACTGTACATACTCATTGATGTCCCTTCTGAATCCCATTACTAGCCAAAAGTTCCATAAAAGTTTTTTTTTTTACATGTTATGGCTGTACAGAAGTCCATATTTGACCTACTGATCATATTTATGTCCCAAGAGTCCTTAAACACTAATTTACTGTACATACTCATTGTCTTCCCTTCTGATTCCCATCACTAGCCAAAAGTTCCACAAAAGGTTTTTTAAAGGTTTTTTAAAGTTTTTTAAAAGTTTTTTTTAAATGTTATCGCTGTACAGAAGTCCATATTTGACCTGCTGAACATATTTTTGGCCCAAGAGTCCTTAAACACTAATTTACTGTAGATACTCATTGACGTCCCTTCTGAATTCCATTACTAGCCAAAAGTTCCATAAAAGTTTTTTTTTTTTTTCACGTTATGGCTGTACAGAAGTCCATATTTGACCTACTAAACATATTTATGTCCCAAGAGTCCTTAAACACTAATTTACTGTACATACTCATTGTCTTCATTTTTGATTCCCATTACTAGCCAAAAGATCCACAAAAGGTTTTTTAAAGTTTTTTTAAAGTTTTTTTTACATGTTATGGCTGTACAGGAGTCCATATTTGACCAACTGATCATATTTTTGTCCCACGGGTCTTTAAACACTAACCTACTGTACATACTCATTGACCTCCCTTCTGATTCCCATTACTAGCCAAAAGTTCCATAAAAGGTTTTTTAAAGGTTTTTTAAAGTTTTTTAAAAGGTTTTTTTTACATGTTATGGCTGTACAGAAGTCCATATTTGACCTCCTGAACATATTTTTGGCCTAAGAGTCCTTAAAAACGAACGTACTGTACATACTCATTGACGTCCCTTCTGAATCCCATTACTAGCCAAAAGTTCCATAAAAGTTTTTTTTTTTACATGTTATGGCTGTACAGGAGTCCATATTTGACCAACTGATCATATTTTTGTCCCACGGGTCTTTAAACACTAATTTACTGTACATACTCATTGATGTCCCTTCTGAATCCCATTACTAGCCAAAAGTTCTATGAAAGTTTTTTTTTTTTTTCACGTTATGGCTGTACAGAAGTCCATATTTGACCTACTAAACATATTTTTTTCCCAAGAGTCCTTAAACACTAACTTACTATACATACTCATTGACTTCCCTTCTGATTACCATTACTAGCCAAAAGTTTCACAAAAGATTTTTTAAGTTTTTTTTTTTTTTTTTTTTTTTACATGTTATGGCTGTACAGAAGTCCATAGTTGACCTGCTGAACATATTTTTGGCCCAAGAGTCCTTTAAACACTAATTTACTGTACATACTCATTGACCTCCGTTCTGAATCCCATTACTAGCCAAAAGTTCCATAAAAGTTTTTTTTTTTTATATGTTATGGCTGTACAGAAGTCCATATTTGACCTACTGATCATATTTATGTCCCAAGAGTCCTTAAACACTAATTTACTGTACATACTCATTGTCTTCCTTTCTGATTCCCATTACTAGCCAAAAGTTCCACAAAGGTTTTTCTTTCTTTTCTTTTTTTTTTTCACGTTATGGCTGTACAGAAGTCCATATTTGACCTACTAAACATATTTTTTTCCCAAGAGTCCTTAAACACTAACTTACTATACATACTCATTGACTTCCCTTCTGATTCCCATTACCAGCCAAAAGTTCCACAAAGGTTTTTCTTTTTTTTTTCTTTTTTTTTTTACATGTTATGGATGTACAGAAGTCGATATTTGACCTGCTGATTATATTTTTGGCCCAAGAGTCCTTAAAAACTAACTTATTATACATACTCATTGACTTCCCTTCTGATTCCCATTACTATCCAAAAGTTTCACAAAAGATTTTTTAAGGTTTTTTTTTTTTTACATGTTATGGCTGTACAGACGTCCATATTTGACCTCCTGAACATATTTTTGGCCCAAGAGTCCTTAAAAACTAACGTACTGTACATACTCATTGACTTTCCTTCTGATTCCCATTACCAGCCAAAAGTTCCACAAAGGTTTTTCTTTCTTTTTTTCCCTTTTTTTTTACATGTTATGGATGTACATCGATATTTCACCTGCTGATTATATTTTTGGCCCAAGAGTCCTTAAACACTGACTTATTATACATACTCATTGACTTCCCTTCTGATTCCCATTACTAGCCAAAAGTTTTACAAAATATTTTTTAAGGTTTTTTTTTTTTTTACATGTTATGGCTGTACAGAAGTCCATATTTGACCTCCTGAACATATTTTTGGCCTAAGAGCCCTTAAACACTAATTTATTGTACATACTCATTGACCTCCCTTCTGATTCCCATTACTAGCCAAAAGTTCCATAAATGTTTTTTTTTTACATGTTATGGCTGTACAGAAGTCCATATTTGACCTGCTGAACATATTTTTGGCCCAAGAGTCCTTAAACACTAATTTACTGTACATACTCATTGATGTCCCTTCTGAATCCCATTACTAGCCAAAAGTTCCATAAAAGTTTTTTTTTTTACATGTTATGGCTGTACAGAAGTCCATATTTGACCTACTGATCATATTTATGTCCCAAGAGTCCTTAAACACTAATTTACTGTACATACTCATTGTCTTCCCTTCTGATTCCCATCACTAGCCAAAAGTTCCACAAAAGGTTTTTTAAAGGTTTTTTAAAGTTTTTTAAAAGTTTTTTTTAAATGTTATCGCTGTACAGAAGTCCATATTTGACCTGCTGAACATATTTTTGGCCCAAGAGTCCTTAAACACTAATTTACTGTAGATACTCATTGACGTCCCTTCTGAATTCCATTACTAGCCAAAAGTTCCATAAAAGTTTTTTTTTTTTTTCACGTTATGGCTGTACAGAAGTCCATATTTGACCTACTAAACATATTTATGTCCCAAGAGTCCTTAAACACTAATTTACTGTACATACTCATTGTCTTCATTTTTGATTCCCATTACTAGCCAAAAGATCCACAAAAGGTTTTTTAAAGTTTTTTTAAAGTTTTTTTTACATGTTATGGCTGTACAGAAGTCCATATTTGACCTCCTGAACATATTTTTGGCCTAAGAGCCCTTAAACACTAATTTATTGTACATACTCATTGACCTCCCTTCTGATTCCCATTACTAGCCAAAAGTTCCATAAATGTTTTTTTTTACATGTTATGGCTGTACAGAAGTCCATAATTTGACCTCCTGAACATATTTTTGGCCCAAGAGTCCTTAAACACTAATTTACTGTACATACTCATTGACCTCCGTTCTGAATCCCATTACTAGCCAAATGTTCCATAAATGTTTTTTTACATGTTATGGCTGTACAGAAGTCCATATTTGACCTGCTGAACATATTTTTGGCCCAAGAGTCCTTAAACACTAATTTACTGTACATACTCATTGATGTCCCTTCTGAATCCCATTACTAGCCAAAAGTTCCACAAAAGGTTTTTTAAAGGTTTTTTAAAGTTTTTTAAAAGTTTTTTTAAAGTTTTTTTTGCATGTTATGGCTGTACAGAAGTCCATATTTGACCTCCTGAACATATTTTTGGCCCAGGAGTCCTTAAAAACTATCGTACTGTACATACTCATTGACGTCCCTTCTGAATCCCATTACTAGCCAAAAGTTCCATAAAAGTTTTTTTTTTTTTACATGTTATGGCTGTACAGGAGTCCATATTTGACCAACTGATCATATTTTTGTCCCACGGGTCTTTAAACACTAACCTACTGTACATACTCATTGACCTCCCTTCTGATTCCCATTACTAGCCAAAAGTTCCATAAAAGGTTTTTTAAAGGTTTTTTAAAGTTTTTTAAAAGTTTTTTTTACATGTTATGGCTGTACAGAAGTCCATATTTGACCTCCTGAACATATTTTTGGCCTAAGAGTCCTTAAAAACTAACGTACTGTACATACTCATTGACGTCCCTTCTGAATCCCATTACTAGCCAAAAGTTCCATAAAAGTTTTTTTTTTACATGTTATGGCTGTACAGAAGTCCATATTTGACCAACTGATCATATTTTTGTCCCACGGGTCTTTAAACACTAACTTACTGTACATACTCAGTGACTTTCCTTCTGATTCCCATTACTAGCCAAAAGTTTCACAAAATATTTTTTAAGTTTTTTTTTTTTACATGTTATGGCTGTACAGAAGTCCATATTTGACCTCCTGAACATATTTTTGGCCTAAGAGCCCTTAAACACTAATTTATTGTACATACTCATTGACCTCCCTTCTGATTCCCATTACTAGCCAAAAGTTCCACAAAAGGTTTTTTAAAGGTTTTTTAAAGGTTTTTTTTACATGTTATGGCTGTACAGAAGTCCATATTTGACCTCCTGAACATATTTTTGGCCCAAGAGTCCTTAAACACTAACTTACTGTACATACTCATTGACTTTCCTTCTGATTCCCATTACTAGCCAAAAGTTCCACAAAGGTTTTTCTTTCTTTTCTTTTTTTTTTTAATGTTATGGCTGTGCAGAAGTCCATATTTGACCTCCTGAACATATTTTTGGCCTAAGAGCCCTTAAACACTAATTTATTGTACATACTCATTGACCTCCCTTCTGATTCCCATTACTAGCCAAAAGTTCCACAAAAGGTTTTTTAAAGGTTTTTTAAAGGTTTTTTTTACATGTTATGGCTGTACAGAAGTCCATATTTGACCTCCTGAACATATTTTTGGCCCAAGAGTCCTTAAAAACTAACGTACTGTACACACTCATTGATGTCCCTTCTGAATCCCATTACTAGCCAAAAGTTCCATAAAAAATTTTTTTTTACATGTTATGGCTTTACAGAAGTCCATATTTGACCAACTGATCATATTTTTGTCCCAAGGGTCCTTAAACACTAACTTACTGTACATACTCATTGACTTTCCTTCTGATTCCCATTACTAGCCAAAAGTTCCACAAAGGTTTTTCTTTCTTTTCTTTTTTTTTTTAATGTTATGGCTGTGCAGAAGTCCATATTTGACCTCCTGAACATATTTTTGGCCTAAGAGCCCTTAAACACTAATTTATTGTACATACTCATTGACCTCCCTTCTGATTCCCATTACTAGCCAAAAGTTCCATAAAAGTTTTTTTTTACATGTTATGGCTGTACAGGAGTCCATATTTGACCTCCTGAACATATTTTTGGCCCAAGAGTCCTTAAAAACTAACGTACTGTACATACTCATTGACGTCCCTTCTGAATCCCATTACTAGCCAAAAGTTCCATAAAAGTTTTTTTTTACATGTTATGGCTGTACAGGAGTCCATATTTGACCAACTGATCATATTTTTGTCCCACGGGTCTTTAAACACTAACTTACTGTACATACTCATTGACTTTCCTTCTGATTCCCATTACCAGCCAAAAGTTCCACAAAGGTTTTTCTTTTTTTTTTCTTTTTTTTTTTACATGTTATGGATGTACAGAAGTCGATATTTGACCTGCTGATTATATTTTTGGCCCAAGAGTCCTTAAAAACTAACTTATTATACATACTCATTGACTTCCCTTCTGATTCCCATTACTAGCCAAAAGTTCCACAAAAGGTTTTTTAAAGGTTTTTTAAAGTTTTTTAAAAGTTTTTTTTAAATGTTATGGCTGTACAGAAGTCCATATTTGACCTGCTGAACATATTTTTGGCCCAAGAGTCCTTAAACACTAATTTACTGTAGATACTCATTGACGTCCCTTCTGAATTCCATTACTAGCCAAAAGTTCCATAAAAGGTTTTTTAAAGGTTTTTAAAAGTTTTTTTTTACATGTTATGGCTGTACAGAAGTCCATATTTGACCTCCTGAACATATTTTTGGCCCAAGAGTCCTTAAAAACTAACGTACTGTACATACTCATTGACGTCCCTTCTGAATCCCATTACTAGCCAAAAGTTCCATAAAAGTTTTTTTTTTACATGTTATGGCTGTACAGGAGTCCATATTTGACCTGCTGATTATATTTTTGGCCCAAGAGTCCTTAAACACTAACTTACTATACATACTCATTGACCTCCCTTCTGATTCCCATTACTAGCCAAAAGTTTCACAAAAGTTTTTTTTTTTTTTTTTTTCACGTTATGGCTGTACAGAAGTCCATATTTGACCTACTAAACATATTTTTTTCCCAAGAGTCCTTAAAAACGAACTTATTATACATACTCATTGACTTCCCTTCTGATTACCATTACTAACCAAAAGTTTCACAAAACATTTTTTAAGGGTTTTTTCTTTTTTTTTTTTTTTTTACATGTTATGGCTGTACAGGAGTCCATATTTGACCAACTGATCATATTTTTGTCCCAAGGGTCCTTAAACACTAACTTACTGTACATACTCATTGACTTTCCTTCTGATTCCCATTACCAGCCAAAAGTTCCACAAAGGTTTTTCTTTCTTTTTTTTCTTTTTTTTTTTACATGTTATGGATGTACAGAAGTCGATATTTGACCTGCTAATTATATTTTTGGCCCAAGAGTCCTTAAAAACTAACGTACTGTACATACTCATTGACGTCCCTTCTGAATCCCATTACTAGCCAAAAGTTTCATAAAAGTTTTTTTCTTACATGTTAGGGCTGTACAGAAGTCCATATTTGACCAACTGATCATATTTTTGTCCCAAGGGTCCTTAAACACTAAATTACTATACATACTCATTGACCTCCGTTCTGAATCCCATTACTAGCCAAATGTTCCATAAATGTTTTTTTTTACATGTTATGGCTGTACAGAAGTCCATATTTGACCTACTGATCATATTTATGTCCCAAGAGTCCTTAAACACTATTTTACTGTACATACTCATTGTCTTCCTTTCTGATTCCCATTACTAGCCAAAAGTTCCACAAAGGTTTTTCTTTCTTTTCTTTTTTTTTTCACGTTATGGCTGTACAGAAGTCCATATTTGACCTACTAAACATATTTTTTTCCCAAGAGTCCTTAAACACTAACTTACTATACATACTCATTGACTTCCCTTCTGATTCCCATTACTAGCCAAAAGTTTCACAAAATATTTTTTAAGGTTTTTTTTTTTTTTTTTTTACATGTTATGGCTGTACAGAAGTCCATATTTGACCTACTGATCATATTTATGTCCCAAGAGTCCTTAAACACTAATTTACGGTACATACTCATTGTCTTCCTTTCTGATTCCCATTACTAGCCAAAAGTTCCACAAAGGTTTTTCTTTCTTTTCTTTTTTTTTTTTCACTTTATGGCTGTACAGAAGTCCATATTTGACCTACTAAACATATTTTTTTCCCAAGAGTCCTTAAACACTAACTTACTATACATACTCATTGACTTCCCTTCTGATTCCCATTACTAGCCAAAAGTTTCACAAAATATTTGTTAAGGTTTTTTTTTTTTTTTTTTACATGTTATGGCTGTACAGAAGTCCATATTTGACCTCCTGAACATATTTTTGGCCCAAGAGTCCTTAAAAACTAACTTACTGTACATACTCATTGACCTCCCTTCTGATTCCCATTACTAGCCAAAAGTTCCACAAAAGGTTTTTTAAAGTTTTTTTAAAGTTTTTTTTACATGTTATGGCTGTACAGAAGTCCATATTTGACCTCCTGAACATATTTTTGGCCCAAGAGTCCTTAAAAACTAACGTACTGTACATACTCATTGACTTTCCTTCTGATTCCCATTACCAGCCAAAAGTTCCACAAAGGTTTTTCTTTCTTTTTTTTTTTTTTTTTTTTACATGTTATGGATGTACAGAAGTCGATATTTGACCTGCTGATTATATTTTTGGCCCAAGAGTCCTTAAAAACTAACATACTGTACATACTCATTGACGTCCCTTCTGAATCCCATTACTAGCCAAAAGTTCCACAAAAGGTTTTTTAAAGTTTTTTTAAAGTTTTTTTTACATGTTATGGCTGTACAGAAGTCCATATTTGACCTACTAAACATATTTTTTTCCCAAGAGTCCTTAAACACTAACTTACTATACATACTCATTGACTTCCCTTCTGATTCCCATTACTAGCCAAAAGTTTCACAAAATATTTTTTAAGGTTTTTTTTTTTTTTTTTTTACATGTTATGGCTGTACAGAAGTCCATATTTGACCTACTGATCATATTTATGTCCCAAGAGTCCTTAAACACTAATTTACGGTACATACTCATTGTCTTCCTTTCTGATTCCCATTACTAGCCAAAAGTTCCACAAAGGTTTTTCTTTCTTTTCTTTTTTTTTTCACTTTATGGCTGTACAGAAGTCCATATTTGACCTACTAAACATATTTTTTTCCCAAGAGTCCTTAAACACTAACTTACTATACATACTCATTGACTTCCCTTCTGATTCCCATTACTAGCCAAAAGTTTCACAAAATATTTGTTAAGGTTTTTTTTTTTTTTTTTTTTACATGTTATGGCTGTACAGAAGTCCATATTTGACCTCCTGAACATATTTTTGGCCCAAGAGTCCTTAAAAACTAACTTACTGTACATACTCATTGACCTCCCTTCTGATTCCCATTACTAGCCAAAAGTTCCACAAAAGGTTTTTTAAAGTTTTTTTAAAGTTTTTTTTACATGTTATGGCTGTACAGAAGTCCATATTTGACCTCCTGAACATATTTTTGGCCCAAGAGTCCTTAAAAACTAACGTACTGTACATACTCATTGACTTTCCTTCTGATTCCCATTACCAGCCAAAAGTTCCACAAAGGTTTTTCTTTCTTTTTTTTTTTTTTTTTTTACATGTTATGGATGTACAGAAGTCGTTATTTGACCTGCTGATTATATTTTTGGCCCAAGAGTCCTTAAAAACTAACATACTGTACATACTCATTGACGTCCCTTCTGAATCCCATTACTAGCCAAAAGTTCCATTAAAAGTTTTTTTTTTACATGTTATGGCTGTACAGAAGTCCATATTTGACCTCCTGAACATATTTTTGGCCTAAGAGCCCTTAAACACTAATTTATTGTACATACTCATTGACCTCCCTTCTGATTCCCATTACTAGCCAAAAGTTCCATAAAAGGTTTTTTAAAGGTTTTTTAAAGGTTTTTTAAAGGTTTTTAAAAGTTTTTTTTACATGTTATGGATGTACAGAAGTCAATATTTGACCTGCTAATTATATTTTTGGCCCAAGAGTCCTTAAAAACTAACGTACTGTACATACTCATTGACTTTCCTTCTGATTCCCATTACCAGCCAAAAGTTCCACAAAGGTTTTTCTTTCTTTTTTTTTTTTTTTTTTTTTACATGTTATGGATGTACAGAAGTCGATATTTGACCTGCTGATTATATTTTTGGCCCAAGAGTCCTTAAAAACTAACATACTGTACATACTCATTGACGTCCCTTCTGAATCCCATTACTAGCCAAAAGTTCCACAAAAGGTTTTTTAAAGTTTTTTTAAAGTTTTTTTTACATGTTATGGCTGTACAGAAGTCCATATTTGACCTACTAAACATATTTTTGGCCCAAGAGTCCTTAAAAACTAACATACTGTACATACTCATTGACTTCCCTTCTGATTCCCATTACTAGCCAAAAGTTTCACAAAATATTTTTTAAGGTTTTTTTTTTTTTTTTTTTACATGTTATGGCTGTACAGAAGTCCATATTTGACCTACTGATCATATTTATGTCCCAAGAGTCCTTAAACACTAATTTACGGTACATACTCATTGTCTTCCTTTCTGATTCCCATTACTAGCCAAAAGTTCCACAAAGGTTTTTCTTTCTTTTCTTTTTTTTTTTACTTTATGGCTGTACAGAAGTCCATATTTGACCTACTAAACATATTTTTTTCCCAAGAGTCCTTAAACACTAACTTACTATACATACTCATTGACTTCCCTTCTGATTCCCATTACTAGCCAAAAGTTTCACAAAATATTTGTTAAGGTTTTTTTTTTTTTTTTTTTTACATGTTATGGCTGTACAGAAGTCCATATTTGACCTCCTGAACATATTTTTGGCCCAAGAGTCCTTAAAAACTAACTTACTGTACATACTCATTGACCTCCCTTCTGATTCCCATTACTAGCCAAAAGTTCCACAAAAGGTTTTTTAAAGTTTTTTTAAAGTTTTTTTTACATGTTATGGCTGTACAGAAGTCCATATTTGACCTCCTGAACATATTTTTGGCCCAAGAGTCCTTAAAAACTAACGTACTGTACATACTCATTGACTTTCCTTCTGATTCCCATTACCAGCCAAAAGTTCCACAAAGGTTTTTCTTTCTTTTTTTTTTTTTTTTTTTTACATGTTATGGATGTACAGAAGTCGTTATTTGACCTGCTGATTATATTTTTGGCCCAAGAGTCCTTAAAAACTAACATACTGTACATACTCATTGACGTCCCTTCTGAATCCCATTACTAGCCAAAAGTTCCATTAAAAGTTTTTTTTTTACATGTTATGGCTGTACAGAAGTCCATATTTGACCTCCTGAACATATTTTTGGCCTAAGAGCCCTTAAACACTAATTTATTGTACATACTCATTGACCTCCCTTCTGATTCCCATTACTAGCCAAAAGTTCCATAAAAGGTTTTTTAAAGGTTTTTTAAAGGTTTTTTAAAGGTTTTTAAAAGTTTTTTTTACATGTTATGGATGTACAGAAGTCAATATTTGACCTGCTAATTATATTTTTGGCCCAAGAGTCCTTAAAAACTAACGTACTGTACATACTCATTGACGTCCCTTCTGAATCCCATTACTAGCCAAAAGTTCCATAAAAGTTTTTTTCTTACATGTTAGGGCTGTACAGAAGTCCATATTTGACCAACTGATCATATTTTTGTCCCAAGGGTCCTTAAACACTAAATTACTATACATACTCATTGACTTCCCTTCTGATTCCCATTACTAGCCAAAAGTTTCACAAAATATTTTTTAAGGTTTTTTTTTAATTTTTTTTTACATGTTATGGCTGTACAGAAGTCCATATTTGACCTCCTGATCATATTTATGTCCCAAGAGTCCTTAAACACTAATTTACTGTACATACTCATTGTCTTCCTTTCTGATTCCCATTACTAGCCAAAAGTTCCACAAAGGTTTTTCTTTCTTTTCTTTTTTTTTTCACGTTATGGCTGTACAGAAGTCCATATTTGACCTACTAAACATATTTTTTTCCCAAGAGTCCTTAAACACTAACTTACTATACATACTCATTGACTTCCCTTCTGATTCCCATTACTAGCCAAAAGTTTCACAAAATATTTTTTAAGGTTTTTTTTTTTTTTTTTTTACATGTTATGGCTGTACAGAAGTCCATATTTGACCTCCTGAACATATTTTTGGCCCAAGAGTCCTTAAAAACTAACGTACTGTACATACTCATTGACCTCCCTTCTGATTCCCATTACTAGCCAAAAGTTCCACAAAAGGTTTTTTAAAGTTTTTTTAAAGGTTTTTTTACATGTTATGGCTGTACAGAAGTCCATATTTGACCTCCTGAACATATTTTTGGCCCAAGAGTCCTTAAAAACTAACATACTGTACATACTCATTGACGTCCCTTCTGAATCCCATTACTATCCAAAAGTTTCACAAAAGATTTTTTAAGGTTTTTTTTTTTTTTTTTTTTTACATGTTATGGCTGTACAGAAGTCCATATTTGACCTACTGATCATATTTATGTCCCAAGAGTCCTTAAACACTAATTTACTGTACATACTCATTGTCTTCCTTTTTGATTCCCATTACTAGCCAAAAGATCCACAAAAGGTTTTTTAAAGTTTTTTTAAAGTTTTTTTTACATGTTATGGCTGTACAGAAGTCCATATTTGACCTCCTGAACATATTTTTGGCCCAAGAGTCCTTAAAAACTAACGTACTGTACATACTCATTGACTTTCCTTCTGATTCCCATTACCAGCCAAAAGTTCCACAAAGGTTTTTCTTTCTTTTTTTTTTTTTTTTTTTTACATGTTATGGATGTACAGAAGTCGTTATTTGACCTGCTGATTATATTTTTGGCCCAAGAGTCCTTAAAAACTAACATACTGTACATACTCATTGACGTCCCTTCTGAATCCCATTACTAGCCAAAAGTTCCATTAAAAGTTTTTTTTTTACATGTTATGGCTGTACAGAAGTCCATATTTGACCTCCTGAACATATTTTTGGCCTAAGAGCCCTTAAACACTAATTTATTGTACATACTCATTGACCTCCCTTCTGATTCCCATTACTAGCCAAAAGTTCCATAAAAGGTTTTTTAAAGGTTTTTTAAAGGTTTTTTAAAGGTTTTTAAAAGTTTTTTTTACATGTTATGGATGTACAGAAGTCAATATTTGACCTGCTAATTATATTTTTGGCCCAAGAGTCCTTAAAAACTAACGTACTGTACATACTCATTGACGTCCCTTCTGAATCCCATTACTAGCCAAAAGTTCCATAAAAGTTTTTTTCTTACATGTTAGGGCTGTACAGAAGTCCATATTTGACCAACTGATCATATTTTTGTCCCAAGGGTCCTTAAACACTAAATTACTATACATACTCATTGACTTCCCTTCTGATTCCCATTACTAGCCAAAAGTTTCACAAAATATTTTTTAAGGTTTTTTTTTAATTTTTTTTTACATGTTATGGCTGTACAGAAGTCCATATTTGACCTCCTGATCATATTTATGTCCCAAGAGTCCTTAAACACTAATTTACTGTACATACTCATTGTCTTCCTTTCTGATTCCCATTACTAGCCAAAAGTTCCACAAAGGTTTTTCTTTCTTTTCTTTTTTTTTTCACGTTATGGCTGTACAGAAGTCCATATTTGACCTACTAAACATATTTTTTTCCCAAGAGTCCTTAAACACTAACTTACTATACATACTCATTGACTTCCCTTCTGATTCCCATTACTAGCCAAAAGTTTCACAAAATATTTTTTAAGGTTTTTTTTTTTTTTTTTTTACATGTTATGGCTGTACAGAAGTCCATATTTGACCTCCTGAACATATTTTTGGCCCAAGAGTCCTTAAAAACTAACGTACTGTACATACTCATTGACCTCCCTTCTGATTCCCATTACTAGCCAAAAGTTCCACAAAAGGTTTTTTAAAGTTTTTTTAAAGGTTTTTTTACATGTTATGGCTGTACAGAAGTCCATATTTGACCTCCTGAACATATTTTTGGCCCAAGAGTCCTTAAAAACTAACATACTGTACATACTCATTGACGTCCCTTCTGAATCCCATTACTATCCAAAAGTTTCACAAAAGATTTTTTAAGGTTTTTTTTTTTTTTTTTTTTTACATGTTATGGCTGTACAGAAGTCCATATTTGACCTACTGATCATATTTATGTCCCAAGAGTCCTTAAACACTAATTTACTGTACATACTCATTGTCTTCCTTTTTGATTCCCATTACTAGCCAAAAGATCCACAAAAGGTTTTTTAAAGTTTTTTTAAAGTTTTTTTTACATGTTATGGCTGTACAGAAGTCCATATTTGACCTCCTGAACATATTTTTGGCCCAAGAGTCCTTAAAAACTAACGTACTGTACATACTCATTGACTTTCCTTCTGATTCCCATTACCAGCCAAAAGTTCCACAAAGGTTTTTCTTTCTTTTTTTTTTCTTTTTTTTTACATGTTATGGATGTACAGAAGTCGATATTTGACCTGCTGATTATATTTTTGGCCCAAGAGTCCTTAAAAACTAACATACTGTACATACTCATTGACGTGCCTTCTGAATCCCATTACTATCCAAAAGTTTCACAAAAGATTTTTTAAGGTTTTTTTTTTTTTTTTTTTTACATGTTATGGCTGTACAGAAGTCCATATTTGACCTACTGATCATATTTATGTCCCAAGAGTCCTTAAACACTAATTTACTGTACATACTCATTGTCTTCCTTTTTGATTCCCATTACTAGCAAAAGATCCACAAAAGGTTTTTTAAAGTTTTTTTAAAGTTTTTTTTACATGTTATGGCTGTACAGAAGTCCATATTTGACCTCCTGAACATATTTTTGGCCCAAGAGTCCTTAAACACTAATTTACTGTACATACTCATTGACCTCCGTTCTGAATCCCATTACTAGCCAAATGTTCCATAAATGTTTTTTTTTACATGTTATGGCTGTACAGAAGTCCATATTTGACCTCCTGAACATATTTTTGGCCCAAGAGTCCTTAAACACTAATTTACTGTACATACTCATTGATGTCCCTTCTGAATCCCATTACTAGCCAAAAGTTCCATAAAAGTTTTTTTTTTTTATATGTTATGGCTGTACAGAAGTCCATATTTGACCTACTGATCATATTTATGTCCCAAGAGTCCTTAAACACTAATTTACTGTACATACTCATTGTCTTCCTTTCTGATTCCCATTACTAGCCAAAAGTTCCACAAAGGTTTTTTAAAGTTTTTTAAAAGTTTTTTTTACATGTTATGGCTGTACAGAAGTCCATATTTGACCTACTAAACATATTTTTTTCCCAAGAGTCCTTAAACACTAACTTACTATACATACTCATTGACTTCCCTTCTGATTCCCATTACTAGCCAAAAGTTTCACAAAATATTTGTTAAGGTTTTTTTTTTTTTTTTTTTACATGTTATGGCTGTACAGAAGTCCATATTTGACCTACTGATCATATTTATGTCCCAAGAGTCCTTAAACACTAATTTACGGTACATACTCATTGTCTTCCTTTCTGATTCCCATTACTAGCCAAAAGTTCCACAAAGGTTTTTCTTTCTTTTCTTTTTTTTTTCACTTTATGGCTGTACAGAAGTCCATATTTGACCTACTAAACATATTTTTTTCCCAAGAGTCCTTAAACACTAACTTACTATACATACTCATTGACTTCCCTTCTGATTCCCATTACTAGCCAAAAGTTTCACAAAATATTTGTTAAGGTTTTTTTTTTTTTTTTTTTACATGTTATGGCTGTACAGAAGTCCATATTTGACCTCCTGAACATATTTTTGGCCCAAGAGTCCTTAAAAACTAACGTACTGTACATACTCATTGACCTCCCTTCTGATTCCCATTACTAGCCAAAAGTTCCACAAAAGGTTTTTTAAAGTTTTTTTAAAGTTTTTTTTACATGTTATGGCTGTACAGAAGTCCATATTTGACCTCCTGAACATATTTTTGGCCCAAGAGTCCTTAAAAACTAACGTACTGTACATACTCATTGACTTTCCTTCTGATTCCCATTACTAGCCAAAAGTTCCACAAAGGTTTTTCTTTCTTTTCTTTTTTTTTTTCATGTTATGGCTGTACAGAAGTCCATATTTGACCTCCTGAACATATTTTTGGCCTAAGAGCCCTTAAACACTAATTTATTGTACATACTCATTGACCTCCCTTCTGATTCCCATTACTAGCCAAAAGTTCCATAAAAGGTTTTTTAAAGGTTTTTTAAAGGTTTTTTAAAGGTTTTTAAAAGTTTTTTTTACATGTTATGGATGTACAGAAGTCGATATTTGACCTGCTAATTATATTTTTGGCCCAAGAGTCCTTAAAAACTAACGTACTGTACATACTCATTGACGTCCCTTCTGAATCCCATTACTAGCCAAAAGTTCCATAAAAGTTTTTTTCTTACATGTTAGGGCTGTACAGAAGTCCATATTTGACCAACTGATCATATTTTTGTCCCAAGGGTCCTTAAACACTAAATTACTATACATACGCATTGACTTCCCTTCTGATTCCCATTACTAGCCAAAAGTTTCACAAAATATTTTTTAAGGTTTTTTTTTTTTTTTTTTTTACATGTTATGGCTGTACAGAAGTCCATATTTGACCTCCTGAACATATTTTTGGCCCAAGAGTCCTTAAAAACTAACGTACTGTACATACTCATTGACCTCCCTTCTGATTCCCATTACTAGCCAAAAGTTCCACAAAAGGTTTTTTAAAGTTTTTTTAAAGGTTTTTTTACATGTTATGGCTGTACAGAAGTCCATATTTGACCTCCTGAACATATTTTTGGCCCAAGAGTCCTTAAAAACTAACGTACTGTACATACTCATTGACTTTCCTTCTGATTCCCATTACCAGCCAAAAGTTCCACAAAGGTTTTTCTTTCTTTTTTTTTTTTCTTTTTTTTACATGTTATGGATGTACAGAAGTCGATATTTGACCTGCTGATTATATTTTTGGCCCAAGAGTCCTTAAAAACTAACATACTGTACATACTCATTGACGTCCCTTCTGAATCCCATTACTATCCAAAAGTTTCACAAAAGATTTTTTAAGGTTTTTTTTTTTTTTTTTTTTTTTACATGTTATGGCTGTACAGAAGTCCATATTTGACCTACTGATCATATTTATGTCCCAAGAGTCCTTAAACACTAATTTACTGTACATACTCATTGTCTTCCTTTTTGATTCCCATTACTAGCCAAAAGATCCACAAAAGGTTTTTTTAAAGTTTTTTTTACATGTTATGGCTGTACAGAAGTCCATATTTGACCTCCTGAACATATTTTTGGCCCAAGAGTTCTTAAACACTAATTTACTGTACATACTCATTGACCTCCGTTCTGAATCCCATTACTAGCCAAATGTTCCATAAATGTTTTTTTTACATGTTATGGCTGTACAGAAGTCCATATTTGACCTGCTGAACATATTTTTGGCCCAAGAGTCCTTAAACACTAATTTACTGTACATACTCATTGATGTCCCTTCTGAATCCCATTACTAGCCAAAAGTTCCATAAAAGTTTTTTTTTTTTATATGTTATGGCTGTACAGAAGTCCATATTTGACCTACTGATCATATTTATGTCCCAAGAGTCCTTAAACACTAATTTACGGTACATACTCATTGTCTTCCTTTCTGATTCCCATTACTAGCCAAAAGTTCCACAAAGGTTTTTCTTTCTTTTCTTTTTTTTTTCACTTTATGGCTGTACAGAAGTCCATATTTAACCTACTAAACATATATTTTTCCCAAGAGTCCTTAAACACTAACTTACTATATATACTCATTGACTTCCCTTCTGATTCCCATTACTAGCCAAAAGTTTCACAAAATATTTGTTAAGGTTTTTTTTTTTTTTTTTTTTACATGTTATGGCTGTACAGAAGTCCATATTTGACCTCCTGAACATATTTTTGGCCCAAGAGTCCTTAAAAACTAACTTACTGTACATACTCATTGACCTCCCTTCTGATTCCCATTACTAGCCAAAAGTTCCACAAAAGGTTTTTTAAAGTTTTTTTAAAGTTTTTTTTACATGTTATGGCTGTACAGAAGTCCATATTTGACCTCCTGAACATATTTTTGGCCCAAGAGTCCTTAAAAACTAACGTACTGTACATACTCATTGACTTTCCTTCTGATTCCCATTACCAGCCAAAAGTTCCACAAAGGTTTTTCTTTCTTTTTTTTTTTTTTTTTTTACATGTTATGGATGTACAGAAGTCGTTATTTGACCTGCTGATTATATTTTTGGCCCAAGAGTCCTTAAAAACTAACATACTGTACATACTCATTGACGTCCCTTCTGAATCCCATTACTAGCCAAAAGTTCCATTAAAAGTTTTTTTTTTACATGTTATGGCTGTACAGAAGTCCACATTTGACCAACTGATCATATTTTTGTCCCAAGTGTCCTTAAACACTAACTTACTGTACATACTCATTGACTTTCCTTCTGATTCCCATTACTAGCCAAAAGTTCCACAAAGGTTTTTCTTTCTTTTCTTTTTTTTTTTCATGTTATGGCTGTACAGAAGTCCATATTTGACCTCCTGAACATATTTTTGGCCTAAGAGCCCTTAAACACTAATTTATTGTACATACTCATTGACCTCCCTTCTGATTCCCATTACTAGCCAAAAGTTCCATAAAAGGTTTTTTAAAGGTTTTTTAAAGGTTTTTTAAAGGTTTTTAAAAGTTTTTTTTACATGTTATGGATGTACAGAAGTCGATATTTGACCTGCTAATTATATTTTTGGCCCAAGAGTCCTTAAAAACTAACGTACTGTACATACTCATTGACGTCCCTTCTGAATCCCATTACTAGCCAAAAGTTCCATAAAAGTTTTTTTCTTACATGTTAGGGCTGTACAGAAGTCCATATTTGACCAACTGATCATATTTTTGTCCCAAGGGTCCTTAAACACTAAATTACTATACATACTCATTGACTTCCCTTCTGATTCCCATTACTAGCCAAAAGTTTCACAAAATATTTTTTAAGGTTTTTTTTTTATTTTTTTTTACATGTTATGGCTGTACAGAAGTCCATATTTGACCTCCTGATCATATTTATGTCCCAAGAGTCCTTAAACACTAATTTACTGTACATACTCATTGTCTTCCTTTCTGATTCCCATTACTAGCCAAAAGTTCCACAAAGGTTTTTCTTTCTTTTCTTTTTTTTTCACGTTATGGCTGTACAGAAGTCCATATTTGACCTACTAAACATATTTTTTTCCCAAGAGTCCTTAAACACTAACTTACTATACATACTCATTGACTTCCCTTCTGATTCCCATTACTAGCCAAAAGTTTCACAAAATATTTTTTAAGGTTTTTTTTTTTTTTTTTTTACATGTTATGGCTGTACAGAAGTCCATATTTGACCTCCTGAACATATTTTTGGCCCAAGAGTCCTTAAAAACTAACGTACTGTACATACTCATTGACCTCCCTTCTGATTCCCATTACTAGCCAAAAGTTCCACAAAAGGTTTTTTAAAGTTTTTTTAAAGGTTTTTTTACATGTTATGGCTGTACAGAAGTCCATATTTGACCTCCTGAACATATTTTTGGCCCAAGAGTCCTTAAAAACTAACGTACTGTACATACTCATTGACTTTCCTTCTGATTCCCATTACCAGCCAAAAGTTCCACAAAGGTTTTTCTTTCTTTTTTTTTTCTTTTTTTTTACATGTTATGGATGTACAGAAGTCGATATTTGACCTGCTGATTATATTTTTGGCCCAAGAGTCCTTAAAAACTAACATACTGTACATACTCATTGACGTCCCTTCTGAATCCCATTACTATCCAAAAGTTTCACAAAAGATTTTTTAAGGTTTTTTTTTTTTTTTTTTTTTACATGTTATGGCTGTACAGAAGTCCATATTTGACCTACTGATCATATTTATGTCCCAAGAGTCCTTAAACACTAATTTACTGTACATACTCATTGTCTTCCTTTTTGATTCCCATTACTAGCCAAAAGATCCACAAAAGGTTTTTTAAAGTTTTTTTAAAGTTTTTTTACATGTTATGGCTGTACAGAAGTCCATATTTGACCTCCTGAACATATTTTTGGCCCAAGAGTCCTTAAAAACTAACGTACTGTACATACTCATTGACTTTCCTTCTGATTCCCATTACCAGCCAAAAGTTCCACAAAGGTTTTTCTTTCTTTTTTTTTTTTTTTTTTTTTTACATGTTATGGATGTACAGAAGTCGTTATTTGACCTGCTGATTATATTTTTGGCCCAAGAGTCCTTAAAAACTAACATACTGTACATACTCATTGACGTCCCTTCTGAATCCCATTACTAGCCAAAAGTTCCATTAAAAGTTTTTTTTTTTACATGTTATGGCTGTACAGAAGTCCATATTTGACCAACTGATCATATTTTTGTCCCAAGGGTCCTTAAACACTAACTTACTGTACATACTCATTGACTTTCCTTCTGATTCCCATTACTAGCCAAAAGTTCCACAAAGGTTTTTCTTTCTTTTCTTTTTTTTTTTCATGTTATGGCTGTACAGAAGTCCATATTTGACCTCCTGAACATATTTTTGGCCTAAGAGCCCTTAAACACTAATTTATTGTACATACTCATTGACCTCCTTTCTGATTCCCATTACTAGCCAAAAGTTCCATAAAAGGTTTTTTAAAGGTTTTTTAAAGGTTTTTTAAAGGTTTTTAAAAGTTTTTTTTACATGTTATGGATGTACAGAAGTCGATATTTGACCTGCTAATTATATTTTTGGCCCAAGAGTCCTTAAAAACTAACGTACTGTACATACTCATTGACGTCCCTTCTGAATCCCATTACTAGCCAAAAGTTCCATAAAAGTTTTTTTCTTACATGTTAGGGCTGTACAGAAGTCCATATTTGACCAACTGATCATATTTTTGTCCCAAGGGTCCTTAAACACTAAATTACTATACATACTCATTGACTTCCCTTCTGATTCCCATTACTAGCCAAAAGTTTCACAAAATATTTTTTAAGGTTTTTTTTTTATTTTTTTTTACATGTTATGGCTGTACAGAAGTCCATATTTGACCAACTGATCATATTTATGTCCCAAGAGTCCTTAAACACTAATTTACTGTACATACTCATTGTCTTCCTTTCTGATTCCCATTACTAGCCAAAAGTTCCACAAAGGTTTTTCTTTCTTTTCTTTTTTTTTTCACGTTATGGCTGTACAGAAGTCCATATTTGACCTACTAAACATATTTTTTTCCCAAGAGTCCTTAAACACTAACTTACTATACATACTCATTGACTTCCCTTCTGATTCCCATTACTAGCCAAAAGTTTCACAAAATATTTTTTAAGGTTTTTTTTTTTTTTTTTTTACATGTTATGGCTGTACAGAAGTCCATATTTGACCTCCTGAACATATTTTTGGCCCAAGAGTCCTTAAAAACTAACGTACTGTACATACTCATTGACCTCCCTTCTGATTCCCATTACTAGCCAAAAGTTCCACAAAAGGTTTTTTAAAGTTTTTTTAAAGGTTTTTTTACATGTTATGGCTGTACAGAAGTCCATATTTGACCTCCTGAACATATTTTTGGCCCAAGAGTCCTTAAAAACTAACGTACTGTACATACTCATTGACTTTCCTTCTGATTCCCATTACCAGCCAAAAGTTCCACAAAGGTTTTTCTTTCTTTTTTTTTTTTTTTTTACATGTTATGGGTGTACAGAAGTCGATATTTGACCTGCTGATTATATTTTTGGCCCAAGAGTCCTTAAAAACTAACATACTGTACATACTCATTGACGTCCCTTCTGAATCCCATTACTATCCAAAAGTTTCACAAAAGATTTTTTAAGGTTTTTTTTTTTTTTTTTTTTTACATGTTATGGCTGTACAGAAGTCCATATTTGACCTACTGATCATATTTATGTCCCAAGAGTCCTTAAACACTAATTTACTGTACATACTCATTGTCTTCCTTTTTGATTCCCATTACTAGCCAAAAGATCCACAAAAGGTTTTTTAAAGTTTTTTTAAAGTTTTTTTTACATGTTATGGCTGTACAGAAGTCCATATTTGACCTCCTGAACATATTTTTGGCCCAAGAGTCCTTAAACACTAATTTACTTTACATACTCATTGACCTCCGTTCTGAATCCCATTACTAGCCAAATGTTCCATAAATGTTTTTTTTTTACATGTTATGGCTGTACAGAAGTCCATATTTGACCTCCTGAACATATTTTTGGCCCAAGAGTCCTTAAACACTAATTTACTGTACATACTCATTGATGTCCCTTCTGAATCCCATTACTAGCCAAAAGTTCCATAAAAGTTTTTTTTTTTTATATGTTATGGCTGTACAGAAGTCCATATTTGACCTACTGATCATATTTATGTCCCAAGAGTCCTTAAACACTAATTTACTGTACATACTCATTGTCTTCCTTTCTGATTCCCATTACTAGCCAACAGTTCCACAAAGGTTTTTCTTTCTTTTCTTTTTTTTTCACTTTATGGCTGTACAGAAGTCCATATTTGACCTACTAAACATATTTTTTTCCCAAGAGTCCTTAAACACTAACTTACTATACATACTCATTGACTTCCCTTCTGATTCCCATTACCAGCCAAAAGTACCACAAAGGTTTTTCTTTCTTTTTTTTCTTTTTTTTTTTACATGTTATGGCTGTACAGAAGTCCATATTTGACCAACTGATCATATTTTTGTCCCAAGGGTCCTTAAACACTAAATTACTATACATACTCATTGACTTCCCTTCTGATTCCCATTACTAGCCAAAAGTTTCACAAAATATTTTTTAAGGTTTTTTTTTTATTTTTTTTTACATGTTATGGCTGTACAGAAGTCCATATTTGACCTCCTGAACATATTTTTGGCCCAAGAGTCCTTAAAAACTAACGTACTGTACATACTCATTGACGTCCCTTCTGAATCCCATTACTAGCCAAAAGTTCCATAAAAGTTTTTTTTTTTTTACATGTTATGGCTGTACAGGAGTCCATATTTGACCTACTAAACATATTTTTTTCCCAAGAGTCCTTAAAAACGAACTTATTATACATACTCATTGACTTCCCTTCTGATTACCATTACTAACCAAAAGTTTCACAAAACATTTTTTAAGGGTTTTTTCTTTTTTTTTTTTTTTACATGTTATGGCTGTACAGGAGTCCATATTTGACCAACTGATCATATTTTTGTCCCAAGGGTCCTTAAACACTAACTTACTGTACATACTCATTGACTTTCCTTCTGATTCCCATTACCAGCCAAAAGTACCACAAAGGTTTTTCTTTCTTTTTTTTCTTTTTTTTTTTACATGTTATGGATGTACAGAAGTCGATATTTGACCTGCTAATTATATTTTTGGCCCAAGAGTCCTTAAAAACTAACGTACTGTACATACTCATTGACGTCCCTTCTGAATCCCATTACTAGCCAAAAGTTCCATAAAAGTTTTTTTCTTACATGTTAGGGCTGTACAGAAGTCCATATTTGACCAACTGATCATATTTTTGTCCCAAGGGTCCTTAAACACTAACTTACTGTACATACTCATTGACTTTCCTTCTGATTCCCATTACCAGCCAAAAGTACCACAAAGGTTTTTCTTTCTTTTTTTTCTTTTTTTTTTTACATGTTATGGCTGTACAGAAGTCCATATTTGACCAACTGATCATATTTTTGTCCCAAGGGTCCTTAAACACTAAATTACTATACATACTCATTGACTTCCCTTCTGATTCCCATTACTAGCCAAAAGTTTCACAAAATATTTTTTAAGGTTTTTTTTTTATTTTTTTTTACATGTTATGGCTGTACAGAAGTCCATATTTGACCTCCTGAACATATTTTTGGCCTAAGAGTCCTTAAACACTAATTTAGTGTACATACTCAATGACCTCCCTTCTGATTCCCATTACTAGCCAAAAGTTCCATAAATGTTTTTTTTTTTACATGTTATGGCTGTACAGAAGTCAATATTTGACCTGCTGAACATATTTTTGGCCCAAGAGTCCTTAAACACTAATTTACTGTAGATACTCATTGACGTCCCTTCTGATTCGCATTACTAGCCAAAAGTTCCATAAATGTTTTTTTTTTACATGTTATGGCTGTACAGAAGTTCATATTTGACCTGCTGAACATATTTTTGGCCCAAGAGTCCTTAAACACTAATTTACTGTAGATACTCATTGACGTCCCTTCTGAATCCCATTACTAGCCAAAAGTTCCATAAAAGTTTTTTTTTTTTTTTCACGTTATGGCTGTACAGAAGTCCATATTTGACCTGCTGAAGATATTTTTGGCCCAAGAGTCCTTAAACACTAATTTACTGTACATACTCATTGATGTCCCTTCTGAATCCCATTACTAGCCAAAAGTTCCATAAAAGTTTTTTTTTTTACATGTTATGGCTGTACAGAAGTCCATATTTGACCTACTGATCATATTTATGTCCAAAGAGTCCTTAAACACTAATTTACTGTACATACTCATTGTCTTCCCTTTTGATTCCCATTACTAGCCAAAAGTACCACAAAGGTTTTTCTTTCTTTTTTTTCTTTTTTTTTTTACATGTTATGGATGTACAGAAGTCGATATTTGACCTGCTAATTATATTTTTGGCCCAAGAGTCCTTAAAAACTAACGTACTGTACATACTCATTGACGTCCCTTCTGAATCCCATTACTAGCCAAAAGTTCCATAAAAGTTTTTTTCTTACATGTTAGGGCTGTACAGAAGTCCATATTTGACCAACTGATCATATTTTTGTCCCAAGGGTCCTTAAACACTAACTTACTGTACATACTCATTGACTTTCCTTCTGATTCCCATTACCAGCCAAAAGTACCACAAAGGTTTTTCTTTCTTTTTTTTCTTTTTTTTTTTACATGTTATGGATGTACAGAAGTCGATATTTGACCTGCTAATTATATTTTTGGCCCAAGAGTCCTTAAAAACTAACGTACTGTACATACTCATTGACGTCCCTTCTGAATCCCATTACTAGCCAAAAGTTCCATAAAAGTTTTTTTCTTACATGTTAGGGCTGTACAGAAGTCCATATTTGACCAACTGATCATATTTTTGTCCCAAGGGTCCTTAAACACTAAATTACTATACATACTCATTGACTTCCCTTCTGATTCCCATTACTAGCCAAAAGTTTCACAAAATATTTTTTAAGTTTGTTTTTTTTTACATGTTATGGCTGTACAGAAGTCCATATTTGACCTCCTGAACATATTTTTGGCCTAAGAGTCCTTAAACACTAATTTAGTGTACATACTCACTGACCTCCCTTCTGATTCCCATTACTAGCCAAAAGTTCTATAAATGTTTTTTTTTTACATGTTATGGCTGTACAGAAGTCAATATTTGACCTGCTGAACATATTTTTGGCCCAAGAGTCCTTAAACACTAATTTACTGTAGATACTCATTGACGTCCCTTCTGATTCGCATTACTAGCCAAAAGTTCCATAAAAGTTTTTTTCTTACATGTTAGGGCTGTACAGAAGTCCATATTTGACCAACTGATCATATTTTTGTCCCAAGGGTCCTTAAACACTAACTTACTGTACATACTCATTGACTTTCCTTCTGATTCCCATTACCAGCCAAAAGTACCACAAAGGTTTTTCTTTCTTTTTTTTCTTTTTTTTTTTACATGTTATGGATGTACAGAAGTCGATATTTGACCTGCTAATTATATTTTTGGCCCAAGAGTCCTTAAAAACTAACGTACTGTACATACTCATTGACGTCCCTTCTGAATCCCATTACTAGCCAAAAGTTCCATAAAAGTTTTTTTCTTACATGTTAGGGCTGTACAGAAGTCCATATTTGACCAACTGATCATATTTTTGTCCCAAGGGTCCTTAAACACTAAATTACTATACATACTCATTGACTTCCCTTCTGATTCCCATTACTAGCCAAAAGTTTCACAAAATATTTTTTAAGGTTTTTTTTTTGTTTTTTTTTACATGTTAGGGCTGTACAGAAGTCCATATTTGACCAACTGATCATATTTTTGTCCCAAGGGTCCTTAAACACTAACTTACTGTACATACTCATTGACTTTCCTTCTGATTCCCATTACCAGCCAAAAGTACCACAAAGGTTTTTCTTTCTTTTTTTTCTTTTTTTTTTTACATGTTATGGATGTACAGAAGTCGATATTTGACCTGCTAATTATATTTTTGGCCCAAGAGTCCTTAAAAACTAACGTACTGTACATACTCATTGACGTCCCTTCTGAATCCCATTACTAGCCAAAAGTTCCATAAAAGTTTTTTTCTTACATGTTAGGGCTGTACAGAAGTCCATATTTGACCAACTGATCATATTTTTGTCCCAAGGGTCCTTAAACACTAAATTACTATACATACTCATTGACTTCCCTTCTGATTCCCATTACTAGCCAAAAGTTTCACAAAATATTTTTTAAGGTTTTTTTTTTGTTTTTTTTTACATGTTATGGCTGTACAGAAGTCCATATTTGACCTCCTGAACATATTTTTGGCCTAAGAGTCCTTAAACACTAATTTAGTGTACATACTCACTGACCTCCCTTCTGATTCCCATTACTAGCCAAAAGTTCTATAAATGTTTTTTTTTTACATGTTATGGCTGTACAGAAGTCAATATTTGACCTGCTGAACATATTTTTGGCCCAAGAGTCCTTAAACACTAATTTACTGTAGATACTCATTGACGTCCCTTCTGATTCGCATTACTAGCCAAAAGTTCCATAAAAGTTTTTTTCTTACATGTTAGGGCTGTACAGAAGTCCATATTTGACCAACTGATCATATTTTTGTCCCAAGGGTCCTTAAACACTAACTTACTGTACATACTCATTGACTTTCCTTCTGATTCCCATTACCAGCCAAAAGTACCACAAAGGTTTTTCTTTCTTTTTTTTCTTTTTTTTTTTACATGTTATGGATGTACAGAAGTCGATATTTGACCTGCTAATTATATTTTTGGCCCAAGAGTCCTTAAAAACTAACGTACTGTACATACTCATTGACGTCCCTTCTGAATCCCATTACTAGCCAAAAGTTCCATAAAAGTTTTTTTCTTACATGTTAGGGCTGTACAGAAGTCCATATTTGACCAACTGATCATATTTTTGTCCCAAGGGTCCTTAAACACTAAATTACTATACATACTCATTGACTTCCCTTCTGATTCCCATTACTAGCCAAAAGTTTCACAAAATATTTTTTAAGGTTTTTTTTTTGTTTTTTTTTACATGTTATGGCTGTACAGAAGTCCATATTTGACCTCCTGAACATATTTTTGGCCTAAGAGTCCTTAAACACTAATTTAGTGTACATACTCACTGACCTCCCTTCTGATTCCCATTACTAGCCAAAAGATCTATAAATGTTTTTTTTTTACATGTTATGGCTGTACAGAAGTCAATATTTGACCTGCTGAACATATTTTTGGCCCAAGAGTCCTTAAACACTAATTTACTGTAGATACTCATTGACGTCCCTTCTGAATCCCATTACTAGCCAAAAGTTCCATAAAAGTTTTTTTTTTTTTTCACGTTATGGCTGTACAGAAGTCCATATTTGACCTGCTGAAGATATTTTTGGCCCAAGAGTCCTTAAACACTAATTTACTGTACATACTCATTGATGTCCCTTCTGAATCCCATTACTAGCCAAAAGTTCCATAAAAGTTTTTTTTTTTTACATGTTATGGCTGTACAGAAGTCCATATTTGACCTACTGATCATATTTATGTCCAAAGAGTCCTTAAACACTAATTTACTGTACATACTCATTGTCTTCCCTTCTGATTCCCATTACTAGCCAAAAGTACCACAAAGGTTTTTCTTTCTTTTTTTTCTTTTTTTTTTTACATGTTATGGATGTACAGAAGTCGATATTTGACCTGCTAATTATATTTTTGGCCCAAGAGTCCTTAAAAACTAACGTACTGTACATACTCATTGACGTCCCTTCTGAATCCCATTACTAGCCAAAAGTTCCATAAAAGTTTTTTTCTTACATGTTAGGGCTGTACAGAAGTCCATATTTGACCAACTGATCATATTTTTGTCCCAAGGGTCCTTAAACACTAAATTACTATACATACTCATTGACTTCCCTTCTGATTCCCATTACTAGCCAAAAGTTTCACAAAATATTTTTTAAGTTTTTTTTTTTATTTTTTTTTACATGTTATGGCTGTACAGAAGTCCATATTTGACCTCCTGAACATATTTTTGGCCTAAGAGTCCTTAAACACTAATTTAGTGTACATACTCACTGACCTCCCTTCTGATTCCCATTACTAGCCAAAAGTTCCATAAATGTTTTTTTTTTACATGTTATGGCTGTACAGAAGTCAATATTTGACCTGCTGAACATATTTTTGGCCCAAGAGTCCTTAAACACTAATTTACTGTAGATACTCATTGACGTCCCTTCTGATTCGCATTACTAGCCAAAAGTTCCATAAATGTTTTTTTTTACATGTTATGGCTGTACAGAAGTTCATATTTGACCTGCTGAACATATTTTTGGCCCAAGAGTCCTTAAACACTAATTTACTGTAGATACTCATTGACGTCCCTTCTGAATCCCATTACTAGCCAAAAGTTCCATAAAAGTTTTTTTTTTTTTCACGTTATGGCTGTACAGAAGTCCATATTTGACCTGCTGAAGATATTTTTGGCCCAAGAGTCCTTAAACACTAATTTACTGTACATACTCATTGATGTCCCTTCTGAATCCCATTACTAGCCAAAAGTTCCATAAAAGTTTTTTTTTTTACATGTTATGGCTGTACAGAAGTCCATATTTGACCTACTGATCATATTTATGTCCAAAGAGTCCTTAAACACTACTTTACTGTACATACTCATTGTCTTCCCTTCTGATTCCCATTACTAGCCAAAAGTTCCACAAAAGGTTTTTTAAAGGTTTTTTAAAGTTTTTTAAAAGTTTTTTAAAAGTTTTTTAAAAGTTTTTTAAAAGTTTTTTAAAAGTTTTTTAAAAGTTTTTTTTTACATGTTATGGCTGTACAGAAGTCCATATTTGACCTCCTGAACATATTTTTGGCCTAAGAGCCCTTAAACACTAATTTATTGTACATACTCATTGACCTCCCTTCTGATTCCCATTACTAGCCAAAAGTTCCATAAATGTTTTTTTTTACATGTTATGGCTGTACAGAAGTCCATATTTGACCTCCTAAACATATTTTTGGCCCAAGAGTCCTTAAACACTAATTTACTGTACATACTCATTGATGTCCCTTCTGAATCCCATTACTAGCCAAAAGTTCCATAAAAGTTTTTTTTTTTACATGTTATGGCTGTACAGGAGTCCATATTTGACCAACTGATCATATTTTTGTCCCACGGGTCTTTAAACACTAACTTACTGTACATACTCAGTGACTTTCCTTCTGATTCCAATTACTAGCCAAAAGTTCCACAAAGGTTTTTCTTTCTTTTCTTTTTTTTTTTTTTCACGTTATGGCTTTACAGAAGTCCATATTTGACCTACTAAACATATTTTTTTCCCAAGAGTCCTTAAACACTAACTTACTATACATACTCATTGACTTCCCTTCTGATTCCCATTACTAGCCAAAAGTTCCACAAAGGTTTTTCTTTCTTTTTTTTTTCTTCTTTTTTTACATGTTATGGATGTACAGAAGTCCATATTTGACCTGCTGAACATATTTTTGGCCCAAGAGTCCTTAAACACTAATTTACTGTAGATACTCATTGACGTCCCTTCTGAATTCCATTACTAGCCAAAAGTTCCATAAAAGTTTTTTTTTTTTTTCACGTTATGGCTGTACAGAAGTCCATATTTGACCTACTGATCATATTTATGTCCAAAGAGTCCTTAAACACTAATTTACTGTACATACTCATTGTCTTCCCTTTTGATTCCCATTACTAGCCAAAAGTACCACAAAGGTTTTTCTTTCTTTTTTTTCTTTTTTTTTTTACATGTTATGGATGTACAGAAGTCGATATTTTACCTGCTAATTATATTTTTGGCCCAAGAGTCCTTAAAAACTAACGTACTGTACATACTCATTGACGTCCCTTCTGAATCCCATTACTAGCCAAAAGTTCCATAAAAGTTTTTTTCTTACATGTTAGGGCTGTACAGAAGTCCATATTTGACCAACTGATCATATTTTTGTCCCAAGGGTCCTTAAACACTAACTTACTGTACATACTCATTGACTTTCCTTCTGATTCCCATTACCAGCCAAAAGTACCACAAAGGTTTTTCTTTCTTTTTTTTTTCTTTTTTTTTTTACATGTTATGGATGTACAGAAGTCGATATTTGACCTGCTAATTATATTTTTGGCCCAAGAGTCCTTAAAAACTAACGTACTGTACATACTCATTGACGTCCCTTCTGAATCCCATTACTAGCCAAAAGTTCCATAAAAGTTTTTTTCTTACATGTTAGGGCTGTACAGAAGTCCATATTTGACCAACTGATCATATTTTTGTCCCAAGGGTCCTTAAACACTAAATTACTATACATACTCATTGACTTCCCTTCTGATTCCCATTACTAGCCAAAAGTTTCACAAAATATTTTTTAGAGTTTTTTTTTTGTTTTTTTTTACATGTTATGGCTGTACAGAAGTCCATATTTGACCTCCTGAACATATTTTTGGCCTAAGAGTCCTTAAACACTAATTTAGTGTACATACTCACTGACCTCCCTTCTGATTCCCATTACTAGCCAAAAGTTCTATAAATGTTTTTTTTTTACATGTTATGGCTGTACAGAAGTCAATATTTGACCTGCTGAACATATTTTTGGCCCAAGAGTCCTTAAACACTAATTTACTGTAGATACTCATTGACGTCCCTTCTGATTCGCATTACTAGCCAAAAGTTCCATAAAAGTTTTTTTCTTACATGTTAGGGCTGTACAGAAGTCCATATTTGACCAACTGATCATATTTTTGTCCCAAGGGTCCTTAAACACTAACTTACTGTACATACTCATTGACTTTCCTTCTGATTCCCATTACCAGCCAAAAGTACCACAAAGGTTTTTCTTTCTTTTTTTTCTTTTTTTTTTTACATGTTATGGATGTACAGAAGTCGATATTTGACCTGCTAATTATATTTTTGGCCCAAGAGTCCTTAAAAACTAACGTACTGTACATACTCATTGACGTCCCTTCTGAATCCCATTACTAGCCAAAAGTTCCATAAAAGTTTTTTTCTTACATGTTAGGGCTGTACAGAAGTCCATATTTGACCAACTGATCATATCTTTGTCCCAAGGGTCCTTAAACACTAAATTACTATACATACTCATTGACTTCCCTTCTGATTCCCATTACTAGCCAAAAGTTTCACAAAATATTTTTTAAGGTTTTTTTTTTGTTTTTTTTTACATGTTATGGCTGTACAGAAGTCCATATTTGACCTCCTGAACATATTTTTGGCCTAAGAGTCCTTAAACACTAATTTAGTGTACATACTCACTGACCTCCCTTCTGATTCCCATTACTAGCCAAAAGTTCTATAAATGTTTTTTTTTTACATGTTATGGCTGTACAGAAGTCAATATTTGACCTGCTGAACATATTTTTGGCCCAAGAGTCCTTAAACACTAATTTACTGTAGATACTCATTGACGTCCCTTCTGATTCGCATTACTAGCCAAAAGTTCCATAAATGTTTTTTTTTTACATGTTATGGCTGTACAGAAGTTCATATTTGACCTGCTGAACATATTTTTGGCCCAAGAGTCCTTAAACACTAATTTACTGTAGATACTCATTGACGTCCCTTCTGATTCGCATTACTAGCCAAAAGTTCCATAAATGTTTTTTTTTTACATGTTATGGCTGTACAGAAGTTCATATTTGACCTGCTGAACATATTTTTGGCCCAAGAGTCCTTAAACACTAATTTACTGTACATACTCATTGATGTCCCTTCTGAATCCCATTACTAGCCAAAAGTTCCATAAAAGTTTTTTTTTTTTACATGTTATGGCTGTACAGAAGTCCATATTTGACCTACTGATCATATTTATGTCCAAAGAGTCCTTAAACACTAATTTACTGTACATACTCATTGTCTTCCCTTCTGATTCCCATTACTAGCCAAAAGTACCACAAAGGTTTTTCTTTCTTTTTTTTCTTTTTTTTTTTACATGTTATGGATGTACAGAAGTCGATATTTGACCTGCTAATTATATTTTTGGCCCAAGAGTCCTTAAAAACTAACGTACTGTACATACTCATTGACGTCCCTTCTGAATCCCATTACTAGCCAAAAGTTCCATAAAAGTTTTTTTCTTACATGTTAGGGCTGTACAGAAGTCCATATTTGACCAACTGATCATATTTTTGTCCCAAGGGTCCTTAAACACTAAATTACTATACATACTCATTGACTTCCCTTCTGATTCCCATTACTAGCCAAAAGTTTCACAAAATATTTTTTAAGTTTTTTTTTTTATTTTTTTTTACATGTTATGGCTGTACAGAAGTCCATATTTGACCTCCTGAACATATTTTTGGCCTAAGAGTCCTTAAACACTAATTTAGTGTACATACTCACTGACCTCCCTTCTGATTCCCATTACTAGCCAAAAGTTCCATAAATGTTTTTTTTTTACATGTTATGGCTGTACAGAAGTCAATATTTGACCTGCTGAACATATTTTTGGCCCAAGAGTCCTTAAACACTAATTTACTGTAGATACTCATTGACGTCCCTTCTGATTCGCATTACTAGCCAAAAGTTCCATAAATGTTTTTTTTTACATGTTATGGCTGTACAGAAGTTCATATTTGACCTGCTGAACATATTTTTGGCCCAAGAGTCCTTAAACACTAATTTACTGTAGATACTCATTGACGTCCCTTCTGAATCCCATTACTAGCCAAAAGTTCCATAAAAGTTTTTTTTTTTTTCACGTTATGGCTGTACAGAAGTCCATATTTGACCTGCTGAAGATATTTTTGGCCCAAGAGTCCTTAAACACTAATTTACTGTACATACTCATTGATGTCCCTTCTGAATCCCATTACTAGCCAAAAGTTCCATAAAAGTTTTTTTTTTTACATGTTATGGCTGTACAGAAGTCCATATTTGACCTACTGATCATATTTATGTCCAAAGAGTCCTTAAACACTACTTTACTGTACATACTCATTGTCTTCCCTTCTGATTCCCATTACTAGCCAAAAGTTCCACAAAAGGTTTTTTAAAGGTTTTTTAAAGTTTTTTAAAAGTTTTTTAAAAGTTTTTTAAAAGTTTTTTAAAAGTTTTTTAAAAGTTTTTTTTTACATGTTATGGCTGTACAGAAGTCCATATTTGACCTCCTGAACATATTTTTGGCCTAAGAGCCCTTAAACACTAATTTATTGTACATACTCATTGACCTCCCTTCTGATTCCCATTACTAGCCAAAAGTTCCATAAATGTTTTTTTTTACATGTTATGGCTGTACAGAAGTCCATATTTGACCTCCTAAACATATTTTTGGCCCAAGAGTCCTTAAACACTAATTTACTGTACATACTCATTGATGTCCCTTCTGAATCCCATTACTAGCCAAAAGTTCCATAAAAGTTTTTTTTTTTTTATATGTTATGGCTGTACAGAAGTCCATATTTGACCTACTGATCATATTTATGTCCCAAGAGTCCTTAAACACTAATTTACTGTACATACTCATTGTCTTCCCTTCTGATTCCCATTACTAGCCAAAAGTTCCACAAAAGGTTTTTTAAAGGTTTTTTAAAGTTTTTTAAAAGTTTTTTAAAAGTTTTTAAAAGTTTTTTAAAAGTTTTTTAAAAGTTTTTTTTACATGTTATGGCTGTACAGAAGTCCATATTTGACCTCCTGAACATATTTTTGGCCCAGGAGTCCTTAAAAACTAACATACTGTACATACTCATTGACGTCCCTTCTGAATCCCATTACTAGCCAAAAGTTCCATAAAAGTTTTTTTTTTTACATGTTATGGCTGTACAGGAGTCCATATTTGACCAACTGATCATATTTTTGTCCCACGGGTCTTTAAACACTAACTTACTGTACATACTCAGTGACTTTCCTTCTGATTCCAATTACTAGCCAAAAGTTCCACAAAGGTTTTTCTTTCTTTTCTTTTTTTTTTTTTTCACGTTATGGCTTTACAGAAGTCCATATTTGACCTACTAAACATATTTTTTTCCCAAGAGTCCTTAAACACTAACTTACTATACATACTCATTGACTTCCCTTCTGATTCCCATTACTAGCCAAAAGTTCCACAAAGGTTTTTCTTTCTTTTTTTTTTCTTCTTTTTTTACATGTTATGGATGTACAGAAGTCCATATTTGACCTGCTGAACATATTTTTGGCCCAAGAGTCCTTAAACACTTATTTCCTGTAGATACTCATTGACGTCCCTTCTGAATTCCATTACTAGCCAAAAGTTCCATAAAAGTTTTTTTTTTTTTTCACGTTATGGCTGTACAGAAGTCCATATTTGACCTGCTGAACATATTTTTGGCCCAAGAGTCCTTAAACACTAATTTACTGTACATACTCATTGATGTCCCTTCTGAATCCCATTACTAGCCAAAAGTTCCATAAAAGTTTTTTTTTTTTATATGTTATGGCTGTACAGAAGTCCATATTTGACCTCCTGAACATATTTTTGGCCCAGGAGTCCTTAAAAACTAACATACTGTACATACTCATTGACGTCCCTTCTGAATCCCATTACTAGCCAAAAGTTCCATAAAAGTTTTTTTTTTTACATGTTATGGCTGTACAGGAGTCCATATTTGACCAACTGATCATATTTTTGTCCCACGGGTCTTTAAACACTAACTTACTGTACATACTCATTGACTTTCCTTCTGATTCCCATTACCAGCCAAAAGTTCCACAAAGGTTTTTCTTTCTTTTTTTTTTCTTCTTTTTTTACATGTTATGGATGTACAGAAGTCCATATTTGACCTGCTGATTATATTTTTGGCCCAAGAGTCCTTAAACACTAACTTACTATACATACTCATTGACCTCCCTTCTGATTCCCATTACTAGCCAAAAGTTCCATAAAAGTTTTTTTTTTTTTCACGTTATGGCTGTACAGAAGTCCATATTTGACCTGCTGAAGATATTTTTGGCCCAAGAGTCCTTAAACACTAATTTACTGTACATACTCATTGATGTCCCTTCTGAATCCCATTACTAGCCAAAAGTTCCATAAAAGTTTTTTTTTTTACATGTTATGGCTGTACAGAAGTCCATATTTGACCTACTGATCATATTTATGTCCAAAGAGTCCTTAAACACTAATTTACTGTACATACTCATTGTCTTCCCTTCTGATTCCCATTACTAGCCAAAAGTTCCACAAAAGGTTTTTTAAAGGTTTTTTAAAGTTTTTTAAAAGTTTTTTTTACATGTTATGGCTGTACAGAAGTCCATATTTGACCTGCTGAACATATTTTTGGCCCAAGAGTCCTTAAACACTAATTTACTGTAGATACTCATTGACGTCCCTTCTGAATTCCATTACTAGCCAAAAGTTCCATAAAAGTTTTTTTTTTTTTTCACGTTATGGCTGTACAGAAGTCCATATTTGACCTGCTGAACATATTTTTGGCCCAAGAGTCCTTAAACACTAATTTACTGTACATACTCATTGATGTCCCTTCTGAATCCCATTACTAGCCAAAAGTTCCATAAAAGTTTTTTTTTTTTTATATGTTATGGCTGTACAGAAGTCCATATTTGACCTACTGATCATATTTATGTCCCAAGAGTCCTTAAACACTAATTTACTGTACATACTCATTGTCTTCCCTTCTGATTCCCATTACTAGCCAAAAGTTCCACAAAAGGTTTTTTAAAGGTTTTTTAAAGTTTTTTAAAAGTTTTTTTAAAGTTTTTTTAAAGTTTTTTTTACATGTTATGGCTGTACAGAAGTCCATATTTGACCTCCTGAACATATTTTTGGCCTAAGAGCCCTTAAACACTAATTTATTGTACATACTCATTGACCTCCCTTCTGATTCCCATTACTAGCCAAAAGTTCCATAAATGTTTTTTTTTACATGTTATGGCTGTACAGAAGTCCATATTTGACCTCCTAAACATATTTTTGGCCCAAGAGTCCTTAAACACTAATTTACTGTACATACTCATTGATGTCCCTTCTGAATCCCATTACTAGCCAAAAGTTCCATAAAAGTTTTTTTTTTTATATATGTTATGGCTGTACAGAAGTCCATATTTGACCTCCTGAACATATTTTTGGCCCAGGAGTCCTTAAAAACTAACATACTGTACATACTCATTGACGTCCCTTCTGAATCCCATTACTAGCCAAAAGTTCCATAAAAGTTTTTTTTTTTACATGTTATGGCTGTACAGGAGTCCATATTTGACCAACTGATCATATTTTTGTCCCACGGGTCTTTAAACACTAACTTACTGTACATACTCAGTGACTTTCCTTCTGATTCCAATTACTAGCCAAAAGTTCCACAAAGGTTTTTCTTTCTTTTCTTTTTTTTTTTTTCACGTTATGGCTTTACAGAAGTCCATATTTGACCTACTAAACATATTTTTTTCCCAAGAGTCCTTAAACACTAACTTATTATACATACTCATTGACTTCCCTTCTGATTCCCATTACTAGCCAAAAGTTTCACAAAATATTTTTTAAGGTTTTTTTTTTTTTTTTTTACATGTTATGGCTGTACAGAAGTCCATATTTGACCTCCTGAACATATTTTTGGCCCAAGAGTCCTTAAAAACTAACGTACTGTACATACTCATTGACCTCCCTTCTGATTCCCATTACTAGCCAAAAGTTCCACAAAAGGTTTTTTAAAGGTTTTTTTTACATGTTATGGCTGTACAGAAGTCCATATTTGACCTCCTGAACATATTTTTGGCCCAAGAGTCCTTAAAAACTAACGTACTGTACATACTCATTGCCTTTCCTTCTGATTCCCATTACCAGCCAAAAGTTCCACAAAGGTTTTTCTTTCTTTTTTTTTTCTTTTTTTTTACATGTTATGGATGTACGGAAGTCGATATTTGACCTGCTGATTATATTTTTGGCCCAAGAGTCCTTAAAAACTAACATACTGTACATACTCATTGACGTCCCTTCTGAATCCCATTACTAGCCAAAAGTTCCATTAAAAGTTTTTTTTTTACATGTTATGGCTGTACAGAAGTCCATATTTGACCAACTGATCATATTTTTGTCCCAAGGGTCCTTAAACACTAACTTACTGTACATACTCATTGACTTTCCTTCTGATTCCCATTACTAGCCAAAAGTTCCACAAAGGTTTTTCTTTCTTTTCTTTTTTTTTTTCATGTTATGGCTGTACAGAAGTCCATATTTGACCTCCTGAACATATTTTTGGCCTAAGAGCCCTTAAACACTAATTTATTGTACATACTCATTGACTTTCCTTTTGATTCCCATTACTAGCCAAAAGTTCCACAAAGGTTTTTCTTTCTTTTCTTTTTTTTTTTTACATGTTATGGCTGTACAGCAGTCCATATTTGACCAACTGATCACATTTTTGTCCCACGGGTCTTTAAACACTAACTTACTGTACATACTCATTGACCTCCCTTCTGATTCCCATTACTAGCCAAAAGTTTCACAAAAGTTTTTTTTTTTTTTTTTTTTTCACGTTATGGCTGTACAGAAGTCCATATTTGACCTACTAAACATATTTCTTTCCCAAGAGTCCTTAAAAACGAACTTATTATACATACTCATTGACTTCCCTTCTGATTACCATTACTAACCAAAAGTTTCACAAAACATTTTTTAAGGGTTTTTTCTTTTTTTTTTTTTTTTTACATGTTATGGCTGTACAGGAGTCCATATTTGACCAACTGATCATATTTTTGTCCCAAGGGTCCTTAAACACTAACTTACTGTACATACTCATTGACTTTCCTTCTGATTCCCATTACTAGCCAAAAGTTTCACAAAATATTTTTTAAGGTTTTTTTTTTTGTTTTTTTTACATGTTATGACTGTACAGAAGTCCATATTTGACCTCCTGAACATATTTTTGGCCTAAGAGCCCTTAAACACTAATTTACTGTACATACTCATTGACCTCCCTTCTGATTCCCATTACTAGCCAAAAGTTCCATAAATGTTTTTTTTTTTTACATGTTATGGCTGTACAGAAGTCCATATTTGACCTGCTGAACATATTTTTGGCCCAAGAGTCCTTAAACACTAATTTACTGTAGATACTCATTGACGTCCCTTCTGAATCCCATTACTAGCCAAAAGTTCCATAAAAGTTTTTTTTTTTTTCCACGTTTATGGCTGTACAGAAGTCCATATTTGACCTCCTGAACATATTTTTGGCCCAAGAGTCCTTAAACACTAACTTACTATACATACTCATTGACTTCCCTTCTGATTCCCATTACTAGCCAAAAGTTTCACAAAATATTTTTTAAGGTTTTTTTTTTTTTTTTTTACATGTTATGGCTGTACAGAAGTCCATATTTGACCTGCTGAACATATTTTTGGCCCAAGAGTCCTTAAACACTAATTTACTGTACATACTCATTGACTTTCCTTCTGATTCCCATTACTAGCCAAAAGTTCCACAAAGGTTTTTCTTTCTTTTCTTTTTTTTTTTCATGTTATGGCTGTACAGAAGTCCATATTTGACCTCCTGAACATATTTTTGGCCTAAGAGCCCTTAAACACTAATTTATTGTACATACTCATTGACTTTCCTTTTGATTCCCATTACTAGCCAAAAGTTCCACAAAGGTTTTTCTTTCTTTTCTTTTTTTTTTTTACATGTTATGGCTGTACAGCAGTCCATATTTGACCAACTGATCACATTTTTGTCCCACGGGTCTTTAAACACTAACTTACTGTACATACTCATTGACTTTCCTTCTGATTCCCATTACCAGCCAAAAGTTCCACAAAGGTTTTTCTTTCTTTTTTTTTTCTTCTTTTTTTACATGTTATGGATGTACAGAAGTCCATATTTGACCTGCTGATTATATTTTTGGCCCAAGAGTCCTTAAACACTAACTTACTATACATACTCATTGACCTCCCTTCTGATTCCCATTACTAGCCAAAAGTTTCACAAAAGTTTTTTTTTTTTTTTTTTTTTCACGTTATGGCTGTACAGAAGTCCATATTTGACCTACTAAACATATTTCTTTCCCAAGAGTCCTTAAAAACGAACTTATTATACATACTCATTGACTTCCCTTCTGATTACCATTACTAACCAAAAGTTTCACAAAACATTTTTTAAGGGTTTTTTCTTTTTTTTTTTTTTTTTACATGTTATGGCTGTACAGGAGTCCATATTTGACCAACTGATCATATTTTTGTCCCAAGGGTCCTTAAACACTAACTTACTGTACATACTCATTGACTTTCCTTCTGATTCCCATTACCAACCAAAAGTTCCACAATGGTTTTTCTTTCTTTTCTTTTTTTTCCACGTTATGGCTGTACAGAAGTCCATATTTGACCTACTAAACATATTTTTTTCCCAAGAGTCCTTAAACACTAACTTACTATACATACTCATTGACGTCCCTTCTGATTCCCATTACTAGCCAAAAGTTTCACAAAATATTTTTTAAGGTTTTTTTTTTTGTTTTTTTTACATGTTATGACTGTACAGAAGTCCATATTTGACCTCCTGAACATATTTTTGGCCTAAGAGCCCTTAAACACTAATTTACTGTACATACTCATTGACCTCCCTTCTGATTCCCATTACTAGCCAAAAGTTCCATAAATGTTTTTTTTTTTTACATGTTATGGCTGTACAGAAGTCCATATTTGACCTGCTGAACATATTTTTGGCCCAAGAGTCCTTAAACACTAATTTACTGTAGATACTCATTGACGTCCCTTCTGAATCCCATTACTAGCCAAAAGTTCCATAAAAGTTTTTTTTTTTTTCCACGTTTATGGCTGTACAGAAGTCCATATTTGACCTCCTGAACATATTTTTGGCCCAAGAGTCCTTAAACACTAACTTACTATACATACTCATTGACTTCCCTTCTGATTCCCATTACTAGCCAAAAGTTTCACAAAATATTTTTTAAGGTTTTTTTTTTTTTTTTTTACATGTTATGGCTGTACAGAAGTCCATATTTGACCTGCTGAACATATTTTTGGCCCAAGAGTCCTTAAACACTAATTTACTGTAGATACTCATTGACGTCCCTTCTGAATCCCATTACTAGCCAAAAGTTCCATAAAAGTTTTTTTTTTTTCCACGTTTATGGCTGTACAGAAGTCCATATTTGACCTCCTGAACATATTTTTGGCCCAAGAGTCCTTAAACACTAACTTACTATACATACTCATTGACTTCCCTTCTGATTCCCATTACTAGCCAAAAGTTTCACAAAATATTTTTTAAGGTTTTTTTTTTTTTTTTTTACATGTTATGGCTGTACAGAAGTCCATATTTGACCTCCTAAACATATTTTTGGCCCAAGAGTCCTTAAAAACTAACGTACTGTACATACTCATTGACCTCCCTTCTGATTCCCATTACTAGCCAAAAGTTCCACAAAAGGTTTTTTAAAGTTTTTTTAAAGGTTTTTTTTACATATTATGGCTGTACAGAAGTCCATATTTGACCTCCTGAACATATTTTTGGCCCAAGAGTCCTTAAAAACTAACGTACTGTACATACTCATTGACTTTCCTTCTGATTCCCATTACCAGCCAAAAGTTCCACAAAGGTTTTTCTTTCTTTTTTTTTTTTTTTTTTTTTTTACATGTTATGGATGTACAGAAGTCGATATTTGACCTGCTGATTATATTTTTGGCCCAAGAGTCCTTAAAAACTAACATACTGTACATACTCATTGACGTCCCTTCTGATTCCCATTACTAGCCAAAAGTTCCACAAAGGTTTTTCTTTCTTTTCTTTTTTTTTCATGTTATGGCTGTACAGAAGTCCATATTTGACCTCCTGAACATATTTTTGGCCCAAGAGTCCTTAAACACTAACTTACTATACATACTCATTGACCTCCCTTCTGATTCCCATTACTAGCCAAAAGTTTCACAAAAGTTTTTTTTTTTTTTTTTTTTTCACGTTATGGCTGTACAGAAGTCCATATTTGACCTACTAAACATATTTTTTTCCCAAGAGTCCTTAAAAACGAACTTATTATACATACTCATTGACTTCCCTTCTGATTACCATTACTAACCAAAAGTTTCACAAAACATTTTTTAAGGGTTTTTTCTTTTTTTTTTACATGTTATGGCTGTACAGGAGTCCATATTTGACCAACTGATCATATTTTTGTCCCAAGGGTCCTTAAACACTAACTTACTGTACATACTCATTGACTTTCCTTCTGATTCCCATTACCAGCCAAAAGTTCCACAAAGGTTTTTCTTTCTTTTTTTTCTTTTTTTTTTACATGTTATGGATGTACAGAAGTCGATATTTGACCTGCTAATTATATTTTTGGCCCAAGAGTCCTTAAAAACTAACGTACTGTACATACTCATTGACGTCCCTTCTGAATCCCATTACTAGCCAAAAGTTCCATAAAAGTTTTTTTTTTACATGTTATGGCTGTACAGAAGTCCATATTTGACCTGCTGAACATATTTTTGGCCCAAGAGTCCTTAAAAACTAACGTACTGTACATACTCACTGACGTCCCTTCTGAATCCCATTACTAGCCAAAAGTTCCATAAAAGTTTTTTTCTTACATGTTATGGCTGTACAGAAGTCCATATTTAACCAACTGATCATATTTTTGTCCCAAGGGTCCTTAAACACTAACTTAATGTACATACTCATTGACTTTCCTTCTGATTCCCATTACCAGCCAAAAGTTCCACAAAGGTTTTTCTTTCTTTCTTTTTTTTTTTACATGTTATGGCTGTACAGAAGTCCATATTTGACCTACTGATCATATTTATGTCCCAAGAGTCCTTAAACACAAATTTACTGTACATACTCATTGTCTTCCCTTCTGATTCCCGTTACTAGCCAAAAGTTCCACAAAAGGTTTTTTAAAGGTTTTTTAAAAGTTTTTAAAAGTTTTTTTTACATGTTATGGCTGTACAGAAGTCCATATTTGACCTCCTGAACATATTTTTGGCCCAAGAGTCCTTAAAAACTAACGTACTGTACATACTCATTGACGTCCCTTCTGAATCCCATTACTTGCCAAAAGTTCCATAAAAGTTTTTTTTTTTTACATGTTATGGCTGTACAGGAGTCCATATTTGACCAACTGATCATATTTTTGTCCCAAGGGTCTTTAAACACTAACTTACTATACATACTCATTGACGTCCCTTCTGATTCCCATTACTAGCCAAAAGTTTCACAAAATATTTTTTAAGGTTTTTTTTTTTTTTTTTTTTACATGTTATGACTGTACAGAAGTCCATATTTGACCTCCTGAACATATTTTTGGCCTAAGAGCCCTTAAACACTAATTTACTGTACATACTCATTGACCTCCCTTCTGATTCCCATTACTAGCCAAAAGTTCCATAAATGTTTTTTTTTTTTACATGTTATGGCTGTACAGAAGTCCATATTTGACCTGCTGAACATATTTTTGGCCCAAGAGTCCTTAAACACTAATTTACTGTAGATACTCATTGACGTCCCTTCTGAATCCCATTACTAGCCAAAAGTTCCATAAAAGTTTTTTTTTTTTTCACGTTTATGGCTGTAGAGAAGTCCATATTTGACCTCCTGAACATATTTTTTTCCCAAGAGTCCTTAAACACTAACGTACTATACATACTCATTGACTTCCCTTCAGATTACCATTACTAGCCAAAAGTTTCACAAAAGATTTTTTAAGTTTTTTTTTTTTTTTTTTTTTTTACATGTTATGGCTGTACAGAAGTCCATATTTGACCTGCTGAACATATTTTTGGCCCAAGAGTCCTTAAACACTAATTTACTGTAGATACTCATTGACGTCCCTTCTGAATCCCATTACTAGCCAAAAGTTCCATAAAAGTTTTTTTTTTTCACGTTTATGGCTGTACAGAAGTCCATATTTGACCTCCTGAACATATTTTTGGCCCAAGAGTCCTTAAACACTAACTTACTATACATACTCATTGACCTCCCTTCTGATTCCCATTACTAGCCAAAAGTTCCACAAAGGTTTTTCTTTCTTTTCTTTTTTTTTTCACGTTATGGCTGTACAGAAGTCCATATTTGACCTACTGATCATATTTTTGTCCCAAGGGTCCTTAAACACTAAATTACTGTACATACTCATTGACTTTCCTTCTGATTCCCATTACTAGCCAAAAGTTCCACAAAAGGTTTTTTAAAGGTTTTTTAAAAGTTTTTAAAAGTTTTTTTTTACATGTTATGGCTGTACAGAAGTCCATATTTGACCTCCTGAACATATTTTTGGCCCAAGAGTCCTTAAAAACTAACGTACTGTACATACTCATTGACGTCCCTTCTGAATCCCATTACTTGCCAAAAGTTCCATAAAAGTTTTTTTTTTTTACATGTTATGGCTGTACAGGAGTCCATATTTGACCAACTGATCATATTTTTGTCCCAAGGGTCTTTAAACACTAACTTACTATACATACTCATTGACGTCCCTTCTGATTCCCATTACTAGCCAAAGTTTCACAAAATATTTTTTAAGGTTTTTTTTTTTTTTTTTTTTACATGTTATGACTGTACAGAAGTCCATATTTGACCTCCTGAACATATTTTTGGCCTAAGAGCCCTTAAACACTAATTTACTGTACATACTCATTGACCTCCCTTCTGATTCCCATTACTAGCCAAAAGTTCCATAAATGTTTTTTTTTTTTACATGTTATGGCTGTACAGAAGTCCATATTTGACCTGCTGAACATATTTTTGGCCCAAGAGTCCTTAAACACTAATTTACTGTAGATACTCATTGACGTCCCTTCTGAATCCCATTACTAGCCAAAAGTTCCATAAAAGTTTTTTTTTTTTTCACGTTTATGGCTGTAGAGAAGTCCATATTTGACCTCCTGAACATATTTTTTTCCCAAGAGTCCTTAAACACTAACGTACTATACATACTCATTGACTTCCCTTCAGATTACCATTACTAGCCAAAAGTTTCACAAAAGATTTTTTAAGTTTTTTTTTTTTTTTTTTTTTTTACATGTTATGGCTGTACAGAAGTCCATATTTGACCTGCTGAACATATTTTTGGCCCAAGAGTCCTTAAACACTAATTTACTGTAGATACTCATTGACGTCCCTTCTGAATCCCATTACTAGCCAAAAGTTCCATAAAAGTTTTTTTTTTTCACGTTTATGGCTGTACAGAAGTCCATATTTGACCTCCTGAACATATTTTTGGCCCAAGAGTCCTTAAACACTAACTTACTATACATACTCATTGACCTCCCTTCTGATTCCCATTACTAGCCAAAAGTTCCACAAAGGTTTTTCTTTCTTTTCTTTTTTTTTTCACGTTATGGCTGTACAGAAGTCCATATTTGACCTACTGATCATATTTTTGTCCCAAGGGTCCTTAAACACTAAATTACTGTACATACTCATTGACTTTCCTTCTGATTCCCATTACTAGCCAAAAGTTCCACAAGAGGTTTTTTAAAGGTTTTTTAAAAGTTTTTAAAAGTTTTTTTTTACATGTTATGGCTGTACAGAAGTCCATATTTGACCTCCTGAACATATTTTTGGCCCAAGAGTCCTTAAAAACTAACGTACTGTACATACTCATTGACGTCCCTTCTGAATCCCATTACTAGCCAAAAGTTCCATAAAAGTTTTTTTTTTTACATGTTATGGCTGTACAGGAGTCCATATTTGACCAACTGATCATATTTTTGTCCCAAGGGTCTTTAAACACTAACTTACTGTACATACTCATTGACTTTCCTTCTGATTCCCATTACCAGCCAAAAGTTCCACAAAGGTTTTTCTTTCTTTTTTTTTTCTTTTTTTTTTACATGTTATGGATGTACAGAAGTCCATATTTGACCTGCTGATTATATTTTTGGCCCAAGAGTCCTTAAACACTAACTTATTATACATACTTATTGACTTCCCTTCTGATTACCATTACTAACCAAAAGTTTCACAAAAGAATTTTTAATTTTTTTTTTTTTTTTTTTTTACATGTTATGGCTGTACAGAAGTCCATATTTGACCTCCTGAACATATTTTTGGCCCAAGAGTCCTTAAACACTAACTTACTATACATACTCATTGACTTTCCTTCTGATTCCCACTACTAGCCAAAAGTTTCACAAAATATTTTTTAAGGGTTTTTTTTTTTTTTTTACATTTGACCTCCTGAACATATTTTTGGCCCAAGAGTCCTTAAAGACTAACTTACTATACATACTCATTGACTTTCCTTCTGATTCCCACTACTAGCCAAAAGTTTCACAAAATATTTTTTAAGGTTTTTTTTTTTTTTTTTTTTTACATGTTATGGCAGTACAGAAGTCCACATTTGACCTCCTGAACATATTTTTGGCCTAACAGCCCTTAAACACTAATTTACTGTACATACTCATTGACCTCCCTTCTGATTCCCATTACTAGCCAAAAGTTCCATAAATGTTTTTTTTTTTCACGTTATGGCTGTACAGAAGTCCATATTTGACCTACTGATCATATTTTTGTCCCAAGGGTCCTTAAACACTAAATTACTGTACATACTCATTGACTTTCCTTCTGATTCCCATTACTAGCCAAAAGTTCCACAAAAGGTTTTTTAAAGGTTTTTTAAAAGTTTTTAAAAGTTTTTTTTTACATGTTATGGCTGTACAGAAGTCCATATTTGACCTCCTGAACATATTTTTGGCCCAAGAGTCCTTAAAAACTAACGTACTGTACATACTCATTGACGTCCCTTCTGAATCCCATTACTTGCCAAAAGTTCCATAAAAGTTTTTTTTTTTTACATGTTATGGCTGTACAGGAGTCCATATTTGACCAACTGATCATATTTTTGTCCCAAGGGTCTTTAAACACTAACTTACTATACATACTCATTGACGTCCCTTCTGATTCCCATTACTAGCCAAAAGTTTCACAAAATATTTTTTAAGGTTTTTTTTTTTTTTTTTTTTACATGTTATGACTGTACAGAAGTCCATATTTGACCTCCTGAACATATTTTTGGCCTAAGAGCCCTTAAACACTAATTTACTGTACATACTCATTGACCTCCCTTCTGATTCCCATTACTAGCCAAAAGTTCCATAAATGTTTTTTTTTTTTACATGTTATGGCTGTACAGAAGTCCATATTTGACCTGCTGAACATATTTTTGGCCCAAGAGTCCTTAAACACTAATTTACTGTAGATACTCATTGACGTCCCTTCTGAATCCCATTACTAGCCAAAAGTTCCATAAAAGTTTTTTTTTTTTCACGTTTATGGCTGTAGAGAAGTCCATATTTGACCTCCTGAACATATTTTTTTCCCAAGAGTCCTTAAACACTAACGTACTATACATACTCATTGACTTCCCTTCAGATTACCATTACTAGCCAAAAGTTTCACAAAAGATTTTTTAAGTTTTTTTTTTTTTTTTTTTTTTTTACATGTTATGGCTGTACAGAAGTCCATATTTGACCTGCTGAACATATTTTTGGCCCAAGAGTCCTTAAACACTAATTTACTGTAGATACTCATTGACGTCCCTTCTGAATCCCATTACTAGCCAAAAGTTCCATAAAAGTTTTTTTTTTTCACGTTTATGGCTGTACAGAAGTCCATATTTGACCTCCTGAACATATTTTTGGCCCAAGAGTCCTTAAACACTAACTTACTATACATACTCATTGACCTCCCTTCTGATTCCCATTACTAGCCAAAAGTTCCACAAAGGTTTTTCTTTCTTTTCTTTTTTTTTTCACGTTATGGCTGTACAGAAGTCCATATTTGACCTACTGATCATATTTTTGTCCCAAGGGTCCTTAAACACTAAATTACTGTACATACTCATTGACTTTCCTTCTGATTCCCATTACTAGCCAAAAGTTCCACAAGAGGTTTTTTAAAGGTTTTTTAAAAGTTTTTAAAAGTTTTTTTTTACATGTTATGGCTGTACAGAAGTCCATATTTGACCTCCTGAACATATTTTTGGCCCAAGAGTCCTTAAAAACTAACGTACTGTACATACTCATTGACGTCCCTTCTGAATCCCATTACTAGCCAAAAGTTCCATAAAAGTTTTTTTTTTTACATGTTATGGCTGTACAGGAGTCCATATTTGACCAACTGATCATATTTTTGTCCCAAGGGTCTTTAAACACTAACTTACTGTACATACTCATTGACTTTCCTTCTGATTCCCATTACCAGCCAAAAGTTCCACAAAGGTTTTTCTTTCTTTTTTTTTTCTTTTTTTTTTACATGTTATGGATGTACAGAAGTCCATATTTGACCTGCTGATTATATTTTTGGCCCAAGAGTCCTTAAACACTAACTTATTATACATACTTATTGACTTCCCTTCTGATTACCATTACTAACCAAAAGTTTCACAAAAGAATTTTTAATTTTTTTTTTTTTTTTTTTTTTACATGTTATGGCTGTACAGAAGTCCATATTTGACCTCCTGAACATATTTTTGGCCCAAGAGTCCTTAAACACTAACTTACTATACATACTCATTGACTTTCCTTCTGATTCCCACTACTAGCCAAAAGTTTCACAAAATATTTTTTAAGGGTTTTTTTTTTTTTTTTACATTTGACCTCCTGAACATATTTTTGGCCCAAGAGTCCTTAAAGACTAACTTACTATACATACTCATTGACTTTCCTTCTGATTCCCACTACTAGCCAAAAGTTTCACAAAATATTTTTTAAGGTTTTTTTTTTTTTTTTTTTTTACATGTTATGGCAGTACAGAAGTCCACATTTGACCTCCTGAACATATTTTTGGCCTAACAGCCCTTAAACACTAATTTACTGTACATACTCATTGACCTCCCTTCTGATTCCCATTACTAGCCAAAAGTTCCATAAATGTTTTTTTTTTACATGTTATGGCTGTACAGAAGTCCATATTTGACCTCCTGAACATATTTTTGGCCTAACAGCCCTTGAACAGTAATTTACTGTAGATATTTATTGACGTCCCTTCTGAATCCCATTACTAGCCAAAAGTTCCATAAAAGTTTTTTTTTTTTTTTTTTACATGTTATGGCTGTACAGAAGTCCATATTTGACCTGCTGAACATATTTTTGGCCCAAGAGTCCTTAAACACTAATTTACTGTAGATACTCATTGACGTCCCTTCTGAATCCCATTACTAGCCAAAAGTTCCATAAAAGTTTTTTTTTTTTTTCACGTTTATGGCTGTAGAGAAGTCCATATTTGACCTCCTGAACATATTTTTTTCCCAAGAGTCCTTAAACACTAACGTACTATACATACTCATTGACTTCCCTTCAGATTACCATTACTAGCCAAAAGTTTCACAAAAGATTTTTTAAGTTTTTTTTTTTTTTTTTTTTTTTACATGTTATGGCTGTACAGAAGTCCATATTTGACCTGCTGAACATATTTTTGGCCCAAGAGTCCTTAAACACTAATTTACTGTAGATACTCATTGACGTCCCTTCTGAATCCCATTACTAGCCAAAAGTTCCATAAAAGTTTTTTTTTTCACGTTTATGGCTGTACAGAAGTCCATATTTGACCTCCTGAACATATTTTTGGCCCAAGAGTCCTTAAACACTAACTTACTATACATACTCATTGACCTCCCTTCTGATTCCCATTACTAGCCAAAAGTTCCACAAAGGTTTTTCTTTCTTTTCTTTTTTTTTTCACGTTATGGCTGTACAGAAGTCCATATTTGACCTACTGATCATATTTTTGTCCCAAGGGTCCTTAAAGACTAAATTACTGTACATACTCATTGACTTTCCTTCTGATTCCCATTACTAGCCAAAAGTTCCACAAAAGGTTTTTTAAAGGTTTTTTAAAAGTTTTTAAAAGTTTTTTTTTACATGTTATGGCTGTACAGAAGTCCATATTTGACCTCCTGAACATATTTTTGGCCCAAGAGTCCTTAAAAACTAACGTACTGTACATACTCATTGACGTCCCTTCTGAATCCCATTACTAGCCAAAAGTTCCATAAAAGTTTTTTTTTTTACATGTTATGGCTGTACAGGAGTCCATATTTGACCAACTGATCATATTTTTGTCCCAAGGGTCTTTAAACACTAACTTACTGTACATACTCATTGACTTTCCTTCTGATTCCCATTACTAGCCAAAAGTTCCACAAAAGGTTTTTTAAAGGTTTTTTAAAAGTTTTTAAAAGTTTTTTTTTACATGTTATGGCTGTACAGAAGTCCATATTTGACCTGCTGAACATATTTTTGGCCCAAGAGTCCTTAAACACTAATTTACTGTAGATACTCATTGACGTCCCTTCTGAATCCCATTACTAGCCAAAAGTTCCATAAAAGTTTTTTTTTTCACGTTTATGGCTGTACAGAAGTCCATATTTGACCTCCTGAACATATTTTTGGCCCAAGAGTCCTTAAACACTAACTTACTATACATACTCATTGACCTCCCTTCTGATTCCCATTACTAGCCAAAAGTTCCACAAAGGTTTTTCTTTCTTTTCTTTTTTTTTTCACGTTATGGCTGTACAGAAGTCCATATTTGACCTACTGATCATATTTTTGTCCCAAGGGTCCTTAAACACTAAATTACTGTACATACTCATTGACTTTCCTTCTGATTCCCATTACTAGCCAAAAGTTCCACAAAAGGTTTTTTAAAGGTTTTTTAAAAGTTTTTAAAAGTTTTTTTTTACATGTTATGGCTGTACAGAAGTCCATATTTGACCTCCTGAACATATTTTTGGCCCAAGAGTCCTTAAAAACTAACGTACTGTACAATTTTTGTAAATTCTACTTATTGTTTTTCTCAATGTATTGATAAAAATATATAAAACAAAGACTGAAACAACTTATAAGCATTTTAAGTAGCAGATCTCTGAAATATTTTATCTTGTAAAACATGTATGTAATGTTAGAAGTCAGTTCTTTCCATTACTTGGACATACAGTAAAAATAGGACTCTATTGCTTCTTTAAATATATAAGAATATATTTCTTTAAATATAAAAAAAAAAAAAATGACTTGAATCTTGTATAAGTTGAAAATAGCTTATTTTGCATGATCATATAATTTTGTACAGTGTACAGAGGAAGAGAGTGATAATGTCTGGGCGAGGGTGAGGAGTAGTAGGATCAGGACAATTTGGGAAGGAGAAGTAGAGGAGAGAATGTGTGCATTCTTAGCAACGTGGCAAACATCTAAAAGTGAATGAGTCATTACTTTATAGAACACATTCAACAAAATTGTAGAATGGTTTACAGTAAAAGGAAACTGAATTATACAAAAACAATGGTATTCATATTGTCTACAGGTAGAACTGCGTGTTCTACCTGCAGTTTTTAATAATGCCATCAATTGTTAGTATGTTGCTAGAGTTTTGACAGAATTATTCAATTTTGAAACGGGTTTGCTGTGTTTTGATTACATTGGTTACATTTTGAAATGTAGATTTAGTTTTTAACAAAATATAGTTTTCGGCAGAAGCTTAACTATGATGTAGACGTGTTGCTGTGTTAAGAGTTTAGAAAAAGTACTTTTAAATATTAGTAGTGTAATTTACATAGTTATTTATGACTTTCTGAAGACAACCCCACACAACAGGGGGGTGAGGACGTCCCCCAATCTGTCTTCCTTATAAACTCCACACAGTGCTCAGTTATCGCAACCAACCGGGATTTCCTAAGGTTTGACCCCTGCATCGGTGTGAACGGTTGTGCTACTGCAATGTCAAAAGTTGAAGGAATATTATCTGGTTGTTTTACTGACCTCCAAAGCCAACATTCCTGTTTGTCTGAGCCTGACACATACCTCGCTTCTTCTACTCGCATTTTGAGGGATCAGACCCAAAAACCCAAACTTCAGAGCGTTGACGCACAAGGCCTGGACAATTGTGGACAAAAGATTCATTCACAGGAGATTCCAGGAACTATTAGAATCTTTCCGCATCGAATAGGGGACAAAGTTTACCGTGCACAAAGTTGAGTTCTGAAGAAGACGCCTTCAACGCTGCGGATTTGTGGAATGGCTATGCAAAAGCTGATGGGGAGCGACTGCCCGTTGAGTTCTGGCGATGCTGTGCAGAAGCAACCGGTGGTGTGCAGATGCGCCAATAATTGTCATGTAAAAAATATGTTAGGAGGTATGTTTAAAGATCTTTACCGAAGCCAGATGGTTGACTTGATGCATAAGATTATCAATGCCACCTGCAAACAGGATAATGACTGCTCGGGGGATACCAAACAAGTAAAAAATCTCAAAAATGAAATGGACGACATAAGAGACCTGACAAATTCATTGCCTGATGTGACGAGCATGTTTATTAGCAAAGAGCCTATCTGTGTAATCCTCAGAAAAGTTCTGGATGTGATGTGTGATTGTAGCGACGAATTAGGAGTTACCGAAGTACTCTGTATGTGTACATTTGTAACAGATCTATGTATATCACTGGTGTCGAAAAATGAGAACACTGACATTGATGAAATAGTTGAAACAACGGTCGACTACATACTAGACCAAAACATGATAGCATGCAGAGATTTTCTTTTCTGGCTAGACCGTCTGTAATATAATTTGTATTGTTTTACTTTATGTATGTAATGCCAATCTATCATTTTCTTCACTACTTCAATGTATGAAAGTATATTCAACAATATATTGTTGAAATAAAATGCTGAATCACTTAACTTGATGTTATGATTGTGTCTGAGTATTCTTTCCCATTCCAAAAATATATTTACGGTAATATAAATACTAAATATAAATATAAATGTAAATGACTCAAGCGAATGCGACAGTTTAAAGCATCGTTTTATTAAATCAGCCAAATGCTGTAGCCTACTGGATCAATGAGTAACACAGCTAAATGCAGGAAGCACAAATGTGATGTCTTCAAAAATGAAAGTGGTAAAACACTGTGTTTCAGAAAAAAAACGAACAAAATCCCCAAAATATTAAATTGGTCTGGTCAGTCTACCGCTATGAAAAACTTTGCGGGTTATGTGTGCACGAGGCCAAGAACGGTATCGCGGTTAAAGTCAAGATATCTAACCTCCAATTTTGTTGAATGTGTTCTATAAAGTAATGACTCATTCACTTTTAGATGTTTGCCACGTTGCCAAGAATGCACACATTCTCTCCTCTAACTCTCCTTTCCCCACTGTCCTGATCCTACTACTCCTCACCCTCGCCCAGACATTATCACTCTCTTTCTCTGTACACTGTAAAAAATTATATGATCATGCAAAATAAGCTATTTTCAACTTATACAAGATTCAACTCATTTTTTTTTTTTAAATATTTAAAGAAATATATTCTTAAATATTTAAAGAAGCAATAGAGTCCTATTTTTACTGTATGTCCAAGTAATGGAAAGAACTGATTTCTAACACTACATACATGTTTTACAAGACAAAATATTTCAGAGATCTGCTATTTAAAATGCTTATAAGTTGTTTCAGTCTTTGTTTTATATATTTTTATCAATACACTGAGAAAAACAATAAGTAGAATTTACAAAAAAATTATTTGGCAAATTTTTGCACGAATATTTTTAAAGTACATTTTACACACATGTAAATTAATACTTACAAATCTGATGTAATATAATTAAGTAAATCATTTGCTCTTTTAAATACGTTTGACTTGTTTTATGCCGTGCTGGTAATTATTTAAAATTTTAAATGTTACTCTTATAATATGACAAAATAATACTGTGACAATGTGCAGTTTGATTTATTTTTTTAATTAATTTGTTATTTGAAAATCTGTAATGTTTAATCTGTTTGGTCTATGCCCTTCAGAAAGTGTGCAGTTAAGCCTCATTAATTAAGAAGAAATAGCAAGCACTTACAGAAACCTATAATGCTTATATTCACTTTAAAGGTTTAAACAGCTTGAGCAATGATAAACATCCGCATTCAGTGACATATTAAACATATTAGAACTCTAAAATGAACAGTTCTATGCATAGATAGCGTAATCTCAGTATCAATACATTTGGAAAGCCTTTTAAACTAACAAAAACCTGAAATACAAATTCTGAAATTTGTAAATGTAAAACTATTTTTTCAAAACAGTTATCAAATGATGGCATCCCTCATTATCACCTCTGTTGTTTTAATACAACGTAAGAGATGTGCATGCAACTAATACAAATGTAAACGTAAAGGTTGCACACAATGAACATTTTGGATGTCACAGGGCACAGGTTTTGTCAAGGGTAGAGTTCTCAAGTCAACAAGGCAGATAAATGAACATCCACAGTACAAAAAAAAAAAAAAAAATTTCAAGAAATTTCAAAAATTTTGTTTTTCAAAGAACGTACTTTAGGAGAGAGCTTAAGTCCATCAAGGTCCAGAAACAGTTTCTTGAAAAATAAAAGGTTCAATCACTTGTTATTATTTTATGAGCATGTCTGAGCTAGTTACAAACAGTATTACACAGCTTGCAACCCTGATTCTTTAGGAGGTAAATAATAATAATAATAATAATAATAATAATAAAATAATCATCTTCAGTGATTTCAAACATAGATGTTAAAATATTTAATATAAATAAGATAAAATATCTCAGAGATCTACTACTTAAAATGCTTATCAGTTTCAGTCTTTCTTTTATATATTTTTTTCAATACGTTTGAGCTGCTGCTGTTAATGCAGAAGTAGAGGCAGAGTAGCCGCATGTAAAAGTCCTATATGTCCCCAGAGAGAACTCAATCCAGTTATGATATACAAATCATAACTGGACAAACAAAAACAAAAAAGCAGATAGGATGGAATTTCTTATTCTGCAGACTTTAAGTTAACTATTACCAAAGATGTCCAGTTAAATACTTTTATTGACATTGTCATATTAAATTGTCACGAGTAAAATTAAAAACGCAATGTACATATTAACACATCAATAATAATTTGAATGGTTTTTCAAAAATATACAGACAATATTCTACAATTTGAATAAACCATTATTAAGTCTGTACCATAAGTCACCATTTTATTAAAGCAAACAAATGTACAGGGAACACGTGAACAAAGAGACGCAGAGAACACCTAGAGTTCACTAACATGACAGCAGATTCTAGGAAACATAGCTGGGTTTTTCTGGACAAAGTGTAAGAAAAAAACACACACACACACACACACACACACACACAACACCCCAATACAGCTAAAACTAAATGCTCATTTTCTTGGTCTGGTTTTCTTGGTCATAGTCAAAAACTTTATGGTTTATATGTATACTCACAGCGGTGTGCCGATGCCAGGAACACGATCACTGGTAATAACAAACATTGTTTGCTATAAACTAGAATCCAGACTCTAATGTGACTGTAACATTCTGTAGATTATCTCTTCACTAGCATTTGGTAACAACTGAAATGAACCGATGCTAATATTTAAGCTGAACATATATTTAAAATTGTAAAAAATCAAGAGTTGTTAAACAATTTTGGTATTCTGCTGATTATTGAAGAATTATTGAGACAGATATGACGACACACTGTAGTGTAGTTGGGCCTGTTTCATGGATCAAACCTAAAGGCAGGAAAAGAGGAAAGCGGGGGGAAAATAAAACGACTTGAAACAACTCACCTCTCACTTAAAATAACTATTTATCAAGTTTACTTTTTTATTGGAGTCGTGTTTCGAGACGCGTACAAAGAAAAAAGTGTGTCCGCGACATCCTTGCCTTGTAATGTGTAACTTAATTGATAGGCTTGTTTTGTTTTCCACACCGTATACAGATGGAACGTTACACCAAAAATATCAATTTAGTCAAAACTATCAAATAGAAAGACTATCATTTCATTTCTTAATCAGATAGTCAACATGTGTAAAACAGTACTTGTTTGGTATGAACAAATGTTGTGTTTTAGGTGAGAAAAATACACAGAGATTAGTTTTCATGAGCATTCCCTGTGGTTGTTAAACACCTGAGGTAAATCTTTTGATTTTAAAATATGTTCTAAAGTGATAATTATCACACACACATCCAAAGAGTTTTCATGTGTAGAAACAACTTGTGTACATTACGGATCACCCCTGAAGAAACAATGCTGGTTATTAGGCTATTTTAAATAAATTAAAGAATAAAACAAAAGTTTAGTCAACATGTCTTGCAAAAGCAAACGCTTCATTCAAAACTCTTCTAAAAATTGTGTTTTTGTATAGTAACTACACATAATCCTCAAATGATTAGTCACAATAAACTTCACACGGATGTGAAAAAATGTCTCTATTGTGTCTTTTGCTTGTTCAGTGTGCAGTGTACATGTATGCATGCACAATTGTTGTACAATTAATGTACTTTACAGTTATTGAGCTGAACTGAATCAATAACACTGAATTGACTTATGTTAGAGCTGCATTACAGCAGAATTTGAATATGTTAAACTATTTGTATTGTATAAGTGCTACAGAAATAAAGGTGTCGACGTATGTATATTCAGTATACATTTACAAAAATAAACAGAAAGGCATGGGTGAAATTGTTTTTGTTCTGCAAAACACTGAGTTTTGATTTCTAAGTGATCAAATTAGGTATTTATACTATAAACAGAAATGCAAGAGGGGTAAAAAATAATGTATTTCTTTCTGAAAACATTGAGTTTTGATTTTCAATTAACCTTTAACCTATAATCAGTAAAAGACTGTGGAATTTATAGCGGTGTTTTCTAAATGAAATGTAGAAAACTGTTTGTTTTACAAATGCAGACTGAGTGTAAAGCATATAATGTGTTTGTAGTTTTGCAGACCGGGTCACAGACACTTTCCGCTTCCTCAAGGGGGGTTAACATGTCCTATTGATCTACAGTACTGGTCAGTGTAGAGGTGTTGGCCCTGCAATATAATAATGTAATTTCCCCTCAAACAACTTAAAAAAACAAAACAAAACAACAAAACATCTTTTCTCACAGAAAGACAGGAAGGAAGGAAGAATGGAACATTTTAACTTTGATCACATGATAATAAAACTTTAGAGGAGGCCATCTGACTAACTTTTAATTGTTTGATATGCGGCAACACATGGTAAACCAAATACACTTCTATGACAGACCTCCCCAAACAGGAAAGGGCGGGCCGGCCCAGCAGCCAAGCTGGAAACGAACTTTATTTTCAATTTATCAACCGACTGAACTGCATGCATCCCAATTCAACTCTGGGTAAGCTTTTTTTTTTTTTTTGAACTATACTTTATTTATCAGTAATGCTTTTCTTAAACTAATTTATACACTGTAAACCCTAATGTTGTCTTTACATAAACAATCAAGTAATCTTGACTAAATATTACTTTACTCAAAAATATAAGTGAGTTTAACTTATTAAACTACAAAATACACAAACTTAAGATTTCAAGTGTTATGAACTCAAAATCATAATTACAATAGCTCACTCTGGTCTTCCTTTGATGTGATTGTCCATGCAAGGAGTTCTGCCTGGCAACAAGAGAACAATTGCACTGATTGGTGGATATTTGCAAAAGGTGGTCCTTTTCGCCACGTCCACTGTTGCTGCTGATTCAAATCAAGACGGGACTTTTCCATCGTGTGAATCTTAAGTAAAAATATGTGATTTTTAATAGTGAAATGGTTGTTTAAATCTTAATGGTGCGTTGCTATAGTAAAACAGATCGCTGCCATGATTACAAATGTGAAACTTTGCTAACTAATGTAGCCATTAATTAACTATATTTTTATTGATGGGTTTGTGATGGTATAACTGAGATATCAAATGATTCTTTATTTGATTTGCAATATTGAAACATATTAGTTAATTTGCTTAACCATAGTGTAATCGTGTGTTTCTGTGAGAAAGAACATTCAACTATTTCTGAGGCCAGTTAGTGATGTTGTCCCTTCAAAATAATAACGATATTTTCATCATTTTGTTGACCGTATGTTTGAGAAATCAGCGTGTACTGATGTCAATGGACGGGATGCCCTCAAGCTGAAGCTAGTCTTTGGCAAACCAGCTTTTTGGTTTAGAAAAATGTTTGTCTCATTGTTGCAGACTTGTGTCAGCATTGTTAGTATTGTCGGCTCAGTACATATTAGTATCATTTTTTTTTTTTTTACTCCATTATCCATTAATGAAGAATAAAAGTATGTTTAAATTAAGTGCATACAGTCCATTGATATAGTTAGTAGTTGTGGTTGTAACCCAGTTACATTACCATTACAGTATAATATGTACTGTATTTCATTAGTATTGTGAAATTTTTGTCAGAGACATAGAATATGTTGTTCAGTATGTTTTATTTCAGCTCAGCATGATTGCCCAAAGCTTAAACAGTCAAATGTAATAAGAACTTAGTTATTGCTACATTTACATGCTCACTACATATGAACATAAGTGTCAGGCTAAAAAGTGTGATGTTTAAATTAAGTGCACAGAGTTCTACAATTTCTGTAGCACATTAGTTGATGCAGGATATTGTTATTACTGTTACTACCTTTACAGTGCTGTACAGTGTGGTTGTGGCCCAATTCCATTACAGCAGTACTGTAATGTCGTTTCATTTAAGTCAATAAAGACATTCAATATGCTGTTCAGTATGTTTTTTGTTGTTGTTGTTGTTGTTTTGGTATGTTTGCACAAAGCTTACAGTCCAAAATAAGAACTTTTAACAAGATGAGAAAATGGAGAGACTTTTTAATGTTTAATGTTTTGTTATGTTGGTATTTAAAAGCTTGTGTTATGTTATAGTGTTTTGGAGGTTTAAGTGTAGAGTATGTGCTTGGGGTGAGGACCTGCTAATAACTATTAAAGTTGTTTTAATAATAGAAAAACAACTACTTTGGGCATGTAACTAAACCATCTTCTGGCTAGCATTTGTAAATGTTGTAAAAATTGTATTTCACTAAATAAAAATAATCAATTAAACTGGATTACTTGTTCTGTTTTTGTTTGATATTCATTTTAGAATAATTGAACTTAATTGTTTTGGACAAAATTAAGCATGTTAACCTGATTTAACTAAATGACATTGAATTAACCTTATGTAAAAAGTGTTATTTAAGTGTACTGAAATAAACAATGTTAATTAAATTCAACATAACCCAGTTACGTGGAACCTGTTGACATAAAAAAGTTAAGCAAATCAAACTTAATAGTTTAAGTGCATTATATAAACATGAGCACCAAGTTAAGTGAACTTAAATATACAAGTTTTGGGAGACATACAAATATACTTGTTAGTATACTATATAGTTTACTCAAATCAATTGAGTTCAATCAACATGCATGCTCTCTTAACCCCTAGATTAAAATATTATTTAATCTTATTTCATATATTTACTTTATCTACTTTATTTATCAATAATGTTGTTATTAAACTCATTGTTTGGCTCATACAGATACAGGGGTCTCTTTTAGCCTAACATATAATTTATTTAATATATATTTACTATTTTATATACTTTGTTCATCCTTGTTACTTTTCTTAAACTCATTTGTTTGTCTCATTCAAAGACATTATCTCTCTCTCTTAAGCCTAACATATAATTTATTTAATATATATTTACTATTTTATATACTTTATTTATCAGTAATGGTGTTCTTAAACACATTGTTTGGCTCATACAGATACAGGGTCTCTTCAGCCTAACATATAATTTATTTAATATATATTTACTATTTTATATACTTTATTCAGTCCTTGTTACTTTTCTTAAACTCATTTGTATTGTTTCATTCACAGACAAATGCCTGGATGTTGCGAATGCTGAAGTCAACACATGGTCTGCAAACGTGCCCTGAAATCAGAGCTCAAATATACAGTGTCAAATACAGACACCCCTGCACATTCCCTTCCTGATCACATAAAAAATATATGGCCCCCTGTAAGTAAACACAAACACCCCTGAACATTTCCTTCCTGATCACAAAAAAAATATATTGCCCCCCTAAATAAACACAAACACCCACCTTTGGAAACGGAACCTATACCTGCTGAACTCATACAAAGGTCATAACATTTTATGACTTCCGGAAATAGAGGTCAAACATCTGGTATGGTCATTATAGTCGTAAATCAATATTTTATTGGGGGGCAATAAATCAAAGTGACAGGAGCTCCGTCTTATTACTCTCTGACGGTTACCTTCTGGTTGGGTTTCGAGGGGTGGAGTCACCTGGCCGGCGTAACTGACAGTGGCCGTGTGTGAATCTCGGGTACCTCTGTCCTCGTACGCAGCCGACATCAGCAATTTGGGCACTCCAGGGAGAAGTCAACGAGTCCAGCTGACCACTAGGGCGATTTTGGTTAATTACTCTGATCCACCCATTTGGACTCCAAAGGGGCCTCAAAGGAAACCCAATTTTTGACCCTGCAGACTGGCTGTTGACCCGCCTTACCTGAGTGCTGCCCAGGTGTGCTAAGAGTCACAAGCTGTTTGAGTGGGCGCACCGTGGTAGCAAGGGGACGAGGATCCGGGGACACCGCAGTTGAGTGCCCAGGGACCGCCGGTGAGACTGACTTCACCGCTGATTCTCCCCTGAGTATTAAATCAGGTAAAAGCCCATTCACTTATTGCAAGCCATAGAATATACATATTCCCTGGTCATTTAAGTGTTTGGCCCAACCTTCCTGTCTTAAGCCATACCATCCCCCTAGGTTTTATAGATCAACAGCGCCTCCCACTCGCTTGGCCCTGTCATAAACCCTAGCATTGGTATTAAGCTGAGACCTTTTCCCTCTCTATCTCTTTTTGTGTTCTCATTTTTGTTTCATTTTTTTTATTTTCATGCCTTTTCTTTTAGTTATTTTCGGTTATTTTGTTTTGTTCTATTTGCTTTCCTTTAATTTTGTTTTCTTCCAGTTCACCTAAAGACAGAACCTGTGAGAGCCATCAAGGAAAGCTGAATAATAGATTGACGACCCAGCAGCCAGTGTCAGTAAATGACCCAGTAGGCTACCACACTGTCAAAATTGTTATTTAGATCCGACACTTACCCACACAAATCGGCCCCACCTGGCTGCTCACGGCCAAGACAATAGGTGCCCGGCCTAGATTTCACTAACTGTCTGAACCAGTTAGCCAAAATTACACACACAAATTAAATAGTCACATATTGCTATAGCTCGCTAAAACCCTATACGGACTTGCATTGGCCTCTTTGTGGTGTCTTTCTCTTGCCTACAGCCCAGTATGTCCCGTTCATCCAGCCCCACTGACCACTGGGATCATGCCGAGACCTGGTTGACCGCCATGACGACTGCGTTCCTGCCTAAAGCCGCCGGTGACCTGCAGCACCTGAGCCAAGAACAGCTGGACGACGACTTGAACCGGCTGATGGCCCACGATCCAACCCAAAGTCACAGCCACAAGGAATGGGCCAAGATCGTCGGGGGCCTCGCTCACAACCTCATCGCCCAGGCACGACTCAGCGAAAAGAGCAACATCCACCTGGAGCAAGAAGCAGCAGCACTGAAGCTCCAGGCTGAGGAGGCCCGGAGGAACCAGGCGTCTAGATCAACTACTCCTCAAGGCCCAGGACCGGCGCGAGACAGAGGATGAAACAGACCCACAGCTTCAGGAGGAAATGGAGAGACTTCAAAATGCCCTGGCAGACCTTCGTGTAGATACAGAGCACAGAGAGCAGTTGGAGAGAGAATCCCAAGAGGAACTAAGGGAAAAACTCCAACAAGGTGAAGCTCTCCTAGCAAGAGCAGAAATTGAACTGAAAGAAAGGGACGGCAAGGCCAAAGCCTGTGAAAACCACTTGCAAGCGGCCTGTGCCCAGATCCATGATTTGGTTCAACAAAAAGACTATTTAAAAGAAGAACTTGAAGCTGTTCACAGAGAACTTAAGTACGCTTACAGACTGCAGAGTGACCAGCAAGGGGAAACACACAGCACAGAGTTTCCCCTGACAAGTGGGCCTATGCCTCCCCATCAAGAGTTCCGAGCTCAAAAGGAGGGTGAAAGCACACTGCTCAAGATGTCACCAGCCAGTTTCCAAGAGCCCCCATCAGCAGCAAAGGGGTGGGAGCCCACCCGGAAAATCTGTGCCCCCAGTCACGCCATGGCTCCCCAAGAACTCTACAAGCTGGCCAGAAACATCCCAACTTTCACCCCAAACCCTGCAGGACATAGACTTTCACCTGCAAACTATGGCTAATGTGACCACATGGGACAGACTTTATCTCCTTCAAGGTACGTCAAGCCGTGAGGTGCGGAGTTTCCTCGATCGGCAACCCGAGACTGTCAAATCAGACCACCAGCAGCTGCGTCAGGCCCTGATTAGAGAGTTTTCGGACCCTGACTCAGACCAAGGGATCATCAGCGCCATGGACTTGAGACAGGGCCGACTGGAAACCCCACAGGCCTACTACAACAGACTCCGACAGGCCTACTTTGGAGCACAAAACGAGCCAGGTATGGAGGAAGACTTCAACTTCAGAACTCTATTCCTTCGAAATCTGCATCCAACAGTAAGCCATCACTTGGGAGTCCTGGCCTGCCCACGTAGCATGTCCACCCGACAGCTACGGGACTTAGCCCATAAAGCTTATGCCAAGCAAAAGACTGCTTCTGAAAAGACTGTGAGAAATCCAACAATTTGCCCCGTCTCTGACCACCGTTCAGAGCTGGCTCTAGAGGGCGCCCAGCAACACCACAGTGACAGACTTTTTAACAGAGAGTCAAGACCGTTCCAAGCCAGCAGAGAGCAGCACAACCGGGATGGTGCCTGTCCTAAGCACCAGACCGGGCGCTCTGAAAGATTCTGGGACAAGCCACGTCCGTCTAACCACCCAAAGGGTGGAGCCACGTGGGATGCCAGCCGGCGGCCCAGAAATGGACGACCTTCATCGGCCAGAGCATCCAGCCCAGACGGCCAGCAGCGGAACGGCTCGTGACACGCCCCGAGCAAACTCAAGTCTGAGCTACCACCAGAGCAAAACAGTGCAGCTTCGTCTGAGTCAGCAGAGATCCTGAGGATTCTGAAAGAACTCATTCAGAAGAAACCTCGCGAGGGAGACAAGAAGGACAGGCCAGACTCCTTATGACTAAGTGTAAGGCCTGCACCCAACATCTTTCCTGACTGCCCTCCGACTAAACCAAGCACCCAAAGCACTGCGCACCAGTCACAGTCCACAGAACCAGACACCTCATCACCAAGTGACAGCGTCGCCCAATCACCTCAGCTGACAGCTGCACTTCCTGATCAACACAACGCAAGTCATCACGCCAACAACCAAAATCCCAAGGTACCAGAGAGTGCTGTTTTGGTTGTCTGCCTCCCTAATGAGCCACATAATACCATCCCTAACTGCTTACCGATCACCACACAAACCCCAGAGCCGAGACTCCTGGGAAACCTGATCGGAAAGGGAGTGGTCAGAAAACTATATCTAGCCATCACATTGGAGAATGAGGTGAGACTTGAAGCCCTGGTCGACACAGGAGCTGATCTCACTTTAATGTCATCTCAACTCTTTGACAGACTCCGAATTGAAGCTAAGAGACAAAATCGAACTTTGAAATCCCAAAAATGTGAGCTAAATGTGCAGTCATACAGCCTAAATGAGATCCAACTTGAACGGATCGCTCAATTTGGGCTCAAGTGCGATAACCTCTGCCTCTCCAGCCGCCCAGATCACCTGAGCCAGACTGTCAGGCCACAGAGGTGATGAGAACTCAGACATCAGTCTAGCACTGTTCAAAGCCCTCATGGAAGACACACCAGACCTTCCATCTGCCAGCAAGCGCACCCGCTTCCCTTTGGACTCCTGCCTATCAACCATGGTAACTGCCAAGGGCATCTGTGCTTTGAACTTGAAATGGAATGACCGGTGCCTCACTCACTACTTCCAGACCCGCCGCATAATGTCTACATCCTGTTCAACAACTGCACGGCAATGGACATCAGGCTATCCAAGGCCTACCGCCTGGGATGGCTAGTGAGTCACGACTTCCAACCACCCTATTACTACGTCTGAATTCACTGCTGCCTCAGGCCTCAGACGACTGCATGACGTCAAACACATGCTGCGTGTGAAAGACAGGGGGGTCATGCTAATGTATGCCCACGACGCACCATGTGCCGGACATCACGGTACCAGAGCCACTTACGAGACACTGAAACAAGTGGCATACTGGCCGGGCATGCAGCAAGACGTGGCAGAATATGTCAGAGAGTGCCTGGATTGCTGCCAATTCCAACCAGCAAACCCAAACTATAGAGCCTATCTGCAATGCAGAGGAGTCACATTCCCATGGTCAGACCTCCAAATAGACTGGGTAGGACCCCTGCCCAGATGGACGAGGGGCAACAAATATTTCCTCACAGCTGTGTGCCAGTTCACCAAGTGGGTAGAGTGTCTTCCAGCACCAAACGACACTGCCCAGACCACGGCATACCTCCTGATGAAACACATCTTCTCCAGGTTCGGACTGCCACTTAAAGTGAACTCGGACAGAGGGACTGACTTTACAGCTGAGATCATGCAGCAGAGTTGGAAACTCCTGGGAGTACAAGCTCAACTGCCCATCAGCCACCATTCCATCTCGTCCAGCCAAGTGGAATGAACAAGTCGAACTGTAGTCAGCATGCTGAGAAAGTATGTGTCTGCCAACCAGCAAGACTCAGATGGAAGTCTTTTTGTGCTCATGGCCATCAGCATGACCGCATGAATCAACTTGTATGTTTCCCTTTGAACTAATGACTGGGCGGCAAATGACACTGCCGCTGCACCTGCTGTATCAAACGGGAGACTCCAGCCTTGTCACAGCCTACACCACTCACCAGTATCTTGATGAACTACACCGGCACCTGAGAGCAACCTTTGCTTTCGCCCAGCAACAACTTCAAAAGAGTGCTGAAGGCCGGAAAGCATATTATGACTGGAAAGCATCACACCAGGAACTGGACGTAGGTGACAGGGTCTGGTATTATAGCTTTGTCCAGCCGCCCAGGACAGCCTCCCATCGGCTGTCAAAGAAATTCCTGCCTCACTGGAGAGGCCCTTATGAGATTGTGGACAAACTCTCTCCGGTCGCGTATCGAATCAAACTGAGCCGGGGGCAGAAAGAGCCAATTTTCAAATGGGTCCACCGCAATCAAGTCAAAAGACATGTGGCTACGGGCAGAGAAAGACAGGGAGGAGCCAATGCAAGCTAAACTCAGTTGCAGACCTCACAGCAAAAAGACTGTCCTGACCAACCAAGGACATCCCTCGCTGATCGACCACTTCTCTCCCCATCTCTCTTTTTCACTCTCTCTCTTTCCTGTACCAGGATGCTGCTGTGGCTCACTGTCCTGTGCCTCCAGTTCACCAGAGAACGACTGCAACCAGATATCCTGTCACCAGGTCCAGCATCAGGCATTGTACTTAGGGAACAACCTGGACTCCTGATCACCAACTGCAGGACCCACACCCAGAAAGTATATGTTCGACTCGACCCTTGCAACGTCTACCAAGCACACTATCCTTGCGCTGTCACACAGTATAGCTGGGCAGGTGCACGGTGGACAGAGGATGCCCTAACTCACGCAGAAGCTGACATCCTCCACCTCGATGATCTGGCATTGTACCATCTCCCAAGTGAAGAGTACTGGTCAGAAATCCCATCCTTCTTCAAGAATCACAACTTCACTCTAGATCCGGAACTGGAACTGAAGATTGAGGAAAGGGGGTCCCAGCTAATTGACATAACTCCCATCGACACGGCCCTCCAAACACTGTCCCGGCTGCCCATCCTGACCAACTCCCCTGTGGTCCAAGCTTGGACTGCCGCCGACACAGCTCTTTGCCTCTCTACGGCATTAGGCTACACCCTGACACTGGGCCTGGCCTTCATCCTGTTCAAGAGGGTCCACGAGATGCGAGAGTCCATGACCAAGAACATGGTCGCTCTCCCCCTAGGTTTCAAACGAAATCCACGGAAAAGAGGTACCAAAACAGATACCATGCAAAACCTCATCGAGATGGACTTTCAGGCTGAGAACAATTAGAAACCACCTGCCACCCGACCATCATGATCCACCTGCCATCCGACCATCATGACTGTCGTCCGACGATGTCACACGGACTTCGTCAGACGAAAAGGGGGACTGTAGCATCTGGAGTCTCTCTGGACAGAATCAAAGATGAGTCGATTCCACTATAAACGTCAGAAAGCTTTTAGCCGCATATAAATTAGGTTCTGGTACTGAGGAATCTGAGGAAGATGGCATCGTGGACAGTTTTGTGGCTTGGCCGAGGTAGAACAGACAACACCATTAGAATCCTGTGAGAACTTCAATCAGGACACAATCTCTCCCCCTATCAACACATGTCCCCCCCCCCCCCACTCAAAAAGATAGGGGCCTAGACACACAGGCTCCTTCCAATACACAGACACAAAAAATGTTTTTATGTAACTTTAATTAAACTATCCCAGAATGTTTATGATGATCCCTGTGTGTACGCGTGCTCCCTATGTCATGCCAACATAGTCATGATGTATGAACAATGTAAAGTCATTTAAAATGCTTGTATTCATGTGTAAGAATGTATCTCTGCTCTAATATCTCCCAGCCATACTGTGTTTGATATCTAAATATTCCTCTCTCTTTCTCTTAACCAATGGTGCACAGTAGGTGATTATGAAATGCATCACATTATGTTTACCCCCCCCTTTGGAGTAGAAATGTACCAAGTATGACACCATCATAAATTAGGCAAATGAAGTCATAAACAGAGACAAAGAAAGTGTTCTCCCGCCTAAAACTCCCACATTTGATTGGTCATTTCAGAAAAGATGGGCGTATGTTAATGTTTCTTTAAAAGACAATAACACTAGCATATCTTTGCTCAGTCGGTGCAGTCGATAAACAAACTTCTTATCATCTCGGCTCGTCCCCTGGCCAGGCGGCTTCGGCCCTGGCTTGGTCGGCTCAGTCACGTGGGTTGGTTCCTTTGAAGTCGCCACCTCAGCGTGCTCCATCTCAGCGCTCAGTCATCTTCCAAAAACTCAGACGAGACAATCTTCTTTTCCTCCCCTTTTCGGCATTCGCTCCAACCACCTTCAAACTTCCCGCGGATCGAGAACGCTCTGGAAGGACCAAAAGAGAACACGCTCCAGCTCAAAGAACGCTCTGAGAAGACTCATGCACATTCTTTATACTCAGCACAAAACAACCAATGCAAGTATAAATTCCATCGAAATGTAGTTGTGTTTTAAGATGTGTACCCCTGTTTAAGGTGATATTATTCATTGCTGGCTCTCGGTGGTTATGTTTGTGAAATTGCCATTCCTGAACCTTTCCTTCCTCTCTTTCGTTCTCTTCTTTTCATTCTCTTTCGTTACTATTCGTTGTTCTGTATATACATGTATTCTTTGTTTAGTCGTATGTATTCGTAGTATCAATTATTAAAACCATTGTATCCACGTTCGATTGTCATTGTTGCCGCTCACAAAGCATGGTCACTTTAATGTTCCGATCTAGCTACGAGCTCTCAAGTATCTTTGAATACTTTAATTAATATCCTAATAATTCGGAAAGTTTATTCTTCGTTACCAGAAGGATAACCTTCCCGAAGATTTGATAAGAAAGAATAAAACTTTGTGAGAGTTGATAAACGATTGTACTGTTCGTTCGTTAAATGAACGGATCAGATGAATTTTGAATTAATTCTAATTCAAAGGTTATTCTGTAATGATTTAATATATATTCACAGTTAATTGCAACCCATGGTTGTTAACCATATATATATTGCATAAATACCTAGGTTAGGTATTTCCCTTTTTGGGTGATTTGGAGATTTATAATTTAATCATAACCCGTTGCGATTAGTTATAAATAATTAAATATTAATAACCATAATTCCCTATTTAGCTAATTTAATTTATTATTATTATATGTAGCCGAGTCGCTAAAGCAGTCTTCCCCATGATTGTGTAGCCTACAGAACTAGACTGAGAGACCATTTAAAGGCCTTTGCAGGTGTTTTGAGTTATTCTAATATTCTAATTTTCTGAGATACTGAATTTGAGATTTTAGTTGTCAGTTATAATCATCTAAATTAAAAATAAATAAACATATGAAATATATCAGTCTGTGTGTAATGAATGAATATAATATACAAGTTTCACTTTTTGAATGGAATTAGTGAAATAAATCAACTTTTTGATGATATTCTAATTATATGACCAGCACCTGTATATACTATATATATACATAATTCAAGTTATTTCATATCTGATTTTCATATAAATTATCACTCTCTTGAATTTGTGAAAGAAGAAAGAAAATGCTTAGGCTGTTTTTGTGGGTAAAGTCCCTTAAACTTAGCAAGCAAAAACAGTTTTTCAATCTCTTTTCATCACCATCATTGTAAATAGACATTTTAACCATCTGGTGTGACATGCTGGATTTCACCAGTCTCTGTACTGAGCTGGAAATACACTGGAATATAGATTGCAGACACATCAATATCAGTACTACTATTGCAAAGATTGGCAACACAGTATCCAATAACCAATATCCCCATCCTTTCGGATTTGTTAACCACCCAAACCATTATTCGTCAGCTTTCTCAGGTTCTCTTACGGCTATTCTCATAAAGTTCGTTGTCATCCTGCTGATTGTCACTGTACAGTTCTCTGTGGTTTCATTCTCATCTTTTCACAGTGACTGTTGCCTGTGATCTCACCACTCTGAAGGGTTAGTGACGTTTTGTGAACTGATAACTGCACCTGTTGTTTAAACAGGATTTCGGCATACACTGACATGTGCCTCTGGCTCCTTTCCTCTCTGTTCCTCCTCCTCCTCGATCGCTGGTGGGACTCTCCTGAACCCACATCACCCTCTCAGCTACCTTCACAGCTGTATGAGTCTCCTGCAACAGAAAAAATCCTAGCCACCTTTCCGCCTTCCAGCTCTTCCGTCTGTAGTCCCGTATCACCACGAAATCGCTTGGCTTGATGTCGTATAAAGGAGCATCAGCTGGTTTCCCCTGCCTTTACCTACACACAGACCTTAGATAACAGAGAAGACATTTCTTTACAGTAATTCAACATATCGTGTTCGCATATCTCTGTGGACGGAAGCTGTTGGTTACCCCCTTCCATTCCCATGAATGGTGGTCTTCCAAAAAAATCTCAAACGGGCTCAGATTTGCTCTAGGCCTTTTCTCGTTCTCATGTACATCAATACGCATCAAGATGATACAATTTTCAGCGAATGCTGTAAACCACGAATCTTTCATTTACCATTCCCCCTTTGGCTGCATGCAGCCATTTAGCATAATGAGCGAAAAAATCGTCGGGGGAACCAAGGCTTGTCATCACCACTTGTCCAGACGCCATTTTGCACTGTTCCCATCGCTGCTTTTCTGGCCTTGAGTCAAAAGACTGCATAGTCTGTAAAGAAGACAAAGCATTCGTGTTTATTTCAGATACTAAAAGACATTCTGGTTCTTTTGTCTGCTGCGCTGCCGCGGCCTTCGCAGCAGCGTCTGCTCTCACGTTTCCTGTTGAAATAAAATCTTTGTTGTTAGTATGAGCTGCGCATTTACAGATAGCAACCTGGCCAGGCAAGAGAATTGTGTCTAGCAGATTAGACACAAGAGAAGCATTCAGAATTGGGCCTCCATCAGATTAAAAATAAATAAATAAATAATTTCTGTGTTTCAACAGCGCCCCAAAATCATGTGCAACTCCGAACGCATAAAGCAAATCTGTGTAGATTGTAACACTTTTACCCTCCATCAGCTTGCATGCTTCTGTCAGGGCTACAAGCTCCAGTCCTAACCAGAAAGTTTCCCAAAACATACTGAAAATATCCTATAAAATGAAAGACAAATCCATATTTCATATCTGGAAGCTGGGCTAAGTGAGCAAGCATTGTTACTCCACTCCTGTCATATTAGGGGTGTGTGATACCTCCAAAATCCAAAACACCCGACAACTTGTCGCTATCAAGTGTTTAGCGACACATCACACATCCCTAGTCCAGACCCTCAGTCACTCGTCAGAGACCAACTACATAAAACATCCTTCAGTTTTACAGTCTACATACATATAGCATGTACCACCTTAATTACATCCTATACCTTTCGAAAATAAAAGAAAACATTCATATCATCCATCTCAATCATTATTTCCACCAAAACACAGACTTACTCAAGAACCCTTTTGTTAAACGTACTATTTCCAACAGACCCATTTTCAATCATCAAAGCCCACATCATATTTAACTTCAATCAGCTCGTTCACTCATCTTTATCTTGTGACATTATGCTTAATCATACCCAATTCTTTATCAAAATCACTTTTCAGGTGATGTTATCAGTAAAACATTCAAAATCAATTAATTAGGATTTCCTTTAAAGTACATTTTTCTTTAAATGTCTTGTCCATTAAAACTCTTTAAGCGTAAAATGACAAAAGTCTTAAACCTCTTAATTCATGTCATTTGGCAGTGATACTGTAGCGACTCGGCTGCATATAATAATAATAAATTAAATTAGCTCAATAGGGAATTAATGTTTAATTATTTATAACTAATCGCAACGGGTTATGATTAAATTATAAATCTCCAAATCACCCAAAAAGGGAAATACCTAACCTAGGTATTTATGCAATATATATATATAGTTAACGACAATGGGTTGCAATTAACTACGAATATATATTAAATCATTACAGAATAACCTTTGAATTAGAATTAATTCAAAATTCATCTGATCCGTTCATTTAATGAACGAACAGTACTACAATCTTTTATCAATTCTCACAAAGTTTTATTCTTTCTTATCAAATCTTCGGGAAGGTTATCCTTCTGGTCACGAAGAATAAACTTTCCGAACTATTAGGATATTAATTAAAGTATTCAAAGATACTTATGAGAGCTCGTAGCTAGATCTGAACATTAAAGTGACCATGTCTTGTGAGCGGCAACAATGACAATCGAACGTGGATACAATGGTTTTAATAATTGATACTACGAATACATACGACTAATATCATAATATCACCTTAAACAGGGGTACACATCTTAAAACGCATCTAAATTTCGATGGAATTTATACTTGCATGGGTTGTTTGTGCTGAGTATAAAGAATGCGTGTGAGTCTTCTCAGAGCGTTCTTTGAGCTGGAGCGTGTTCTCTTTTGGTCCTTCCGGAGCGTTCTCGATCCGCGGGAAGTTTGAAGATGGTTGGAGCGAATGCCGAAAAGGGGAGGAAAAGAAGATTGTCTCGTCTGAGTTTTAGAAGACGACTGAGCACTGAGATGGAGCGCGCTGAGATGGCGCACGTTGCCTGTCCGCCTGGCTGCGGATCGCGCCGACTTCAAAGGAACCAACACACGTGACTGAGCCGCCAAGCCAGGGCCGAAGCCGCCTGGCCAGGGGACGAGCCGAGATGATAAGAGGGTTGTGTATCGACTGCACCGACTGAGCAAAGATATGCTGGTGTTACTGTCCTTTAAAGAAACATTAACATCCGCCCATCTTTTCTGAAATGACCAATCAGATGTGGGAGTTTTAGGCGGGAGAACACTTTCTTTGTCTCCGTTTATGACCTCATTTGCCTAATTTATGATGGTGTCATACTTGGTACATTTCTACTCAAAAGGGGGGGTAACATAATGTGATGCATTTCATAATCATCTACTGTGCACCGTTGGTTAAGAGAAAGAGAGAGGAATATTTAGATATCAAACACAGTATGGCTGGGAGATATTAGAGCAGAGATACATTCTTACACATGAATACAAGCATCTTAAATGACTTTACATTGTTCGTACATCATGACTATGTTGGCAATGACATAGAGCATGCGTACACACAGGGATCATCATATACATTCTGGGATAGTTTAATTAAAGTTACATAAAGAAAATGTTTGTGTCTGTGTATTGGAAGGAGCCTGTGTGTCTAGGCCCCCCTATCTTTTTGAGTGAGGGGGGGGGGGGGTAGGGGGAGAGATTGCTCTGACCAGTACTCTTCATTTGGGAGATGGTACAACGCCAGATCATCGAGGTGGAGGATGGCACCCTTTGGTACTTGAATCCACATACTCTGGTTGGGCAGGCTGATGCGGGTGGCCGTGTCATGCTGATCGTAAGTCAGGGTGGCCGTACGAGTGGGAGTGTTGACGAGCCACCAGTCACCCACGATCTCAGCTCAAGTTTCAGTGACTTGGGTGCGAGACGTGGCCTCGGCAGGGCAACGGGTGTCACTTCTCATGGGCTGCAACCCGCAGATTCCTTCAGTCTTGTCTCTGAGGAATCGCTTGCTAGGGCAGAGGTAGTGAATGTCCTTTCTCAAAGTACACATACGCAGGTTGGGAGCCAGGTACAGCTGTGTGTTACTGTCGCGGTAGGCCACCACATCGGGGGTGTGTATCTTGATATGAGTGTTGCCTTGCCAAAACCCGACATTGACCATGTCTTTGAGGCTGTAGATGTTGTTTGATTCGATGATGGGTAGAATCAGGAGAAAGTACACCTCCCTTTGCTCAGGGTTGACGTGCAAGGGGATGGCACTACCCAAAGAGTAGGCAAGGTGTGCTTGAAGAGGATCTGCTGGGCTGGTAGTGGCAGAGGCCAGCACTGTTTGCACAAGGCTCAGGGGTACCAGATACAGAGGAATCCTGCCCATGGCTAAGCTGTCAATTGAGGAGCTCACTTCCCGCAGTATGTCTGTCATCAGGGCTGTGACCAGCTGAGTTTTGGCAAAATCATTTTGGAAAACTGAAAACCGTTGTCTCACTGAGTTCAGTTTGGTTCAGCAGGACACTGTGAGTATTGAGAACCACCACAGTGCCTTTCAGTGATTTGCCGATGGTCTGCAGAGTTGCACTCTGTGTTGCAAGCTGTTCTCTCAGCTGTGGGATTTCAGTCTGGCTCACTGTGTTGACGCTAGACATGCCAATGTTGAACAGGGTTCGACGGCAGCGTGAGCTGGAGGCAAAGGACAGTGAGCTGGAGGCACAGGACAGTGAGCCACAGCAGCATCCTGGTACAGGAAAGAGAGAGAGAAAAAGAGAGATGAGGAGAGAAGTGGTTGATCAGCGAGGAGTGTCCTTGGTTGGTCAGGTCTTTTTGCTGTGGGGTCTGCAACTGAGTTTAGCTTGCATTGGCCCCTCCCAGTCTTTCTCTGCCAGTAGCCACATGTCTTTTGACTTGATTGCGGTGGACCCATTTGAAAATTGGCTCTTTCTGTCCCCGGCTCAGTTTGATTCGATATGCGACCGGGGAGAGTTTGTCCACAATCTCATAAGGGCCTGTCCAGTGAGGCAGGAATTTCTTTGACAGCCGATGGGAGGCTGTCCGGGGCGGCTGGACAAAGCTATAATACCAGACCCTATCGCCTACGTCCAGTTCCTGGTGTGACGCTTTCCGGTCATAATATGCTTTTCTGGCCTTCAGCACTCTTTTTAAGTCGTTGCTGGGCGAAAGCAAAGGTTGCTCTCAGGTGCCGGTGTAGTTCATCAAGATACTGGTGAGTGGTGTAGGCTGTGACAAGGCTGGAGTCTCCCGTTTGATACAGCAGGTGCAGTGGCAGTGTCATTTGCCGCCCAGCCATTAGTTCAAAGGGGGGCATATGAGTTGATTCACGCGGGGTGGCTCTGATGGCCATGAGCACAAAAGGAAGTTTCCCATCCCAGTCTTGCTGGTTGGCAGACACATACTTTCTCAGCATGCTGACTACAGTTCGACTTGTTAGTTCCACTTGGCTGGACGAGATGGAATGGTGGCTGATGGGCAGTTAAGCTTGTACTCCCAGGAGTTTCCAACTCTGCTGCATGATCTCAGCTGTAAAGTGAGTGCCTCTGTCCGAGTTCACTTTAAGTGGCAGTCCGAACCTGGAGAAGATGTGTTTCATCAGGAGGTATGCCGTGGTCTGGGCAGTGTCGTTTGGTGCTGGAAGACACTTTACCCACTTGGTGAACTGGCACACAACTGTGAGGAAGTATTTGTTGCCCCTCGTCGATCTGGGCAGGGGTCCTACCCAGTCTATTTGGAGGTCTGACCATGGGAATGTGATTCCTCTGTGTTGCAGTGGGGCTCTATGGTTTGGGTTTGCTGGTTGGAATTGGCAGCAAACCAGGCACTCTCTGACATATTCTGCCACGTCTTGCTGCATGCCCGGCCAGTATGCCACTTGTTTCAGTGTCTCGTAAGTGGCTCTGGTACCGTGATATTCGGCACATGGTGCGTTGTGGGCATACATTAGCATGACCCCCCTTTGGCAATGTGGCACCACAAGCCTTTGCTCTGTGAGGTCATCAGGGGCATACCACAGAATGTTGTCTTTCACACGCAGCATGTGTTTGATGTCATGCAGTCGTTTGAGGCCTGAGGCAGCAGTGAATTCAGACATAGTAATAGGGTGGTTGGAGGGGTCTGAGAGGTGGTTTAGCATAGTTTGTATGGCAGAATCAGAGGCTTGCATATCAGCTATGTCGTTGTTGGAGATTTGTGGAGCCAGCACAAGCGGCTGTGATGTTGGAACCATCACAGGAATAGGTCGTTTGCTGTGGGTTATCGCTGCAACATTAAGGGTGGGTGGGTGGGTTGGAGGTGACCATGAATTGCTGTGAAGTGCGCCAGTTTTGGCCAGGGCATCAGATTGGTCATTCTAGTCTTTGTCAAATGACGCTCTGTATTTGTAAAGGACTTGTCTGAGTTCTTCGCATTCTGCATCGTCCTTTATGGCGACTGCTTCTTTCAGGATTTGCTGGACTTGTGTCTCAAATCCTGGGTACGGCTCCTCTGTTGTTGTGTCGCCTGTCGTGTTGGCAGTCAGAGGTGCAGCACTGTCATTAGTCTCGCAGGCAGGTTGGCTAGTGACTGTGTATACTGCAAGATGTTGGTCCTCTGTCAGCTCTGTTCTACACACTTGATCTTTGTCCATCGGCATGACAGAAGCAATGGAGATGATTTTGAAGGGTGCTGTGAACACTGTGTTGTATGTGCTCCCTTCTGGGATCATTGAAGATGGGATTGGACCAATGACTGGTAAGGTGAGTTCAAAGTCATGGAAGTCGTGACTCACTAGCCATCCCAGACGGTAGGCCTTGGGAATCCTGATGTCCATTGCCGTGCAGTTGTTGAACAGGATGTAGACTACACGGGATGACGGTTCAGTGAGTGGTGTGGCTTCCAGACTGAGTCCAAGTCCCACACATTCAGGTGAAGGTTGGAAGAAGCCCAGCGTGTGGTTTAGCTAGATTTTATAGCCTCCGTGTAGAGCCGGTATCTTCCTGTGTGCTCGCTTCCCATAGTCAGTAACACCGAAGTGCCCGTTCTAAGTGTCGGCTTGCTGCGCCACTCCCTTCCCTTTGGAACGGATACGTGCGCTTATATGCTCCAGTCGAGTTCCCCAGAACGGCGAACCCTGTTGAGTCCTCCGCAACCCGCGGCAGTCGGATGTGGCGGAACGTCCGACGCCAGGTCTAACACTCGCATGCATTGGTGGAACTTGTGTTAGGCTGGGTTCCATATGTTGTGACCCCCACGGCAGTCCCATATGTGTATTCTTCCACGGTACGGCTCCCTACGGCGGGCCCGTGTCTTTCCCTCGGCAGAGCTCTCTGCCGTCTCAGTTAGGTGTTGTTTCCCCGCCTGTTTGGCCGGGGCCACCCCTGGGACTTCCGTATGTTGCACTGCCCACGGCCAGTCCATACGTGTATTCTCCACATGGTAACTCCCTTCGGGCATGATGTGGCTTCCGCAGCGTCCCTCTGGGCATGCTTTCCCAGCGTTATCCAATAGTCTGCTGAAGTGGGTCTTGCGGAACAGCAGTGTGACTTCCCTGCGTGAATTCCCCGCCCGGAACAGACGGGGTCTGAGGGGCTCTCGCTGGGCGCTGGAAGTGGTAGTAACTGTGGCGTTTTCCAAAGGGATCCCAATTCGTCAGTGACGTCCGACGTACGTCGAACGTGACCGACTGAAAGGGAACGTCTCGGTTACGTATGGTAACCCTCGTTCCCTGAAGGAGGGAACGGAGACGTACGTCCCGTCGCCACAGTTGCTGTACCATCACTGCATGGCCGAGTCACTAGTTCGGGTCCTCAGTGAAAAACAATAGTGCGCTGCATTCGCCTCCTGTTTATACCCGCAGCGCGGGGCGGAGCGCGAGATGCAAATCTCACACGCCAATGGCCATTGGCCCGTTCTCTATATCTCGAAGCTGATAGGGGCTCCCAGAAGTGATCCCAATTCGTCGGTGACGTCCAACGTACGTCTCCGTTCCCTCCTTCAGGGAACGAGGGTTACCATACGTAACGTCTCGGTTACGTATGTAACCCTCGTTCCCTGAAGGAGGGAACGGAGACGCCACGTCGGAGTACCGACGAATAGGAATCTCGCTAGCGAGAGCCAATCTACTTCGAGTGTAACTAAACGAGCCAATGCACATTGGCATGCAATGATTGCACCAGCTGCTCATGCCACTCCGTGTGGGTATAAATGAGGCACAGGTGCTTGCAACAAATTAGTTTTTTGCTGAGGAGCCGAGTAGGTGAACTGGCACCCCAGCAGGGTACAGAGGACATGGCGACGGGACGTGGCGTCTCCGTTCCCTCCTTCAGGGAACGAGGGTTACATACGTAACCGAGACGTTCCCATTCAGTCGGTCACTCTCGACGCCACGTCGGAGTACCGACGAATAGGAATCCCTACCAAAGCGCCATGGCCTCTGCCCCCATCCAGTGCCCTGTGTGAGCCTCCTAAGCTCTCTTACCTGATGAGATGGGGCTCACACAGAGAAGTCCATCACTGCTGTTCTGCATGACCCGCTCAGTGACTTATTGGATAACACTGGGAAGCGTGCCCTAGTGGAAGGGAACGCTGCGGAACCCACATCATACACCGAAGGTGTTATGTGGAGTACAAGCTGAGCCATAGCCCGCAACTGAGAGGGGGCTCCAGCCCCACCAAGGGGAGGGCTCTCCCAAGGGAAAGACACGGGCTTCCCGTAGGAGCGACCGTGGAAAAATATATGGGATCCCCGCAGGGTCACTCATATATCCCCAGCCCAGTACCGGTTCTCAAGGATTCAGCGGCAAGGGGCCTGATGCCAGACGTTCCGCCACGTCCAGCACCGAGGGAGATGGAGGACTCGACAGAGTTTGCTTCTGGAGAATAAAGCGCCGGGGCGCAGCAAGCCGACAAGAGCCAGGGCCTCTCAGTGCTTCTACCCGTTTGAGGCGAGAACACAGGAGGACACTGGCTCTACACGTAGACTATAGAATCTAGCGAACGTGTTGGGTGTCGCCCAGCCCGCAGCCCTACAGATGTCTGACAGCGAGGCGCCACGTGCCAGCGCCCAGGAGGATGCAACACTTCTAGTAGAGTGTGCTCGCATCCTGAGCGGACAGGGCACACCTTGTGCTTGGTAAGCCAAGGTAATGGCATCCACTATCCAGTGGGCCATCCTCTGCTTGGAGACAGCCTTTCCCTTCTGCTGGCCTCTCCGTGACAGACAAAGAGCTGATCTGAGGTCCTGAAGCTTTGAGTTCTATCCACGTAGATCCGCAGAGCGCGGACGGGACAGAGCAAAGCTAGGGCTGGGTCTGCCTCCTCCAGGGGCAGCGCTTGCAGATTCACCACCTGGTCCCTGAAGGGAGTGGTAGGAACCTTGGGCACATTGCCAGGCCGGGGTCTCAATACCACGTGGGTGTCACCCGGCCCGAACTCTAGGCACGATTCGTCGACCGAAAATGCCTGCAGGTCCCCTACCCTCTTGATGGAGGCCAGTGCAGCCAACAGCAAAGTCTTCATAGACAGAATCTTAAGCTCTGCTGACCGCAAGGGCTCAAATGGGGCATTCTGAAGTGCTCGGAGCACCAGAGCAAGATCCCAAGAGGGTATGGAGGGGGGTCGAGGAGGATTTAACCGTCTCGCCCCCCTGAGGAACCTGACGACCAGGTCGTGCTTCCCAACTGTCTTACCTTCTACATGGTCGTGATGGGCAGATATTGCAGCAACATAGACCTTGAGGGTGGAGGGCGACAGCCTACGCTCCAACCCTCGTTGCAGGAAGGAAAGCACAGACACGATCGAACATCTTCGGGGGTCTTCTCGGCGAGAAGAACACCACTCGACGAACAGGTTCCACTTCAAAGCATAAGCCTGTCTTGTAGACGGTGCTCGTGCCGAAGTGATGGTGTTAACTACCTCTTGGGGTAAGTCACCTAGAACCTCCGCCTCCCGTCCAGGGGCCAGACATGAAGCTTCCACAGATCTGGACGCGGGTGCCACAGGGTGCCCCGTCTCTGAGTCAGAAGGTCCTTCCTCAGAGGAATCGGCCAAGGAGGAGCTGTCGCCAGGAGCATAAGTTCTGGGAACTAGGACCGGTTGGGCCAGTAAGGCGCCACCAACAGGACCTGCTCCTCGTCCTCCCTGACCTTGCACAGTGTCTGTGCAAGTAGGCTCACTGGGGAAAACGCATATTTGCGCAGCCCCTGGGGCCAGCTGTGCGCAAGTGCATCCGTGCCGAGTGTAACCTCGGTCAGCGAATAGAACAGCCCCGAACTGTCTCGAAATCAGCTGAACCACCTGGGGGTGGAGTCGCCATTCCCCTGGGAGCGCAGCTCGTGAAAGCTCGTCGGCCACACGGTTGCTCACACCAGGGACATGAATGGCCCGAAGCGACCTCAGACACTTCTGACTCCAGAGGAGGAGATGGCGGGCGAGTTGCAACATGCGACGGGAGCGTAGACCACCTTGTCGGTTGATATACGCAACGGTCGCGGTGTTGTCCGTGCGGACCAGTACATCTTTGCCCCGTAGCAGCCTTTTGAGTCGGCTCAGAGCGAGATGCACTGTTAGCAACTCGAGGCAGTTGATGTGCCAATGCAGGTGCGGGTCCGTCCAACCCCTGACACTGCATGCCCGTTGTACGTGGCTCCCCAGCCCATGGCAGAGGCATCTGTGAAGACCACAGCATGCCTGGACACCTGTTCCAGAGGCACTCCGGCCCGAAGGAACGAGGGGTCTGACCATGGGCTGAAGGATTGGCAGCAGGCCGGTGTGATGCTCACCCGGTGAGTGCCGCGTTGCCACGCCCATCTCGGGACTCGGCCGTGTAGCCAATGCTGAAGCGGTCTCATATGAAGCAAGCCGAACGGTGTTACAGCCGCTGCGGCTGCCATATGCCCCAGGAGCCTCTGAAACTGTTTCAGTGGAACCGCCATCCTGCCTTGAAACGTGTTCAGGCAGTTCAGCATCGACTGGACGCGCTCCTCTGTGAGGCACGCTGTCCGTTCGACCGAATCTAACTCCATACCGAGAAAAGAGATCCTCTGCACGGGGGCGAGTTTGCTCTTCTCCCAGTTAACCCGAAGACCCAACTGGCTGAGGTGTCTGAGCACCAGGTCCCTGTGTTCGCACAACTGATCTCTGGACTGTGCTAGAATGAGCCAGTCGTCGAGATAGTTGAGGATGCGAACGCCCTGTTCTCTCGTGGGCACAAGGGCCCCCTCCGTGACTTTCGTGAAGACACGGGGGGACAGGGACAGCCCGAAGGGCAGGACTTTGTACTGATATGCTCGACCCTCGAACGCAAAGCGCAGAAACGGCCTGTGTCGAGGAAGAATCGAGACATGAAAGTACGCATCCTTCAGGTCGATCGCTGCAAACCAATCTTGGGGACGGCCAAGATTGGCCGTAACCCACCGGTCTTCTTGGGTACAATGAAGTACGGGCTGTAGAAGCCTGTCTTCATATCGGCTGGAGGGACCGGCTCTATCGCGTCCTTCGCCAGTAGGACTGCGATCTCCGCACGCAGGACATGGGCGTCTGCGGCGTTCACCGAAGTGAAGCGGACGCCCTTGAACCTGGGGGGGCGCCGGGCGAACTGAATCGCATAGCCGAGCCTGATGGTCCGAATGAGCCAGCGAGACGGACTGGGGAGCGCTAACCAGGCTCGCCGAGACCGTGCAAGCGGGACCAAAGGGACCACCGGCGTACCCACCGTGGGGCAGCGAGGTGGAATGCAGGTACCGGGCTGGGGCGGCTGTCTCGTGGAGGCGGCCCGCAGCGGGGTGTGAGTGTGCTGTGCAACACTTACCTGATTCCACGAGTGGGCAGAGGGTACGTGAGAAGGCTTGGTTGCGTCCTCGAACCGTCCACTGCTGCCCGCTGGCGAAGGAGGAGGATGAGTGTGGTCTGGCGTTGGACCGTCCACAGCTCTCCGAACTCCCTTGGGACCCAGAGATAGAGGAACTGCTCTTTTTTTTTTTTTTTTTTTTTTTTTTTTTTGAGAATTGGGGTACCACTGGTTGTGACACCAGCGGCAGAACAGATTTTTGACTCAAAAGATTCTCTGCCCGGCCCTCCTCCGGGGAAGAGCAGCCCCGCCCATCTCCAGGTCACCCGTCTCAGAGGTGATGTTTCACCGACTGCTTAAACAGCAGCAGAGACGGGTGGCGTCGCCTTCCTGCGTCGGACACAGTAGAGCAGGCTGTGCCGAAGTTTTTTTTTTTTTTTTTTTTGCAGGGGACGACGCCTTTGGCGACGAGCAGACTGAGGGGCAACCCACGAGGCACTCTTGTGGTGCGTCGGGGGAAGCTCTTGATTGCCTCAGCCTGCTACCGACTGCGAAGAACTGCTGGGCCCAGTTCTCAACAGTGTCACCGAAAAGGCTACCTTGTGAGATGGGAGCATCGAGAAAGCGCACTTTGACGACCACTCACACCTCAGCAAGGCAAGCCAGGGGGCGTTTCTGGACCACCGAGGTGGACATCGTCTGGCCGAGGGCCTGCGCCGTGACTTTGATCACGGTTAGTCAACATGCGCAGCTCAACCCCGACTCAGAACTACCCTCGTGCATTAAAGTGCAGGGCGGAGGTGGTCTGCGCACAGCCACCCCACCGTTGAGGGTAGTGAGAGAGGAAAACTTATGCAGTTTTGGCCCCCCTGGCGTTCCATACTGCCAAGTTTTCCATGCACATCCGGGAAAGATCCCGGGAAAGCATGGCTATTAACTCTGAATCTGATTCAGCAAAGCACACACCATTACAGTGGGCTCAGCATCATCCTCATTTCCAGAGCACAACAGCCCTCTCTCCGATGCAGCGATTGACATCTGATCCTCAGCTGGAGCCCCAAATGAAATGCTAGGTTCCTCCATAAGAAGGACCAGCAGTTCCATCCAGAAGCTGCACAGCTTGCAGTGCGCTAGAGGGGGAGGGGCCCTAGGGGGTTGGTTCCCCGAAGGAGAAGCCCTCCACTCCTCAGGTCACCCCAGCGATTTCACTGAAGTAGACCTCTCCTGTTGGCCACCAGGGAGGGCGCTACAACGGGAAATAGGCAAGGGGACAGCGCACCTAGAGTGGCGAGTGAGCGCTGGGTTGCCGTGACAACCCGCGCTGCAGCCCGGCACGCGACGCCACACGACACGTAGAGAAGCGTGAGGTCCCACCGGGTTTCCCCGGCGGGCAGCTCTCGCTGATCTCCGCGGTCTCCCAGAGTGTCGAGCAGACCCGCGGCTGTGCTTTTACACACGAGCGGCGGCTGGCCAACAACAAAGGGGACTCAAGCTTCCCGGAGAAAGAAGAGTCGCGACCGGCGTGCCGACGTGGTCATGTTCTCATTAGAAAACGTGAACCACCCACGAACACCGTCTCAGCATGCATACGCCCAGACATGTGAAACAGTGCTCGTGGCCGTCAGTGAGGACAGGAAACAACCGCAACCAGAAACACACAGGTAGAATGTCATCTTTAAAAAGACGCAAGCTCTATCTGTGTAGCTCTTCTAGGGAAACTGCACTCCGCGGTGCTGAAGCACACAGGGGAATAGTCGCGGCGGCACAGACAGGGAAAAAGTGCAGCCTGTCATGCGCGCTCTCTCTCTCATAGAAGGCGATCTCTTACCAGCCATGAAAACGGCTTTTCAGCGCTCTTTACAGCGCACCGAACCAGCTGTGAGAACAGCCTTTTGTTTTTGCTCAATAAAACAAAATAGAAAAAGAGAGAAAATCGACCCCGCTGCAGTGCCGTCACTCCAACACCAAACGAGGAGAGATCCATCCGAAGAGCTTGACTCGTTAAAATGTTAACACATGCTTTGTAGAGAGTGATTTCAGGACAAACCATCCACCACTCGGCTCCGAAGCAAAAAGCTAATTTGATGCAAGCACCTGTGCCTCATTTATACCCACACGGAGTGGCATGAGCAGCTGGTGCAATCATTGCATGCCAATGTGCATTGGCTCGTTTAGTTACACTCGAAGTAGATTGGCTCTCGCTAGCGAGATTCCTATTCGTCGGTACTCCGACGTGGCGTCGAGAGTGACCGACTGAATGGGAACCGAGACGACTTCTGTACAGCCATAACATTTAAAAATAAATAAATAAATAAAAAAATAAAAAATAAATAAAAAACTTTAAAAAAAACTTTTAAAAAAACTTTTGTGGAAGTTTTGGCTAGTAAAGGGAATCAGAAGGGAAGTCAATGAGTATGTACAGTAAGTTAGTGTTTAAGGACTCTTGGGCCAAAAATATGTTCAGTAGGTCAAATATGGACTTCTGTACAGCCAAAATATGTAAAAAAAAAAAAATTAAATTAAAAAACTTTTTTTTTTTTAAAAACTTTAAAAAACCTTTTCTGGAAGTTTTGGCTAGTAAAGGGAATCAGAAGTCAATATGTATAGTAAATTAGTGTTTAAAGACTCTTGGGAAAAAAATATGTTCAGTAGGTCAAATATGGACTTCTGTACAGCCATAACATGTAAAAAAAAATAAATTAAATTAAAAAACTTTTTTAAAAAAAACTTTAAAAAACTATAAAAACCTTTTGTGGAAGTTTTGGATAGTAAAGGGAATCAGAAGGGAAGTCAATGAGTATGTATAGCAAGTTAGTGTTTAAGGACTCTTGGGCCAAAAATATGTTCAGTAGGTCAAATATGGACTTCTGTACAGCCATAACATATAAAAAAATAAATAAATTTAAATTAAAAAACTTTTTTTTTGAAAAAACTTTAAAAAACCTTTTCTGGAAGTTTTGGCTAGTAAAGGGAATCAGAAGTCAATATGTATAGTAAATTAGTGTTTAAAGACTCTTGGGCCAAAAATATGTTCAGTAGGTCAAATATGGACTTCTGTACAGCCAAAACATGTAAAAAAAATGAATAAATTTAAATTAAAAAACTTTTTTTTTGAAAAAACTTTAAAAAACCTTTTCTGGAAGTTTTGGCTAGTAAAGGGAATCAGAAGTCAATATGTATAGTAAATTAGTGTTTAAAGACTCTTTGGCCAAAAATATGTTCAGTAGGTCAAATATGGACTTCTGTACAGCCATAACATGTAAAAAAAAAAATTTAAATTAAAAAACTTTTAAAAAAAACCTTAAAAAAACTATAAAAACCTTTTGTGGAAGTTTTGGATAGTAAAGGGAATCAGAAGGGAAGTCAATGAGTATGTATAGCAAGTTAGTGTTTAAGGACTCTTGGGCCAAAAATATGTTCAGTAGGTCAAATATGGACTTCTGTACAGCCAAAACATGTAAAAAAATAAATAAATTTAAATTAAAAACTTTTTTTTTGAAAAAACTTTAAAAAACCTTTTCTGGAAGTTTTGGCTAGTAAAGGGAATCAGAAGTCAATATGTATAGTAAATTAGTGTTTAAAGACTCTTGGGCCAAAAATATGTTCAGTAGGTCAAATATGGACTTCTGTACAGCCATAACATGTAAAAAAATAAATTAAATTAAAAAACTTTTTTTTTAAAAACTTTAAAAAACTATAAAAACCTTTTGTGGAAGTTTTGGATAGTAAAGGGAATCAGAAGGGAAGTCAATGAGTATGTATAGCAAGTTAGTGTTTAAGGACTCTTGGGCGAAAAATATGTTCAGCAGGTCAAATATAGACTTCTGTACAGCCAAAACATGTAAAAAAAAATGTTTTAATTAAATTAAAAAACCTTTCAAAAAAACCTTAAAAAAACTATTAAAAAAACCTTTTCTGGAAGTATTGGCTAGTAAAGGGAATCAGAAAGGAAGTCAATATGTATAGTAAGTTATTTTTTTAAAGGCTCTTGGGCCAAAAATATGTTCAGTAGGTCAAATATGGACTTCTGTACAGCCATAACATGTAAAAAAATCAATTAAATTAAAAAACTTTTTTTTAAAAACCTTAAAAAAACTATAAAAACCTTTTGTGGAAGTTTTGGATAGTAAAGGGAATCAGAAAGGAAGTCAATGAGTATGTATAGCAAGTTAGTGTTTAAGGACTCTTGGGCGAAAAATATGTTTAGCAGGTCAAATATGGACTTCTGTACAGCCATAACATGTAAAAAAAGATTTTTTTTTTTTTTTTTTTAATACTTTAAAAAACCATTAAAAAAACTTTTGTACAACTTTTGACAAGCAATGGAAATAAGAAGGGAAGTCAAAGAGTGTGTACAGTAAGTTAGTGTTTAAGGACTCTTGGGCCAAAAATATGTTCAGTAGGTCAAATATGGACTTCTGTACAGCCATAACATGTAAAAAAAAAAAAAATTAATTAAATTAAAAAACCTTTTAAAAAAACCTTAAAAAACTATAAAAAAAAAAAACTTTTCTGGAAGTATTGGCTACTAAAGGGAATCAGAAAGGAAGTCAGTATGTATAGTAAGTTATTGTTTAAAGGCTCTTGGGCCAAAAATATGTTCAGTAGGTCAAATATGGACTTCTGTACAGCCAAAACATGTAAAAAAAATAAATAAATTTTAATTAAAAAACTTTTTTTTTGAAAAAACTTTAAAAAACCTTTTCTGGAAGTTTTGGCTAGTAAAGGGAATCAGAAGTCAATATGTATAGTAAATTAGTGTTTAAAGACTCTTGGGCCAAAAATATGTTCAGTAGGTCAAATATGGACTTCTGTACAGCCATAACATGTAAAAAAATAAATTAAATTAAAAAACTTTTTTAAAAAAAACTTTAAAAAACTATAAAAACCTTTTGTGGAAGTTTTGGATAGTAAAGGGAATCAGAAGGGAAATCAATGAGTATGTATAGCAAGTTAGTGTTTAAGGACTCTTGGGCCAAAAATATGTTCAGTAGGTCAAATATGGACTTCTGTACAGCCAAAACATGTAAAAAAAAAAAAAAAAAAATTAAATTAAAAAACCTTTTAAAAAAACCTTAAAAAACTATAAAAAAAAAAACTTTTCTGGAAGTATTGGCTACTAAAGGGAATCAGAAGGGAAGTCAAAGAGTATGTATAGTAAGTTATTGTTTAAAGGCTCTTGGGCCAAAAATATGTTCAGTAGGTCAAATATGGACTTCTGTACAGCCAAAACATGTAAAAAAAAAAAAAAAATTTAATTAAAAGACTTTTTTTGGAAAAAACTTTAAAAAACCTTTTCTGGAAGTTTTGGCTAGTAAAGGGAATCAGAAGTCAATATGTATAGTAAATTAGTGTTTAAAGACTCTTGGGCCAAAAATATGTTCAGTAGGTCAAATATGGACTTCTGTACAGCCATAACATGTAAAAAAAATTAATTAAATTAAAAAAAATTTAAAAAAAAACTTTAAAAAACTATAAAAACCTTTTGTGGAAGTTTTGGATAGTAAAGGGAATCAGAAGGGAAGTCAATGAGTATGTATAGCAAGTTAGTGTTTAAGGACTCTTGGGCCAAAAATATGTTCAGTAGGTCAAATATGGACTTCTGTACAGCCATAACATGTAAAAAAATTAATTAAATAAAAAAAAAATTAAAAAAAAACTTAAAAAAACTATAAAAACCTTTTGTGGAAGTTTTGGATAGTAAAGGGAATCAGAAGGGAAGTCAATGAGTATGTATAGCAAGTTAGTGTTTAAGGACTCTTGGGCCAAAAATATGTTCAGTAGGTCAAATATGGACTTCTGTACAGCCAAAACATGTAAAAAATAAATACATTTAAATTAAAAAACTTTTTTTTTGAAAAAACTTTAAAAAACCTTTTCTGGAAGTTTTGGCTAGTAAAGGGAATCAGAAGTCAATATGTATAGTAAATTAGTGTTTAAAGACTCTTGGGCCAAAAATATGTTCAGTAGGTCAAATATGGACTTCTGTACAGCCAAAACATGTAAAAAAAATAAATAAATTTTAATTAAAAAACTTTTTTTTTGAAAAAACTTTAAAAAACCTTTTCTGGAAGTTTTGGCTAGTAAAGGGAATCAGAAGTCAATATGTATAGTAAATTAGTGTTTAAAGACTCTTGGGCCAAAAATATGTTCAGTAGGTCAAATATGGACTTCTGTACAGCCATAACATGTAAAAAAATAAATTAAATTAAAAAACTTTTTAAAAAAAAACTTTAAAAAACTATAAAAACCTTTTGTGGAAGTTTTGGATAGTAAAGGGAATCAGAAGGGAAATCAATGAGTATGTATAGCAAGTTAGTGTTTAAGGACTCTTGGGCCAAAAATATGTTCAGTAGGTCAAATATGGACTTCTGTACAGCCAAAACATGTAAAAAAAAAAAAAAATTAATTAAATTAAAAAACCTTTTAAAAAAACCTTAAAAAACTATAAAAAAAAAAACTTTTCTGGAAGTATTGGCTACTAAAGGGAATCAGAAAGGAAGTCAGTATGTATAGTAAGTTATTGTTTAAAGGCTCTTGGGCCAAAAATATGTTCAGTAGGTCAAATATGGACTTCTGTACAGCCAAAACATGTAAAAAAAAAAATAATTTAATTAAAAGACTTTTTTTTGGAAAAAACTTTAAAAAACCTTTTCTGGAAGTTTTGGCTAGTAAAGGGAATCAGAAGTCAATATGTATGGTAAATTAGTGTTTAAAGACTCTTGGGCCAAAAATATGTTCAGTAGGTCAAATATGGACTTCTGTACAGCCATAACATGTAAAAAAATTAATTAAATTAAAAAAAAATTAAAAAAAAACTTTAAAAAACTATAAAAACCTTTTGTGGAAGTTTTGGATAGTAAAGGGAATCAGAAGGGAAGTCAATGAGTATGTATAGCAAGTTAGTGTTTAAGGACTCTTGGGCCAAAAATATGTTCAGTAGGTCAAATATGGACTTCTGTACAGCCAAAACATGTAAAAAATAAATACATTTAAATTAAAAAACTTTTTTTTTTGAAAAAACTTTAAAAAACCTTTTCTGGAAGTTTTGGCTAGTAAAGGGAATCAGAAGTCAATATGTATGGTAAATTAGTGTTTAAAGACTCTTGGGCCAAAAATATGTTCAGTAGGTCAAATATGGACTTCTGTACAGCCATAACATGTAAAAAAATAAATTAAATTAAAAAACTTTTTTTTTAAAAACTTAAAAAAATTATAAAAACCTTTTGTGGAAGTTTTGGATAGTAAAGGGAATCAGAAGGGAAGTCAATGAGTATGTATAGCAAGTTAGTGTTTAAGGACTCTTGGGCCAAAAATATGTTCAGTAGGTCAAATATGGACTTCTGTACAGCCAAAACATGTAAAAAAAAAAATTTAATTAAATTAAAAAACCTTTCAAAAAAACCTTAAAAAAACTATTAAAAAAACCTTTTCTGGAAGTACTGGCTAGTAAAGGGAATCAGAAAGGAAGTCAATATGTATAGTAAGTTATTTTTTTAAAGGCTCTTGGGCCAAAAATATGTTCCCATTCAGTCGGTCACTCTCGACGCCACGTCGGAGTACCGACGAATAGGAATCTCGCTCGCGAGAGCCAGTCTACTTCGAGTAAAACTAAACGAGCCAATGCACATTGGCATGCAATGATTGCACCAGGTGCTCATGCCACGCAGCGCGGGTATAAATGAGACACAGGTGTTTGCATCAAGTTAGCTTTTTGCTTCGGAGCCGAGTGGTAGATGGTTCAGCCAGATATCACTCTCTACTTCGCAGTCCTGACTGGAAAGAAGCCTGCCCTTTTGGAAGCGATCTCTTCAGTCGGTGTTGGTGTGACGGCACTGCAGCGGGTCGTGTGGTTCTGTGATCATCTCTCTTCCTCTTTTCTGAGCAAACACAAAGGCTGTTCTCACAGCTGGTTCGGTGCGCTAGGTGGAGAGCGCTGAAAAGCCATTCTTACGGCTGGTAAGAGAGCGCCTTCGTGTGAGAGAGAGCGCGCACGTCAGGCTGCACTATCCCCTGACTGTGTCGCCGCGACCCCTCCCCCTGCGTGCTTCAGCACCAAGGAGAGCGTCCTTCTATTAGAGCAACACAGATAGAGCTTGCGTCCTTTTCAGGATGACATTCTATCTGTGTGTTTCTGGATGCGGTGGTTATCTGTCACCGAGGGATGGTCACAAGCGCTGTATCTCGTGTTTGGGCGTTCAGCACGCTGAGGCAGCGCTCGTGGATGACTCATGTTCTCACTGCGGGAACATGACCATCTCGGAGTTGCGGTCGAGACTCCATCTCGTAAGGGGTGGAGTCCCCGTGCCTCTGCCTCGATCTAATCCTCCACAGAGGGTTACTTCAGGCAGTAGCACGGGTGATCTGAGGGTTACGGTGAGCGCGCTTCCCCCAGGGAACCAACCCCCGGGGAACCCTCACTCCTCCCGCACTTCGCAGCCAGTAGAGCTGCCGTTGGAACGCGGTGGGCCACCCACGAGGTGTGTACCATCCGTATCCTTCGGGGCTCCTCTTGACGATCGGATGTCCATCGCTGCATCGGAGGGAGGGTCAGAAGTTTCTGGAGATGACGTGTCGGCGCAGGGGGCTCCTTCGGGAAGATCCGCTGTGCCCGATACGGATCCGGAAATGATGGCCATGCTTTCCCGGGCCGCTGAGAGAGTCGGGCTCGTGTGGAACCCTCCACCGTGTCCCGAACCCTCAAGGCTGGACGATTGGTTTCTCGGGGTGGCCCGTGCTGGTTCTCAGCGCCCCACCCCGGTTCCTTTCTTTCCGGAGGTGCAGGTTCCTTAATTCCCCCGTGTCCCAGACCGGCCTCTTCGGCGACGCGGTCCAGAACTTCGCCCAGCAGTTCACGGCCGCACAGAAGCAGACTGAGGCGATCAGTCACATCCTGCCACGGCGGACAGCTGCTGTCTCCACCCCGCCGCCGGCAGCGCCTCAGCCTGCTCGTCGCCGAGGGCGGCCGCCTGCGTCTGCCTCCGCTCCCGCGTCGCAGCAGCAGCCTCCACCCAAGCGACGTCGTGGAGCCGGGCGTAAGCAGGCCGCCCCGCCCGTCCAGGCTGCTGCCAAGAGGGGTGGCAAGAGCAAGGGCAAGCGGCCCTGAGACGGGCGACCTGGAGATGGGGAGGACTGCTCTTCTGGAGACGGTGACCGCACCGCTCCATCCCCCGGAGGAGGGCCGGGTGGAGAATCTTGTGTTCCGTTTTGTTTCTGTTCCCAAATTCTCAATAAAAGAGCAGTTTCCCCTATCTCCGGGTCCCCAGGGGGCTCGGAGGGTTGTGGCCAGTCAAACCCCGGACCACACTCATCCTCCCCCTTCGCCAGCGGGCAGCAGTGGACGATCCCCTCACGGTCCTTCTGCCCACCTGTGGAATCAGGTAAGTGTTGCAATGCACACTCACACCCCGCTGCGGGCCGCCTCCACGAGACAGCCGCCTCAGCCCGGTACCTGCATTCCACCTCGCTGCCCCACGGTGGGTACGCCGGTGGTCCCTTTGGTCCCGCTTGCACGGTCTCTGCGAGCCTGGCTAGCGCTCCCCAGTCCGTCTCGCTGGCTCATTCGGACCATCAGGCTCGGCTATGCGATTCAGTTCGCCCGGCGTCCCCCCAGGTTCAAGGGCGTCCGCTTCACTTCGGTGAACGCCGCAGACGCCCATGTCCTGCGTGCGGAGATCGCAGTCCTACTGGCGAAGGACGCGATAGAGCCGGTCCCTCCAGCCGATATGAAGACAGGCTTCTACAGCCCGTACTTCATTGTACCCAAGAAGACCGGTGGGTTACGGCCAATCTTGGACCTGCGAGTCTTGAATCGGAGCCTTCACAAGCTACCGTTCAAGATGCTCACGCAGAAACGCATCTTCGAATGCATCCGTCCCCAAGATTGGTTTGCAGCGATCGACCTGAAGGACGCGTACTTTCATGTTTCGATTCTTCCTCGACACAGGCCGTTTCTGCGCTTTGCGTTCGAGGGTCGAGCATATCAGTACAAAGTCCTGCCCTTCGGGCTGTCCCTGTCCCCCCGTGTCTTCACGAAAGTCACGGAGGGGGCCCTTGTGCCCATGAGAGAACAGGGCGTTCGCATCCTCAACTATCTCGACGACTGGCTCATTCTAGCACAGTCCATGGATCAGTTGTGCGAACACAGGGACCGGGTGCTCAGACACCTCAGCCAGTTGGGTCTTCGGGTCAACTGGGAGAAGAGCAAACTCGCCCCCGTGCAGAGGATCTCTTTTCTCGGTATGGAGTTAGATTCGGTCGGACGGACAGCGCGCCTCACAGAGGAGCGCGTCCAGTCGATGCTGAACTGCCTGAACACGTTTCAAGGCAGGATGGCGGTTCCACTGAAACAATTTCAGAGGCTCCTGGGGCATATGGCAGCCGCAGCGGCAGTAACACCGCTAGGCTTGCTTCATATGAGACCGCTTCAGCATTGGCTACACGGCCGAGTCCCGAGATGGGCGTGGCAACGCGGCACTCACCGGGTGAGCATCACACCGGCCTGCCGCCAATCCTTCAGCCCATGGTCAGACCCCTCATTCCTTCGGGCCGGAGTGCCTCTGGAACAGGTGTCCAGGCATGCTGTGGTCTTCACGGATGCCTCTGCCATGGGCTGGGGAGCCACGTACAACGGGCATGCAGTGTCAGGGGTTTGGACGGGCCCGCACCTGCATTGGCACATCAACTGCCTCGAGTTGCTAGCAGTGCATCTCGCTCTGAGCCGCCTCAAAAGGCTGCTACGGGGCAAAGATGTACTGGTCCGCACGGACAACACCGCGACCGTTGCGTATATCAACCGACAAGGTGGTCTACGCTCCCGTCGCATGTCGCAACTCGCCCGCCATCTCCTCCTCTGGAGTCAGAAGTGTCTGAGGTCGCTTCGGGCCATTCATGTCCCTGGTGTGAACAACCGTGTGGCCGACGAGCTTTCACGAGCTGCGCTCCCAGGGGAATGGTGACTCCACCCCCAGGTGGTTCAGCTGATTTGGAGACAGTTCGGGGCGGCACAGGTCGACCTGTTTGCCTCCCCAGAAACGTCCCACTGCCAGTGGTTCTATTCGCTGACCGAGGGTACACTCGGCACGGATGCACTTGCGCACAGCTGGCCCCAGGGGCTGCGCAAATATGCGTTTCCCCCAGTGAGCCTACTTGCACAGACACTGTGCAAGGTCAGGGAGGACGAGGAGCAGGTCCTGTTGGTGGCGCCTTACTGGCCCAACCGGTCCTGGTTCCCAGAACTTATGCTCCTGGCGACAGCCCCTCCTTGGCCGATTCCTCTGAGGAAGGACCTTCTGACTCAGAGACGGGGCACCCTGTGGCACCCGCGTCCAGATCTGTGGAAGCTTCATGTTTGGCCCCTGGACGGGACGCGGAGGTTCTAGGTGACTTACCCCAAGAGGTAGTTAACACCATCACTTCAGCACGTGCACCGTCTACAAGACAGGCTTATGCTTTGAAGTGGAACCTGTTCGTCGAGTGGTGTTCTTCTCGCCGAGAAGACCCCCGAAGATGTTCGATCGCGTCTGTGCTTTCCTTCCTGCAACGAGGGTTGGAGCGTAGGCTGTCGCCCTCCACCCTCAAGGTCTATGTTGCTGCAATATCTGCCTATCACGACCACATAGAAGGTAAGACAGTTGGGAAGCACGACCTGGTCGTCAGGTTCCTCAGGGGGGCGAGACGGTTAAATCCTCCTCGACCCCCCTCCATACCCTCTTGGGATCTTGCTCTGGTGCTCCGAGCACTTCAGAATGCCCCATTTGAGCCCTTGCGGTCAGCAGAGCTTAAGATTCTGTCTATGAAGACTTTGCTGTTGGCCGCACTGGCCTCCATCAAGAGGGTAGGGGACCTGCAGGCATTTTCGGTCGACGAATCGTGCCTAGAGTTCGGGCCGGGTGACACCCACGTGGTACTGAGACCCCGGCCTGGCTATGTGCCCAAGGTTCCTACCACTCCCTTCAGGGACCAGGTGGTGAACCTGCAAGCGCTGCCCCTGGAGGAGGCAGACCCAGCCCTAGCTTTGCTCTGTCCCGTCCGCGCTCTGCGGATCTACGTGGATAGAACTCAAAGCTTCAGAACCTCAGATCAGCTCTTTGTCTGTCACGGAGGCCAGCAGAAGGGAAAGGCTGTCTCCAAGCAGAGGATGGCCCACTGGATAGTGGATGCCATCACCTTGGCTTACCAAGCACAAGGTGTGCCCTGTCCGCTCAGGGTGCGAGCACACTCTACTAGAAGTGTTGCATCCTCCTGGGCGCTGGCACGTGGCGCCTCGCTGTCAGACATCTGTAGAGCTGCGGGCTGGGCGACACCCAACACGTTCGCTAGATTCTATAGCCTACGTGTAGAGCCAGTGTCCTCCTGTGTTCTCACCTCAAACGGGTAGAAGCACTGAGAGGCCCTGGCTCTTGTCGGCTTGCTGCGCCCCGGCGCTTTATTCTCCAGAAGCAAACTCTGTCGAGTCCTCCATCTCCCTCGGTGCCGGACGTGGCGGAACGTCTGGCATCAGGCCCCTTACCGCTGAATCCTTGAGAACCAGTACTGGGCTGGGGATATATGAGTGACCCTGCGGGGATCCCATATATTTTTCCACGGTCGCTCCTACGGGAAGCCCGTGTCTTTCCCTTGGGAGAGCCTTCCCGTCACTGGGACTGAGCCCCCTCTCTCCTTTGCGGGCTACGGCTCAGCATTGTACTCCACATAACTCCTTCGGGGTACGATGTGGGCTCCGCAGCGTTCCCCTCACTAGGGCACGCTTTCCCAGTGTTATCCAATAGTCACTGAACGGGTCATGCGGAACAGCAGTGATGGACTTCTCTGTGTGAGCCCCGTCTCATCAGGTAAGAGAGCTCAGGAGGCTCACACAGGGCACTGGACGGGGGCCAGAGGCCATGGCGCTTTGGTAGGGATTCCTATTCGTCGGTACTCCGACGTGGCGTCGAGAGTGACCGACTGAATGGGAACGTCTCGGTTACGTATGTAACCCTCGTTCCCTGAAGGAGGGAACGGAGACGCCACGTCCCGTCGCCATGCCCTCTGCACCCTGCTGGGGTGCCGTCTACCTACTCGGCTCCTCAGCAAAAAGCTAACTTGATGCAAACACCTGTGTCTCATTTATACCCGCGCTGCGTGGCATGAGCACCTGGTGCAATCATTGCATGCCAATGTGCATTGGCTCGTTTAGTTTTACTCGAAGTAGATTGGCTCTCGCGAGCGAGATTCCTATTCGTCGGTACTCCGACGTGGCGTCTCCGTTCCCTCCTTCAGGGAACGAGGGTTACATACGTAACCGAGACGTTCAGTAGGTCAAATATGGACTTCTGTACAGCCATAACATGTAAAAAAAATCAATTAAATTAAAAAACTTTTTTAAAAAAACCTTAAAAAAACTATAAAAACCTTTTGTGCAAGTTTTGGATAGTAAAGGGAATCAGAAGGGAAGTCAATGAGTATGTATAGCAAGTTAGTGTTTAAGGACTCTTGGGCGAAAAATATGTTTAGCAGGTCAAATATGGACTTCTGTACAGCCATAACATGTAAAAAAAGATTTTTTTATTATTTTTTTTTTTTTAAATACTTTAAAAAACCATTAAAAAACTTTTGTACAACTTTTGACAAGCAATGGAAATCAGAACGGAAGTCAATGAGTATGTATAGTAAGTTAGTGTTTAAGGACTCTTGGGCCAAAAATATTTTCAGTAGGTCAAATATTGACTTCTGTACAGCCAAAATATGTAAAAAAAAAAAAAAAAATTAATTAAATTAAAAAACCTTTTAAAAAAAACCTTAAAAAACTATAAAAAAAAACTTTTCTAGAAGTATTGGCTACTAAAGGGAATCAGAAAGGAAGTCAGTATGTATAGTAAGTTATTGTTTAAAGGCTCTTGGGCCAAAAATATGTTCAGTAGGTCAAATATGGACTTCTGTACAGCCAAAACATATAAAAAAAAAAAAAATTTTAATTAAAAAACTTTTTTTTTGAAAAAACTTTAAAAAACCTTTTCTGGAAGTTTTGGCTAGTAAAGGGAATCAGAAGTCAATATGTATAGTAAATTAGTGTTTAAAGACTCTTGGGCCAAAAATATGTTCAGTAGGTCAAATATGGACTTCTGTACAGCCATAACATGTAAAAAAATTAATTAAATTAAAAAAAAATTTAAAAATTTTTTTAAAAAACTATAAAAACCTTTTTTGGAAGTTTTGGATAGTAAAGGGAATCAGAAGGGAAGTCAATGAGTATGTATAGCAAGTTAGTGTTTAAGGACTCTTGGGCGAAAAATATGTTCAGCAGGTCAAATATGGACTTCTGTACAGCCAAAACAGGTAAAAAAAAAAATTACATTAAAAAACTTTTTTTTGGAAAAAACTTTAAAAAACCTTTTCTGGAAGTTTTGGCTAGTAAAGGGAATCAGAAGTCAATATGTATAGTAAATTAGTGTTTAAAGACTCTTGGGCCAAAAATATGTTCAGCAGGTCAAAAATGGACTTCTGTACAGCCATAACATGTAAAAAAATAAATTAAATTAAAAAACGTTTTTTTTTAAAACTTTAAAAAACTATAAAAACCTTTTGTGGAAGTTTTGGATAGTAAAGGGAATCAGAAGGGAAGTCAATGAGTATGTATAGCAAGTTAGTGTTTAAGGACTCTTGGGCCAAAAATATGTTCAGTAGGTCAAATATGGACTTCTGTACAGCCAAAACATGTAAAAAAATAAATAAAATTAATTAAATTAAAAAACCTTTTAAAAAAAACTTAAAAAACGATTAAAAAAAACTTTTCTGGAAGTATTGGCTACTAAAGGGAATCAGAAAGGAAGTCAGTATGTATAGTAAGTTATTGTTTAAAGGCTCTTGGGCCAAAAATATGTTCAGTAGGTCAAATATGGACTTCTGTACAGCCAAAACATGTAAAAAAAAAAAAACTTTTCTGGAAGTATTGGCTACTAAAGGGAATCAGAAAGGAAGTCAGTATGTATAGTAAGTTATTGTTTAAAGGCTCTTGGGCCAAAAATATGTTCAGTAGGTCAAATATGGACTTCTGTACAGCCAAAACATGTAAAAAAAAAAAAAAAAATTAAATTAAAAGACTTTTTTTTTGGAAAAAACTTTAAAAAACCTTTTCTGGAAGTTTTGGCTAGTAAAGGGAATCAGAAGTCAATATGTATGGTAAATTAGTGTTTAAAGACTCTTGGGCCAAAAATATGTTCAGTAGGTCAAATATGGACTTCTGTACAGCCATAACATGTAAAAAAATTAATTAAATTAAAAAAAATTTTTTTAAAAACTTTAAAAAACTATAAAAACCTTTTTTGGAAGTTTTGGATAGTAAAGGGAATCAGAAGTCAATATGTATGGTAAATTAGTGTTTAAAGACTCTTGGGCCAAAAATATGTTCAGTAGGTCAAATATGGACTTCTGTACAGCCATAACATGTAAAAAAAGATTTTTTTATTTTTTTATTTTTTTTAAAAAATAAAAAAACTTTGGCTGTTTTGGCCAAAAATATGTTCAGTAGGTCAAATATGGACTTCTGTACAGCCAAAACATGTAAAAAAAAAAAATGTAATTAAATTAAAAAACCTTTCAAAAAAAACCTTAAAAAAACTATTAAAAAAACCTTTTCTGGAAGTACTGGCTAGTAAAGGGAATCAGAAAGGAAGTCAATATGTATAGTAAGTTATTTTTTTAAAGGCTCTTGGGCCAAAAATATGTTCAGTAGGTCAAATATGGACTTCTGTACAGCCATAACATGTAAAAAAAATCAATTAAATTAAAAAACTTTTTTTAAAAAACCTTAAAAAAACTATAAAAACCTTTTGTGCAAGTTTTGGATAGTAAAGGGAATCAGAAGGGAAGTCAATGAGTATGTATAGCAAGTTAGTGTTTAAGGACTCTTGGGCGAAAAATATGTTTAGCAGGTCAAATATGGACTTCTGTACAGCCATAACATGTAAAAAAAGATTTTTTTTTTATTATTTTTTTATTTAATACTTTAAAAAACCATTAAAAAAACTTTTGTACAACTTTTGACAAGCAATGGAAATCAGAAGGGAAGTCAAAGAGTATGTATAGCAAGTTAGTGTTTAAGGACTCTTGGGCCAAAAATATGTTCAGTAGGTCAAATATGGACTTCTGTACAGCCAAAACATGTAAAAAAATAAATAAAATTTATTAAATTAAAAAACCTTTTAAAAAAACCTTAAAAAACTATTAAAAAAAACTTTTCTGGAAGTATTGGCTACTAAAGGGAATCAGAAAGGAAGTCAGTATGTATAGTAAGTTATTGTTTAAAGGCTCTTGGGCCAAAAATATGTTCAGTAGGTCAAATATGGACTTCTGTACAGCCAAAACATGTAAAAAATAAATAAATTTAAATTAAAAAACTTTTTTTTTGAAAAAACTTTAAAAAACCTTTTCTGGAAGTTTTGGCTAGTAAAGGGAATCAGAAGTCAATATGTATAGTAAATTAGTGTTTAAAGACTCTTGGGCCAAAAATATGTTCAGTAGGTCAAATATGGACTTCTGTACAGCCATAACATGTAAAAAAATTAATTAAATTTAAAAAAAAAAAATTTTTAAACTTTAAAAAACTATAAAAACCTTTTGTGGAAGTTTTGGATAGTAAAGGGAATCAGAAGGGAAGTCAATGAGTATGTATAGCAAGTTAGTGTTTAAGGACTCTTGGGCGAAAAATATGTTTAGCAGGTCAAATATGGACTTCTGTACAGCCATAACATGTAAAAAAAGATTTTTTTATTTTTTTATTTTTTTTAAAAATAAAAAAACTTTGGCTGTTTTGGCCAAAAATATGTTCAGTAGGTCAAATATGGACTTCTGTACAGCCAAAACATGTAAAAAAAAAAATTTAATTAAATTAAAAAACCTTTCAAAAAAACCTTAAAAAAACTATTAAAAAAACCTTTTCTGGAAGTACTGGCTAGTAAAGGGAATCAGAAAGGAAGTCAATATGTATAGTAAGTTATTTTTTTAAAGGCTCTTGGGCCAAAAATATGTTCAGTAGGTCAAATATGGACTTCTGTACAGCCATAACATGTAAAAAAAATCAATTAAATTAAAAAACTTTTTAAAAAAAAACCTTAAAAAAACTATAAAAACCTTTTGTGCAAGTTTTGGATAGTAAAGGGAATCAGAAGGGAAGTCAATGAGTATGTATAGCAAGTTAGTGTTTAAGGACTCTTGGGCGAAAAATATGTTTAGCAGGTCAAATATGGACTTCTGTACAGCCATAACATGTAAAAAAAGATTTTTTTATTTTTATTTTTTTTTTTTATACTTTAAAAAACCATTAAAAAAACTTTTGTACAACTTTTGACAAGCAATGGAAATCAGAAGGGAAGTCAAAGAGTGTGTACAGTAAGTTAGTGTTTAAGGACTCTTGGGCCAAAAATATTTTCAGTAGGTCAAATATTGACTTCTGTACAGCCAAAATATGTAAAAAAAAAAAATTAATTAAATTAAAAAACCTTTTAAAAAAACCTTACAAAACTATAAAAAAAAACTTTTCTGGAAGTATTGGCTACTAAAGGGAATCAGAAAGGAAGTCAGTATGTATAGTAAGTTATTGTTTAAAGGCTCTTGGGCCAAAAATATGTTCAGTAGGTCAAATATGGACTTCTGTACAGCCAAAATATGTAAAAAAAAAAATTACATTAAAAAACTTTTTTTTGGAAAAAACTTTAAAAAACCTTTTCTGGAAGTTTTGGCTAGTAAAGGGAATCAGAAGTCAATATGTATAGTAAATTAATGTTTAAAGACTCTTGGGCCAAAAATATGTTCAGTAGGTCAAAAATGGACTTCTGTACAGCCATAACATGTAAAAAAATAAATTAAATTAAAAAACTTTTTTTAAAAAAACCTTAAAAAACTATAAAAACCTTTTGTGGAAGTTTTGGATAGTAAAGGGAATCAGAAGGGAAGTCAATGAGTATGTATAGCAAGTTAGTGTTTAAGGACTCTTGGGCCAAAAATATGTTCAGTAGGTCAAATATGGACTTCTGTACAGCCAAAACATGTAAAAAAATAAATAAAATTAATTAAATTAAAAAACCTTTTAAAAAAACCTTAAAAAACTATTAAAAAAAACTTTTCTGGAAGTATTGGCTACTAAAGGGAATCAGAAAGGAAGTCAGTATGTATAGTAAGTTATTGTTTAAAGGCTCTTGGGCCAAAAATATGTTCAGTAGGTCAAATATGGACTTCTGTACAGCCAAAACATGTAAAAAAAAAAAAATTAAATTAAAAAACTTTTTTTTGGAAAAAATTAAATTAAAAAACTTTTTTTTGGAAAAAACTTTAAAAAACCTTTTCTGGAAGTTTTGGCTAGTAAAGGGAATCAGAAGTCAATATGTATAGTAAATTAGTGTTTAAAGACTCTTGGGCCAAAAATATGTTCAGTAGGTCAAATATGGACTTCTGTACAGCCAAAACATGTACAAAAATTAATTAAATTAAAAAACCTTTTAAAAAAACCTTAAAAAAACTATAAAAAAAACCTTTTCTGGAAGTATTGGCTAGTAAAGGGAATCAGAAAGGAAGTCAATATGTATAGTAAGTTATTGTTTAAAGGCTCTTGGGCCAAAAATATGTTCAGTAGGTCAAATATGGACTTCTGTATAGCCATAACATGTAAAAAAAAAAAAAAAGTAAATTAAATTAAAAAACTTTTTTTTTTTTTTTTTACTTTAAAAAACCTTTTCTGGAAGTTTTGGATAGTAAAGGTATTCAGAAGGGAAGTCAATTAGTATGTATAGCAAGTTAGTATTAAGGACTCTTGGGCCAAAAATATGTTCAGTAGGTCAAATATGGACTTCTGTACAGCCAAAACATGTAAAAAAAAAAAACATTTAATTAAATTAAAAAACCTTTTAAAAAAAACTTAAAAAAACTATAAAAAAAACTTTTCTGGAAGTATTGGCTAGTAAAGGGAATCAGAAAGGAAGTCAATATGTATAGTAAGTTGTTGTTTAAAGGCTCTTGGGCCACAAATATGTTCAGCAGGTCAAATATGGACTTCTGTACAGCCATAACATGTAAAAAAATTAATTAAATTAAAAAACCTTTTAAAAAAACCTTAAAAAACTATAAAAACCTTTTGTGGAAGTTTTGGATAGTAAAGGGAATCAGAAGGGAAGTCAATGAGTATGTATAGCAAGTTAGTGTTTAAGGACTTTTGGGCGAAAAATATGTTCAGCAGGTCAAATATGGACTTCTGTACAGCCATAACATGTAAAAAAAGATTTTTTTTTTTTTTTTTTTTTAAATACTTTAAAAAACCATTAAAAAAACTTTTGTACAACTTTTGACAAGCAATGGAAATCAGAAGGGAAGTCAAAGAGTGTGTACAGTAAGTTAGTGTTTAAAGACACTTGGGCCAAAAATATGTTCAGTAGGTCAAATATGGACTTCTGTACAGTCATAACATTTAAAAAAAAATGTAATTAAAAAACTTTTTTTTTTTTAACTTTAAAGAACCTTTTGTGAAAGTTTTGGCTCGTAATGGGAATCGGAAGGGAAGTCAATGAGTATGTATAGTAAATTAGTGTTTGAGGACTCTTGGGCCAAAAATATGTTCAGTAGGTCAAATATGGACTTCTGTACAGCCAAAACATGTAAAAAAAAAAATGTAATTAAATTAAAAAACCTTTTAAAAAAACCTTAAAAAACTATAAAAAAAACTTTTCTGGAAGTATTGGCTACTAAAGGGAATCAGAAAGGAAGTCAGTATGTATAGTAAGTTATTGTTTAAAGGCTCTTGGGCCAAAAATATGTTCAGAAGGTCAAATATGGACTTCTATACAGCCAAAACATGTAAAAAAAAAAAAAAAAAAAATTAATTCAAAAACTTTTTTTTGGAAAAAACTTTAAAAAACCTTTTCTGGAAGTTTTGGCTAGTAAAGGCAATCAGAACAGAAGTCAATGAGTACGTATAGTAAGTTAGTGTTTAAGGTCTCTTGGACCAAAAATATGTTCAGTAGGTCAAATATGGACTTCTGTACAGCCATAACATATAAAAACTAGAAAAAAATAATAATTAAAAAAAACTTTAAAAAACCTTTAAAAAAAACCTTTAAAAAACCTTTTGTGGAACTTTTGGCTAGTAAAGGGAAACAAAAGGGAAGTCAATGAGTATGTATAGTAAGTTGTTTAAGTGTTTAAGGTCTCTTGGACCAAAAATATGTTCAATAGGTCAAATATGGACTTCTGTACAGCCATAACATGTAAAAAATTAAAAAAAAAAATTAAAAATAGAAAAAACTTTTAAAAAAACTTTTAAACAAAACTTTCATGGAAATTTTGGCAAGTAATGGGAATCATAAGGGAAGTCAATGAGTATGTATAGTAAGTTGTTTAAGTGTTTAAGGACTCTTGAACCAAAAATATGTCCAGAAGGGTCAAATATGGATTTCTGTACAGCCATAACATGTAAAAAATGAAAAAAAAAAATCAAAAAAACTTTAAAATAACCTTTAAAAAACCTTTCGTGGAACTTTTGGTTAGTAAAGGGAATCAGAAGGAAGGTCAATGAGTATGTATAGTAAGTTAGTGTTTAAGGTCTCTTGAACCAAAAATATGTCCAGTAGGTCAAATATGGACTTCTGTATAGCCATAACATGTGAAAAAAATAACATACATTTTTTTTTTTTTTTTTTTTAAACCTTTAAAAAAAAATATTTCGTGGAACTTTTAGCTAGTAAAGGGAATCAGAACAGAAGTCCATGAGTATATATAGTAAGTTAGTGTTTAAGGACTCTTGGGCCAAAAATATGTTCAGTAGGTCAAATATGGACTTCTGTACAGCCATAACATGTAAAAAAAAATAATAAATGAAAAAATAAAAAAAAATTTAAAAAAACTTTCGTGGATCTTTTGGCTAGAAATGGGAATAGGAAAAGAAGTCAATGAGTATGTATAGTAAGTTAGTGTTTAAGTACTCTTGGACCAAAAATATGTTCAGTAGATCAAATATGGACTTCTGTACAGCCATAACATGTAAAAAATAAAAATGAATGAAAAAAAACTTTTAAAAAACTTTTAAAAAACTTTAAAAAAGACTTTCATGGAAATTTTGGCTAGTAATGGGAATCATAAGGGAAGTCAATGAGTATGTATAGTAAAGTAAGTTAGTGTTTAAGGACTCTTGGGTCAAAAATATATTCAGTAGGTCAAATATGGACTTATGTACAGCCATAACATGTACAATTAAAAAAAATAAAAAAAATAAAATAAAATAAAAACTTAAAAAAAAACTTTTGAAGAAACCTTTCGTGGAACTTTTGTCTAGTAAAGGGAATCATAAGGGAAGTCAATGAGTATGATTAGTAAGTTAGTGTTTAAGGAACCTTGAACCAAAATTATTTTCAGTAGGTCAAATTTGGACTTCTGTACAGCCCTAACATGTAAAAAAATTAATTAAAAAAACTTTAAAAAAACCTTTAAAAAAAACCTTTCTTGGAACTTTTGGCTAGTAATGGGAATCATAAGGGAAGTCATTGAGTATATATAGTCAGTTAGTGTTTAAGGACTCTTCAACCAAAAATATGTCCAGTAGGTCAAATATGGACTTCTGTACAGCCATAACATATAAAAAAAATTAAATAAATGAATAAATAAAACATTTTTTTTTCACAAAACCTTTAAAAAAACCTTTCATGGAACTTTTGGCTAGTAAAGGGAATCAGAAGGGAAGTCAATGAGTATGTATAGCAAGTTAGTGTTTAAGGACTCTTGGGCCAAAAATATGTTCAGTAGGTCAAATATGGACTTCTGTACAGCCAAAACATGTAAAAAAATAAATAAAATTAATTAAATTAAAAAACCTTTTAAAAAAAACTTAAAAAACGATTAAAAAAAACTTTTCTGGAAGTATTGGCTACTAAAGGGAATCAGAAAGGAAGTCAGTATGTATAGTAAGTTATTGTTTAAAGGCTCTTGGGCCAAAAATATGTTCAGTAGGTCAAATATGGACTTCTGTACAGCCAAAACATGTAAAAAAAAAAAACTTTTCTGGAAGTATTGGCTACTAAAGGGAATCAGAAAGGAAGTCAGTATGTATAGTAAGTTATTGTTTAAAGGCTCTTGGGCCAAAAATATGTTCAGTAGGTCAAATATGGACTTCTGTACAGCCAAAACATGTAAAAAAAAAAAAAAAAATTAAATTAAAAGACTTTTTTTTTGGAAAAAACTTTAAAAAACCTTTTCTGGAAGTTTTGGCTAGTAAAGGGAATCAGAAGTCAATATGTATGGTAAATTAGTGTTTAAAGACTCTTGGGCCAAAAATATGTTCAGTAGGTCAAATATGGACTTCTGTACAGCCATAACATGTAAAAAAATTAATTAAATTAAAAAAATTTTTTTTAAAAACTTAAAAAAACTATAAAAACCTTTTTTGGAAGTTTTGGATAGTAAAGGGAATCAGAAGTCAATATGTATGGTAAATTAGTGTTTAAAGACTCTTGGGCCAAAAATATGTTCAGTAGGTCAAATATGGACTTCTGTACAGCCATAACATGTAAAAAAAGATTTTTTTTTTTTTTTTTTTTTTTTTAAAATAAAAAAACTTTGGCTGTTTTGGCCAAAAATATGTTCAGTAGGTCAAATATGGACTTCTGTACAGCCAAAACATGTAAAAAAAAAAAATGTAATTAAATTAAAAAACCTTTCAAAAAAACCTTAAAAAAACTATTAAAAAAACCTTTTCTGGAAGTACTGGCTAGTAAAGGGAATCAGAAAGGAAGTCAATATGTATAGTAAGTTATTTTTTTAAAGGCTCTTGGGCCAAAAATATGTTCAGTAGGTCAAATATGGACTTCTGTACAGCCATAACATGTAAAAAAAATCAATTAAATTAAAAAACTTTTTTTAAAAAAACCTTAAAAAAACTATAAAAACCTTTTGTGCAAGTTTTGGATAGTAAAGGGAATCAGAAGGGAAGTCAATGAGTATGTATAGCAAGTTAGTGTTTAAGGACTCTTGGGCGAAAAATATGTTTAGCAGGTCAAATATGGACTTCTGTACAGCCATAACATGTAAAAAAAGATTTTTTTTTTATTATTTTTTTATTTAATACTTTAAAAAACCATTAAAAAAACTTTTGTACAACTTTTGACAAGCAATGGAAATCAGAAGGGAAGTCAAAGAGTATGTATAGCAAGTTAGTGTTTAAGGACTCTTGGGCCAAAAATATGTTCAGTAGGTCAAATATGGACTTCTGTACAGCCAAAACATGTAAAAAAATAAATAAAATTTATTAAATTAAAAAACCTTTTAAAAAAACCTTAAAAAACTATTAAAAAAAACTTTTCTGGAAGTATTGGCTACTAAAGGGAATCAGAAAGGAAGTCAGTATGTATAGTAAGTTATTGTTTAAAGGCTCTTGGGCCAAAAATATGTTCAGTAGGTCAAATATGGACTTCTGTACAGCCAAAACATGTAAAAAATAAATAAATTTAAATTAAAAAACTTTTTTTTTGAAAAAACTTTAAAAAACCTTTTCTGGAAGTTTTGGCTAGTAAAGGGAATCAGAAGTCAATATGTATAGTAAATTAGTGTTTAAAGACTCTTGGGCCAAAAATATGTTCAGTAGGTCAAATATGGACTTCTGTACAGCCATAACATGTAAAAAAATAAATTAAATTAAAAAAAAAATTTTTTTTAAACTTTAAAAAACTATAAAAACCTTTTGTGGAAGTTTTGGATAGTAAAGGGAATCAGAAGGGAAGTCAATGAGTATGTATAGCAAGTTAGTGTTTAAGGACTCTTGGGCGAAAAATATGTTTAGCAGGTCAAATATGGACTTCTGTACAGCCATAACATGTAAAAAAAGATTTTTTTATTTTTTTATTTTTTTTTAAAAATAAAAAAACTTTGGCTGTTTTGGCCAAAAATATGTTCAGTAGGTCAAATATGGACTTCTGTACAGCCAAAACATGTAAAAAAAAAAATTTAATTAAATTAAAAAACCTTTCAAAAAAACCTTAAAAAAACTATTAAAAAAACCTTTTCTGGAAGTACTGGCTAGTAAAGGGAATCAGAAAGGAAGTCAATATGTATAGTAAGTTATTTTTTTAAAGGCTCTTGGGCCAAAAATATGTTCAGTAGGTCAAATATGGACTTCTGTACAGCCATAACATGTAAAAAAAATCAATTAAATTAAAAAACTTTTTAAAAAAAAACCTTAAAAAAACTATAAAAACCTTTTGTGCAAGTTTTGGATAGTAAAGGGAATCAGAAGGGAAGTCAATGAGTATGTATAGCAAGTTAGTGTTTAAGGACTCTTGGGCGAAAAATATGTTTAGCAGGTCAAATATGGACTTCTGTACAGCCATAACATGTAAAAAAAGATTTTTTTTTTTTTTTTTTTTTTTTTTATACTTTAAAAAACCATTAAAAAAACTTTTGTACAACTTTTGACAAGCAATGGAAATCAGAAGGGAAGTCAAAGAGTGTGTACAGTAAGTTAGTGTTTAAGGACTCTTGGGCCAAAAATATTTTCAGTAGGTCAAATATTGACTTCTGTACAGCCAAAATATGTAAAAAAAAAAAATTAATTAAATTAAAAAACCTTTTAAAAAAACCTTAAAAAACTATAAAAAAAAACTTTTCTGGAAGTATTGGCTACTAAAGGGAATCAGAAAGGAAGTCAGTATGTATAGTAAGTTATTGTTTAAAGGCTCTTGGGCCAAAAATATGTTCAGTAGGTCAAATATGGACTTCTGTACAGCCAAAATATGTAAAAAAAAAAAATTACATTAAAAAACTTTTTTTTGGAAAAAACTTTAAAAAACCTTTTCTGGAAGTTTTGGCTAGTAAAGGGAATCAGAAGTCAATATGTATAGTAAATTAATGTTTAAAGACTCTTGGGCCAAAAATATGTTCAGTAGGTCAAAAATGGACTTCTGTACAGCCATAACATGTAAAAAAATAAATTAAATTAAAAAACTTTTTTTTAAAAAACCTTAAAAAACTATAAAAACCTTTTGTGGAAGTTTTGGATAGTAAAGGGAATCAGAAGGGAAGTCAATGAGTATGTATAGCAAGTTAGTGTTTAAGGACTCTTGGGCCAAAAATATGTTCAGTAGGTCAAATATGGACTTCTGTACAGCCAAAACATGTAAAAAAATAAATAAAATTAATTAAATTAAAAAACCTTTTAAAAAAACCTTAAAAAACTATTAAAAAAAACTTTTCTGGAAGTATTGGCTACTAAAGGGAATCAGAAAGGAAGTCAGTATGTATAGTAAGTTATTGTTTAAAGGCTCTTGGGCCAAAAATATGTTCAGTAGGTCAAATATGGACTTCTGTACAGCCAAAACATGTAAAAAAAAAAAAAAATTAAATTAAAAAACTTTTTTTTGGAAAAAATTAAATTAAAAAACTTTTTTTTGGAAAAAACTTTAAAAAACCTTTTCTGGAAGTTTTGGCTAGTAAAGGGAATCAGAAGTCAATATGTATAGTAAATTAGTGTTTAAAGACTCTTGGGCCAAAAATATGTTCAGTAGGTCAAATATGGACTTCTGTACAGCCAAAACATGTACAAAAATTAATTAAATTAAAAAACCTTTTAAAAAAACCTTAAAAAAACTATTAAAAAAACCTTTTCTGGAAGTATTGGCTAGTAAAGGGAATCAGAAAGGAAGTCAATATGTATAGTAAGTTATTGTTTAAAGGCTCTTGGGCCAAAAATATGTTCAGTAGGTCAAATATGGACTTCTGTATAGCCATAACATGTAAAAAAAAAAAAAAGTAAATTAAATTAAAAAACTTTTTTTTTTTTTTTTTACTTTAAAAAACCTTTTCTGGAAGTTTTGGATAGTAAAGGTATTCAGAAGGGAAGTCAATTAGTATGTATAGCAAGTTAGTATTAAGGACTCTTGGGCCAAAAATATGTTCAGTAGGTCAAATATGGACTTCTGTACAGCCAAAACATGTAAAAAAAAAAACATTTAATTAAATTAAAAAACCTTTTAAAAAAAACTTAAAAAAACTATAAAAAAAACTTTTCTGGAAGTATTGGCTAGTAAAGGGAATCAGAAAGGAAGTCAATATGTATAGTAAGTTGTTGTTTAAAGGCTCTTGGGCCACAAATATGTTCAGCAGGTCAAATATGGACTTCTGTACAGCCATAACATGTAAAAAAAAAAAAAATTAATTAAAAAACTTTTTAAAAAAACCTTAAAAAAACTATAAAAACCTTTTGTGGAAGTTTTGGATAGTAAAGGGAATCAGAAGGGAAGTCAATGAGTATGTATAGCAAGTTAGTGTTTAAGGACGCTTGGGCCAAAAATATGTTCAGTATGTAAAATATGGACTTCTGTACAGCCAAAACATGTAAAAAAAAAATAATAATAATTAATTAAATTAAAAAAAACCTTTAAAAAAAAACTTAAAAAACTATAAAAAAAAACTTTTCTGGAAGTATTGGCTACTAAAGGGAATCAGAAAGGAAGTCAGTATGTATAGTAAGTTATTGTTTAAAGGCTCTTGGGCCAAAAATATGTTCAGCAGGTCAAATATGGACTTCTATACAGCCAAAACATGTAAAAAAAAATAAAAAAAAATTAAATTAAAAAACTTTTTTTTGGAAAAAACTTTGAAATGCCTTTTCTGGAAGTTTTGGCTAGTAAAGGGAATCAGAAGTCAATATGTATAGTAAATTAGTGTTTAAAGACTCTTGGGCCAAAAATATGTTCAGTAGGTCAAATATGGACTTCTGTACAGCCATAACATGTAAAAAAATTAATTAAATTAAAAAACCTTTTAAAAAAACCTTAAAAAACTATAAAAACCTTTTGTGGAAGTTTTGGATAGTAAAGGGAATCAGAAGGGAAGTCAATGAGTATGTATAGCAAGTTAGTGTTTAAGGACTTTTGGGCGAAAAATATGTTCAGCAGGTCAAATATGGACTTCTGTACAGCCATAACATGTAAAAAAAGATTTTTTTTTTTTTTTTTTTTTAAATACTTTAAAAAACCATTAAAAAAACTTTTGTACAACTTTTGACAAGCAATGGAAATCAGAAGGGAAGTCAAAGAGTGTGTACAGTAAGTTAGTGTTTAAAGACACTTGGGCCAAAAATATGTTCAGTAGGTCAAATATGGACTTCTGTACAGTCATAACATTTAAAAAAAAATGTAATTAAAAAACTTTTTTTTTTTTAACTTTAAAGAACCTTTTGTGAAAGTTTTGGCTCGTAATGGGAATCGGAAGGGAAGTCAATGAGTATGTATAGTAAATTAGTGTTTGAGGACTCTTGGGCCAAAAATATGTTCAGTAGGTCAAATATGGACTTCTGTACAGCCAAAACATGTAAAAAAAAAAATGTAATTAAATTAAAAAACCTTTTAAAAAAACCTTAAAAAACTATAAAAAAAACTTTTCTGGAAGTATTGGCTACTAAAGGGAATCAGAAAGGAAGTCAGTATGTATAGTAAGTTATTGTTTAAAGGCTCTTGGGCCAAAAATATGTTCAGAAGGTCAAATATGGACTTCTATACAGCCAAAACATGTAAAAAAAAAAAAAAAAAAAAATTAATTCAAAAACTTTTTTTTGGAAAAAACTTTAAAAAACCTTTTCTGGAAGTTTTGGCTAGTAAAGGCAATCAGAACAGAAGTCAATGAGTACGTATAGTAAGTTAGTGTTTAAGGTCTCTTGGACCAAAAATATGTTCAGTAGGTCAAATATGGACTTCTGTACAGCCATAACATATAAAAACTAGAAAAAAATAATAATTAAAAAAAACTTTAAAAAACCTTTAAAAAAAACCTTTAAAAAACCTTTTGTGGAACTTTTGGCTAGTAAAGGGAAACAAAAGGGAAGTCAATGAGTATGTATAGTAAGTTGTTTAAGTGTTTAAGGTCTCTTGGACCAAAAATATGTTCAATAGGTCAAATATGGACTTCTGTACAGCCATAACATGTAAAAAATTTTAAAAAAAAAATTAAAAATAGAAAAAACTTTTAAAAAAACTTTTAAACAAAACTTTCATGGAAATTTTGGCAAGTAATGGGAATCATAAGGGAAGTCAATGAGTATGTATAGTAAGTTGTTTAAGTGTTTAAGGACTCTTGAACCAAAAATATGTCCAGAAGGGTCAAATATGGATTTCTGTACAGCCATAACATGTAAAAAATGAAAAAAAAAATCAAAAAAACTTTAAAATAACCTTTAAAAAACCTTTCGTGGAACTTTTGGTTAGTAAAGGGAATCAGAAGGAAGGTCAATGAGTATGTATAGTAAGTTAGTGTTTAAGGTCTCTTGAACCAAAAATATGTCCAGTAGGTCAAATATGGACTTCTGTATAGCCATAACATGTGAAAAAAATAACATACATTTTTTTTTTTTTTTTTTTTTAAACCTTTAAAAAAAAATATTTCGTGGAACTTTTAGCTAGTAAAGGGAATCAGAACAGAAGTCCATGAGTATATATAGTAAGTTAGTGTTTAAGGACTCTTGGGCCAAAAATATGTTCAGTAGGTCAAATATGGACTTCTGTACAGCCATAACATGTAAAAAAAAATAATAAATGAAAAAATAAAAAAAAATTTAAAAAAACTTTCGTGGATCTTTTGGCTAGAAATGGGAATAGGAAAAGAAGTCAATGAGTATGTATAGTAAGTTAGTGTTTAAGTACTCTTGGACCAAAAATATGTTCAGTAGATCAAATATGGACTTCTGTACAGCCATAACATGTAAAAAATAAAAATGAATGAAAAAAAACTTTTAAAAAACTTTTAAAAAACTTTAAAAAAGACTTTCATGGAAATTTTGGCTAGTAATGGGAATCATAAGGGAAGTCAATGAGTATGTATAGTAAAGTAAGTTAGTGTTTAAGGACTCTTGGGTCAAAAATATATTCAGTAGGTCAAATATGGACTTATGTACAGCCATAACATGTACAATTAAAAAAAATAAAAAAAATAAAATAAAATAAAAACTTAAAAAAAAACTTTTGAAGAAACCTTTCGTGGAACTTTTGTCTAGTAAAGGGAATCATAAGGGAAGTCAATGAGTATGATTAGTAAGTTAGTGTTTAAGGAACCTTGAACCAAAATTATTTTCAGTAGGTCAAATTTGGACTTCTGTACAGCCCTAACATGTAAAAAAATTAATTAAAAAAACTTTAAAAAAACCTTTAAAAAAAACCTTTCTTGGAACTTTTGGCTAGTAATGGGAATCATAAGGGAAGTCATTGAGTATATATAGTCAGTTAGTGTTTAAGGACTCTTCAACCAAAAATATGTCCAGTAGGTCAAATATGGACTTCTGTACAGCCATAACATATAAAAAAAATTAAATAAATGAATAAATAAAACATTTTTTTTTCACAAAACCTTTAAAAAAACCTTTCATGGAACTTTTGGCTAGTAAAGAGAATCATAAGGGAAGTCAATGAGTATGTATAGTAAGTTAGTGTTTAAGGACTCTTGGGTCAAAAATATGTTCATTAGGTCAAATATGGACTTCTGTACAGCCATAACATATAAAAAATTAAAAAAAAATTAAAAAACTTTAAAAAACTTTAAAAAAACTTTTAAAAAACCTTTCGTGGAACTTTTGGCTAGTAAAGGTAATCAGAACAGAAGTCAATGAGTACATATAGTAAGTTAGTGTTTAAGGTCTCTTGGACCAAAAATATGTTCAGTAGGTCAAATATGGACTTCTGTACAGCCATAACATATAAAAAAGAAAAAAGAAAAAAAGAAAAAAAGAAACCTTTGAAAAAAACTTTTAAAAAAACTTTCGTGGAACTTTTGGCTAGTAAAGGGAATCATAAGGGAAGTCAATGAGTATGTATAGTAAGTTAGTGTTTAGGGACTCTTGGGTCAAAAATATGTTCAGTAGGTCAAATATGGACTTCTGTACAGCTATAACATGTAAAAAAAAAAAAAAAAAAAATAATACTTTTGTGGAACTTTTGGCTAGAAATGGGAATCATAAGGGAAGTCAATGAGTATGTATAGTAAGTTAGTGTTTAAGGTCCCTTGGACCAAAAATATGTTCAGTAGGTCAAATATGGACTTCTGTACAGCCATAACATGTAAAAAAAATAAAATAAATAAAAATTAAAAAAACTTTAAAAAAAACTTTTAAACAAAACTTTCGTGGAACTTTTGGCTAGTAAAGGGAATCATAAGGGAAGTCAATGAGTATGTATAGTAAGTTAGTGTTTAGGGACTCTTGGGTCAAAAATATGTTCAGTAGGTCAAATATGGACTTCTGTACAGCTATAACATGTAAAAAAATAAAATAAAAAAAGAATACTTTTGTGGAACTTTTGGCTAGAAATGGGAATCATAAGGGAAGTCAATGAGTATGATTAGTAAGTTAGTGTTTAAGGAACCTTGAACCAAAAATATTTTCAGTAGGTCAAATTTGGACTTCTGTACAGCCCTAACATGTAAAAAAATTAATTAAAAAAACTTTAAAAAACATTTAAAAAAAACCTTTCTTGGAACTTTTGGCTAGTAAAGAGAATCAAAAGGGAAATCAATGAGTATGTATAGTAAGTTAGTGTTTAAGGTCTCTTGGACCAAAAATATGTTCAGTAGATCAAATATGGACTTCTGTACAGCCATAACATATAAAAAAAAAAATAATAATGAATAAAAAAAACATTTTTTTTCACAAAACCTTTAAAAAAACCTTTCGTGGAACTTTTGGCTAGTAAAGAGAATCAAAAGGGAAATCAATGAGTATGTATAGTAAGTTAGTGTTTAAGGTCTCTTGGACCAAAAATATGTTCAGTAGATCAAATATGGACTTCTGTACAGCCATAACATGTAAAAAAAAAAAATGAATAAAAAAAAAAAAAAAACTTTTAAAAAACTTTAAAAAAGACTTTCATGGAAATTTTGGCTAGTAATGGGAATCATAACGGAAGTCATTGAGTATGTATAGTCAGTTAGTGTTTAAGGTCTCTTGGACCAAAAATATGTTCAGTAGGTAAAATATGGACTTCTGTACAGCCATAACATGTAAGAAAAAAAAGAAGAAAGAAAAAACCCTTTAAAAAAACCTTTCGTGGAACTTTTGGCTAGTAAAGGCAATCAGAACAGAAGTCAATGAGTATGTATTGTAAGTTAGTATTCAAGGACTCTTGAACCAAAAATATGTTCAGTAGGTCAAATGTGGACTTCTGTACAGCCATAACATGTAAAAAAACAAAGAAACAAAAAAAAAAACTTTTGTGGAACTTTTGGCTAGTAATGGGAATCAGAACAGAAGTCAATGAGTATGTATAGTAAGGTAGTATTCAAGGACTCTTGAACCAAAAATATGTTCAGTAGGTCAAATGTGGACTTCTGTATATCCATAACATGTCAAAAAAATAAAAAATAAATTAAAAAAACAAAAAGCTTTAAAAAAACCTTTAAAAAATCTTTAGTAGAACTTTTGGCTAGTTAAGGGAATCAGAAGGGAAGTCAATGAGTATGTATAGTAAGTTAGTGTTTAAGGTCTCTTGGACCAAAAATATGTTCAGTAGATCAAATATGGACTTCTGTACAGCCATAACATGTAAAAAATAAAAATGAATAAAAAATAAAAAAAAACTTTTAAAAAACTTTAAAAAAGACTTTAATGGAAATTTTGGCTAGTAATGGGAATCATAAGGGAAGTCATTGAGTATGTATAGTCAGTTAGTGTTTAAGGACTCTTTAACCAAAAATATGTCCAGTACGTCAAATATGGACTTCTGTACAGCCATAACATATAAAAAAAAAAAAAATAATGAATAAAAAAAACATTTTTTTTCACAAAACCTTTAAAAAAACCTTTCGTGGAACTTTTGGCTAGTAAAGAGAACCATAAGGGAAGTCAATGAGTATGTACAGTAAGTTAGTGTTTAAGGACTCTTGAACCAAAAACATTTCCAGTAGGTCAAATATGGACTTCTGTACAGCCATAACATGTAAAAAAAATAAATAAATAAATGAAAAAATAAAAAAAACTTTAAAAAAACTTTTTAAAAAACTTTAAAAAAAACTTTCGTGGATCTTTTGGCTAGAAATGGGAATAGGAAAAGAAGTCAATGAGTATGTATAGTAAGTTAGTGTTTAAGGTCTCTTGGACCAAAAATATGTTCAGTAGGTCAAATATGGACTTCTGTACAGCCATAACATATAAAAACAAAAAAAACAAAAAAATAAAAAATAAACCTTTAAAAAAAACTTTTAAAAAAACTTTCGTGGAACTTTTGGCTAGTAAAGGGAATCATAAGGGAAGTCAATGAGTATGTATAGTAAGTTAGTGTTTAAGGACTCTTGGGTCAAAAATATGTTCAGTAGGTCAAATATGGACTTCTGTACAGCTATAACATGTAAAAAAAAAAAAAAAAAAAAATACTTTTGTGGAACTTTTGGCTAGTAATGGGAATCATAAGGGAAGTCAATGAGTATGTATAGTAAGTTAGTGTTTAAGGTCCCTTGGACCAAAGATATGTTCAGTAGGTCAAATATGGACTTCTGTACAGCCATAACATGTAAAAAAAAAAAATAAATAAATGAAAAAATAAAAAAAACTTTAAAAAAACTTTAAAAAAACTTTTAAAAAAACTTTTAAAAAAACTTTCGTGGATCTTTTGGCTAGAAATGGGAATAGGAAAAGAAGTCAATGAGTATGTATAGTAAGTTAGTGTTTAAGGTCTCTTGGACCAAAAATATGTTCAGTAGGTCAAATATGGACTTCTGTACAGCCATAACATATAAAAACAAAAAAAACAAAAAAATAAAAAATAAACCTTTAAAAAAAACTTTTAAAAAAACTTTCGTGGAACTTTTGGCTAGTAAAGGGAATCATAAGGGAAGTCAATGAGTATGTATAGTAAGTTAGTGTTTAAGGACTCTTGGGTCAAAAATATGTTCAGTAGGTCAAATATGGACTTCTGTACAGCTATAACATGTAAAAAAAAAATAAAAAAAAAATACTTTTGTGGAACTTTTGGCTAGTAATGGGAATCATAAGGGAAGTCAATGAGTATGTATAGTAAGTTAGTGTTTAAGGTCCCTTGGACCAAAGATATGTTCAGTAGGTCAAATATGGACTTCTGTACAGCCATAACATGTAAAAAAAAAAAAAAAAAATTAAAAATAGAAAAAACTTAAAAAAAAACTTTTAAACAAAACTTTCATGGAAATTTTGGCTAGTAATGGAAATCATAAGGGAAGTCAATGAGTATGTATAGTAAAGTAAGTTAGTGTTTAAGGACTCTTAAACCAAAAATATGTCCAGAAGGGTCAAATATGGACTTCTGTATAGCCATAACATGTGAATAACATTACAATTTTTTTTTTTTTTTCAAAAACCTTAAAAGAAAAAAACTTTAAAAAAACATTAAAAAAAAACTTTTGTGGAACTTTTGGCGAGTAAAGGGAATCAAAAGGGACCAAAAATATGTTCAGTAGATCAAATATGGACTTCTGTACAGCCATAACATGTAAAAAAAAATAATAAATAAAAAAAACTTTTAAAAAACTTTTAAAAAAACTTTTAAAAAAACTTTTAAAAAAACTTTTAAAAAAACTTTCGTGGATCTTTTGGCTAGAAATGGGAATAGGAAAAGAAGTCAATGAGTATGTATAGTAAGTTAGTGTTTAAGGTCTCTTGGACCAAAAATATGTTCAGTAGATCAAATATGGACTTCTGTACAGCCATAACATGTAAAAAATAAAAATGAATAAAAAAAAACTTTTCAAAAACTTTTCAAAAACTTTAAAAAAGACTTTCATGGAACTTTTGGCTAGTAAAGAGAATCATAAGGGAAGTCAATGAGTATGTATAGTAAGTTAGTGTTTAAGGTCTCTTGGACTAAAAATATGTTCATTAGGTCAAATATGGACTTCTGTACAGCCATAACATATAAAAGAAATTTAAAAAAAAAAAGTAAAAATTTTTTTTTAAAAACTTAAATAAAAACTTTCATGGAAATTTTGGCTAGTAATGGGAATCATAAGGGAAGTCAATGAGTATGTATAGTAAAGTAAGTTAGTGTTTAAGGATTCTTGGGTCAAAAATATGTTCATTAGGTCAAATATGGACTTCTGTACAGCCATAACATATAAAAATAAATAAAAATAAAAAAAAACTTTCAAAAAACTTTAAAAAACCTTTAAAAAAACCTTTCGTGGAACTTTTGGCTAGTAAAGGTAATCAGAACAGAAGTCAATGAGTACATATAGTAAGTTAGTGTTTAAGGTCTCTTGGACCAAAAATATGTTCAGTAGGTCAAATATGGACTTCTGTACAGCCATAACATATAAAAAAGAAAAAAGAAAAAAAGAAAAAAAGAAACCTTTAAAAAAAACTTTTAAAAAAACTTTCGTGGAACTTTTGGCTAGTAAAGGGAGTCATAAGGGAAGTCATTGAGTATGTATAGTCAGTTAGTGTTTAAGGTCTCTTGGACCAAAAATATGTTCAGTAGGTAAAATATGGACTTCTGTACAGCCATAACATGTAAGAAAAAAAAGAAGAAAGAAAAAACCCTTTAAAAAAACCTTTCGTGGAACTTTTGGCTAGTAAAGGCAATCAGAACAGAAGTCAATGAGTATGTATTGTAAGTTAGTATTCAAGGACTCTTGAACCAAAAATATGTTCAGTAGGTCAAATGTGGACTTCTGTACAGCCATAACATGTAAAAAAACAAAGAAACAAAAAAAAAAACTTTTGTGGAACTTTTGGCTAGTAATGGGAATCAGAACAGAAGTCAATGAGTATGTATAGTAAGGTAGTATTCAAGGACTCTTGAACCAAAAATATGTTCAGTAGGTCAAATGTGGACTTCTGTATATCCATAACATGTCAAAAAAATAAAAAATAAATTAAAAAAACAAAAAGCTTTAAAAAAACCTTTAAAAAATCTTTAGTAGAACTTTTGGCTAGTTAAGGGAATCAGAAGGGAAGTCAATGAGTATGTATCGTCTCGGTTACGTATGTAACCCTCGTTCCCTGAAGGAGGGAACGGAGACGTACGTCGGAACTGACCGACGAATTGGGATCTATTTTCAGAGACCAATCTACTTCGAGTGTTTAAAAACGAGCCAATGAGGATTGGCATGCGGTAGACGCGTCCCACGCTCCGCCCCGCAGCGCGGGTATAAATACGGAAGTGGAAGTACCGCATATCGCTTTACAACTGAGGAGCCGGCTAAGTGGCTCGGCCTACAGCTGAAGCACAGCACCTGGCGACGGGACGTACGTCTCCGTTCCCTCCTTCAGGGAACGAGGGTTACATACGTAACCGAGACGTTCCCTTTCAGTCGGTCACGTTCGACGTACGTCGGAACTGACCGACGAATTGGGATCCCTACTAACACGCCAGAGATGCTGGCCCTTCCAGCGCCCTGACCGAGCTCGCTGGACCACACCTAGGTTGGTGCGGAAGTCAGGGCTCCAGTCAGGGAGGCCAGTCACTGCTGTTCCTGCAAGACCCACTCAGCGTGACTATTGGATAACGCTGGGAAAGCGTGCCCGTCTCAGGAGATGGTACGCTGCGGAGCCACGTCCTTCAGTGAAAGGAGAGGTGGAATTACTCATAAGGACTAACCTAGCAGGGTAGTGCTACCTATGGCAGTCTCTGGGGTGGATCCAACCTGGTCCCAGGGGGGAAAGAACACCACCGGAGACGACAGAGCGGGCTCTGTCAAGGGAAAGACACGGGGCTAGCCGAGTAGGGTAGCTGGTACCGTGGAGAATACACATATGGGGTTGCCGTTAGGGAACCGCTACATATGGAACCCAGCCTAACACACACGTTCCACAAGCATACGGGTGTAGGCCTGATGTCAGACGGCCGCAGGAGCTCGACAGGGTTAGCCGTTTCCGGGGAACACAACTGGAGACAATAGACGCACGTATCCGGCCCGGAGGCGGGAGTGGCGTATGCAAGCCGACACTAGAACGGGTACTTAGCGCTACTGGCCACTGGGGGCGAGGACGCGGGAAGATACCGGCTCTACACGGAGGCTATAAAATCTAGCGAACGTGTTAGGTGTCGCCCAGCCCGCAGCTCTACATATGTCTGTCAGCGAGGCGCCTTGAGCCAGCGCCCAGGAGGAGGCTACACTCCTAGTGGAGTGAGCTCGCACCCCGAGCGGGCAAGGCACGTCTTGGGACTGGTAAGCCAAGACGATAGCATCCACTATCCAGTGGGCTAACCTCTGCTTGGAGACAGCCTTTCCCTTCTGCTGGCCTCCGTAACAGACGAAGAGCTGTTCTGAGGTTCTAAAGCTTTGAGTTCGGTCCACGTAGGCGCGAAGAGCGCGGACGGGACAGAGCAAAGCTAGGGCTGGGTCTGCCTCCTCCGAAGGCAGCGCTTGCAGGTTCACCACCTGGTCCCGGAAGGGAGTGGTGGGAACCTTGGGCACGTATCCAGGCCGGGGTCTCAGGACAACGTGAGAGTTGGCCGGCCCGAATTCTAGGCACGATTCGTTGACCGAAAGTGCATGCAGGTCCCCTACCCTCTTGATTGAGGCCAATGCAATCAGGAGCACTGTCTTCATGGACAGGATGTTTAGCTCGACTGACTGTAAAGGCTCGAAGGGAGGGCCCTGGAGCGCTCTGAGCACCAGGGCTAGGTCCCAAGAGGGTACCGAGGTTGGCCGAGGAGGATTTAGTCTCCTCGCACCTCTGAGGAACCTGACGATTAAGTCGTGCTTACCTAAGGACTTACCTTCAACTACATTGTGATACGCCGCTATTGCGGCGACGTACACTTTGAGGGTGGAGGGAGACAGCCTTCTCTCCAACCCATCTTGTAGGAAAGAAAGCACGACATTAATCGAACACCTTCGGGGGTCTTCCCGGCGGGAAGAACACCATTCAACGAACAGGTTCCACTTCAGCGCATAGAGGTGCTTTGTAGAGGGGGCTCTAGCTGAAGCGATGGTGTCTGCCACTGCCTGTGGCAGACCACCTAGAACCTCCGCGTCCCGTCCAGGGACCAGACATGGAGTCTCCAGAGGTCTGGACGCGGGTGCCATAGAGTGCCCCGCCCCTGAGAAAGCAGGTCCTTCCTCAGGGGGATCGGCCAGGGAGGGGCTGTCGTGAGGAGTGAGAGTTCGGAGAACCAGGTCCGGTTGGGCCAGTAGGGCGCAACTAACAAGACCTGCTCCTCGTCCTCCCTGACCTTGCACAGTGTCTGTGCGAGAAGGCTCACTGGGGGAAACGCATACTTGCGTAGGTCCCGGGGCCAGCTGTGCGCCAGTGCATCTGTACCGAGGGTGCCCCCGGACAGGGAGTAATACAACTGGCAATGGGTCGAGTCCGGAGAGGCGAACAGGTCTACCTGCGCGGCTCCGAAGAGGTCCCATATCAGCTGGACGCTCCGGGGGTGGAGTCGCCACTCTCCCGGAGGTGTCGGCTGACGAGAGAGCTCGTCGGCTGTCTGGTTCAGCGCACCTGGGATGTGAATGGCCCGAAGCGACCTCAGACGCTTCTGACTCCACAGGAGGAGATGGCGGGCGAGCCGGAGCATGCAACGGGAGCGTAGACCACCCTGACGGTTGATGTACGCAACGGCCGCAGTGCTGTCCGTACGGACCAGAACGTGTTTTCCCTGTAGCGGCTTTTTGAAGCGGCCCAGGGCGAGACGTACTGCCAGAAGCTCTAGGCAATTGATATGCCAACGCAGTTGGGGCCCCGTCCACAGACCCGCAACTGAGTGCCCGTTGTACGTGGCCCCCCAACCCGTGGAAGAGGCATCCGTGAAAACCACAGCATGCCTGGACACCTGTTCTAGGGACACTCCGGCCCGTAGAAAGGCAGGGTCCGCCCACGGATTGAAGGTTTGGCGACAGTAAGGAGTAACTGAGACCCGGTACTGGCCGCGCTGCCACGCCCATCTCGGGACTCGGTCGTGAAGCCAGCATTGAAGCGGTCTCATATGAAGCAATCCGAGCGGCGTTACCGCGGCTGCAGATGCCATATGCCCCAGGAGCCTCTGAAAGAATTTCAGTGGGACCGCTGTCCTGCCTTTGAACGTATTCAAGCAGTTCAACACTGACCGGACTCGCTCCTCTGTGAGGCGCGCAGTCCGGTTGACCGAGTCCAGCTCCATACCGAGATAAGAGATCCTCTGTGTGGGACAGAGTTTGCTCTTCTCTCGGTTGACCCGAAGGCCCAACAGGCTGAGGTGACGTAGCACCAGGTCCCTGTGTTCGCACAACTGCTCCCGGGACTGGGCCAGTATGAGCCAGTCGTCGAGATAGTTGAGAATACGAACGCCGCGTTCTCTGAGCGGAACAATGGCTGCCTCTGCGACTTTCGTGAAGACGCGAGGCGACAGGGACAGCCCGAAGGGCAGGACTTTGTACTGAAATGCCCTCCCCTCGAACGCAAAGCGAAGGAACGGTCTGTGTCGAGGGAGAATGGAGACATGAAAGTACGCGTCCTTCAGGTCGATCGCTGCGAACCAATCCCGGGGACGGATGCATTCGAAAATGCGTTTCTGCGTTAGCATTCTGAACGGGAGCTTGTGCAGGGCCCGATTCAGGACACGCAGGTCCAGGATTGGTCTTAACCCACCCCCTTTCTTGGGCACAATGAAGTAGGGGCTGTAAAACCCCGCCCTCATATCGACCGGAGGAACCGGCTCGACCGCGTCCTTCGCCAGCAGGACATCGATCTCGGACCGCAAGACATGGGCATCGCAACTCCGCACTGAGGTGAAGAGGATGCCCGTGAACTTGGGAGGCCGGCGGGCGAATTTAATCGCATAGCCGAGTCTGATGGTACGGATGAGCCAGCGAGACGGCCTGGGAAGACCTAACCAGGCCCCCAGAGACCGAACAAGCGGGACCAACGGCACCACAGACGTGCCCGGGGTGAGGCAGCGAGATGGAGTACCCAGGCCCGACTCGGGAGGCCCGGAGGCGGCCCGGAGTGTTGCTTGAGTACTCCAGGGTGGGGCAGAGTGTGGGTGAGAAGGCCCGGGGGCGTTCTCGGTGCCCACACTGCTGCCCCCTGGCGAGGGGGAGAGGGGAGGAAAGGAGTGGCAAGGCCCGGGGGCGTCGCACACTGCCAACCTGACCCTCTTGGGGCCCAGGGAGGGAGGAAACTGCTCTTTTATTGAGAATGTGGGCACCGCTGGACTCCGGAGAGCCAGCGGCAGGATGTTGATACCAGTGTGGTGGACATTCTCCCCCCGGTCCTCCTCCGGGGGGAGGAGGGGTGCGGACACCACCTCCCCGAGAACAGCTCCTCTCCTCCCTGGGCTGCCCGTCTCAGGGCCGCTTACCCTTGCGCTTGCCTGCAGAGACAGCGGGGCCCTGGACGGGTTGGGCGGCCCCCTTGCGCCTGGCGCCCTGCTTTGCCGGTGGAGGCTGCTGCTTTGGCTTGGCAGGGGCGAAGGCGTCCCCCGGCGTCTGACAGGGGCGTTGAGGAACCGCACTTTGTCGGTCTCACGCATATCTGCCAGGTTCAGCCACAGGTGGCGTTCCTGGACCACAAGTGTGGACATCGCCCGACCCAGGGAGCGTGCGGTGACTTTCGTCGCCCTGAGGGCGAGGTCCGTCGCGGTACGCAGTTCCTGCATAACCCCTGGGTCGGAACTACCCTCGTGCAATTCCATGAGCGCTTTGGCCTGGTAGACCTGCAGGAGCGCCATGGCATGCAGAGATGACGCGGCTTCTCCACAGGCCGTGTAAGCCTTGCCGGTTAGCCCGGACGAGAACTTACATGCCCGGGAGGGGAGACGCGGATTTCCCCGCCAGTCGGTAGCGGTCTTAGGACACAGTTGCATCGCAACCGACCGCTCCACTGGGGGGATCTCCACGTAACCCTTCGCCGCGCCACCGTCGAGGGTAGTGAGGACGGAGGAGTCAGTCGATCGGTTTCTAGCGCTATAGGGCGCTGTCCACGACTTCGTGAGCTCCTGATGCACTTCCGGGAAGAAAGGCACTGGGGCGGGGCGCTGAGAACCAGCACGGGCCGTCCCGAGATACCAATCATCCAGCCGCGAGGGTTCGGGACGCGGTGGAGGGTTCCACTCGAGCCCGACACTCGCGGCGGCCCGGGAAAGCATAGCCGTGAGCTCTGGATCGGACTCGGGCAACGCTACCACACCCGAAGGGGGCAGCGCAGCCGAATCTTCATCTCCAGAGTCCATTAGCTCGTCCCCCGATGCGGCGATCGAAACCATATCCTCAACCGGAGCCCCGAAAGTAACAGCTGGCCCCCCGCGGGAAGGACCAGCATGCTCTTCCGGAAGCTCAACCGGCGCAGCGGAGGGGGGAGGGGCCCGAGGAGCCTGTTGGCCCGGCGGGAGTGCCCTCACAGTAACCCTCAGGTCCCCACCAAAGGCATCAGCCAAAGTAGCAGCCCTCTGCTTCGGAGCAGGAGGGCCACTAGATCGGGGGATGCGCAATGGGACTCCACCTCTTTCAAGGTAGTCGAGCCTGGACCGTAGTACTGCGATGGTCATATTCCCGCAATGGGAACATGAGTCATCCACGAAAGCCGCCTCAGCGTGCTGAACGCCCAAACACGTGAGACAGCGATCGTGTCCGTCAGCTGGGGACAGGTAACGACGGCATCCAGAAACACACGGTTTGAATGACATCTTGAAAAAGACGCAGGGTCAAACCGTGTTGCTCTTTTAGAGGAAAATGCTCTGATCAGTGCCGAGGCACGCAGGGGAAATGGCCGCGGCTCGCAGCGGTTCAAAGGTGCAAGCCCGCTGAGAGCACTCAACCCAAAGCTGTAAAAACAGCTGTTTGTTTTCTTCGCGACCACCGCTGCAGGCACCGTCACACCGACACTGGCAGAGCTCCAACTCTCTTTGTTCGCAGGAAACACTCTTCGTAGGAACAAACACATGAATGTTCGGCTCCGAAGTTGAAAGCGATATGCGGTACTTCCACTTCCGTATTTATACCCGCGCTGCGGGGCGGAGCGTGGGACGCGTCTACCGCATGCCAATCCTCATTGGCTCGTTTTTAAACACTCGAAGTAGATTGGTCTCTGAAAATAGATCCCAATTCGTCGGTCAGTTCCGACGTACGTCGAACGTGACCGACTGAAAGGGAAAGTAAGTTAGTGTTTAAGGTCTCTTGGACCAAAAATATGTTCAGTAGATCAAATATGGACTTCTGTACAGCCATAACATGTAAAAAATAAAAATTAATAAAAAAAAACTTTTAAAAAACTTTAAAAAAGACTTTAATGGAAATTTTGGCTAGTAATGGGAATCATAAGGGAAGTCATTGAGTATGTATAGTCAGTTAGTGTTTAAGGACTCTTGAACCAAAAATATGTCCAGTACGTCAAATATGGACTTCTGTACAGCCATAACATATAAAAAAAATAAAAAAAATGAATAAAAAAAACATTTTTTTTCACAAAACCTTTAAAAAAACCTTTCGTGGAACTTTTGGCTAGTAAAGAGAACCATAAGGGAAGTCAATGAGTATGTACAGTAAGTTAGTGTTTAAGGACTCTTGAACCAAAAATATTTCCAGTAGGTCAAATATGGACTTCTGTACAGCCATAACATGTAAAAAAAATAAATAAATAAATGAAAAAATAAAAAAAACTTTAAAAAAACTTTAAAAAAACTTTTAAAAAAACTTTTTAAAAAACTTTCGTGGATCTTTTGGCTAGAAATGGGAATAGGAAAAGAAGTCAATGAGTATGTATAGTAAGTTAGTGTTTAAGGTCTCTTGGACCAAAAATATGTTCAGTAGGTCAAATATGGACTTCTGTACAGCCATAACATATAAAAACAAAAAAAACAAAAAAATAAAAAATAAACCTTTAAAAAAAACTTTTCAAAAAACTTTCGTGGAACTTTTGGCTAGTAAAGGGAATCATAAGGGAAGTCAATGAGTATGTATAGTAAGTTAGTGTTTAAGGACTCTTGGGTCAAAAATATGTTCAGTAGGTCAAATATGGACTTCTGTACAGCCATAACATGTAAAAAAAAAAAAAAAAAATTAAAAATAGAAAAAACTTAAAAAAAAACTTTTAAACAAAACTTTCATGGAAATTTTGGCTAGTAATGGAAATCATAAGGGAAGTCAATGAGTATGTATAGTAAAGTAAGTTAGTGTTTAAGGACTCTTGAACCAAAAATATGTCCAGAAGGGTCAAATATGGACTTCTGTATAGCCATAACATGTGAATAACATTACAATTTTTTTTTTTTTTTCAAAAACCTTAAAAGAAAAAAACTTAAAAAAAAACATTAAAAAAAAACTTTTGTGGAACTTTTGGCGAGTAAAGGGAATCAAAAGGGACCAAAAATATGTTCAGTAGATCAAATATGGACTTCTGTACAGCCATAACATGTAAAAAAAAAAAATAAATAAAAAAAACTTTTAAAAAACTTTTAAAAAAACTTTTAAAAAAACTTTTAAAAAAACCTTCGTGGATCTTTTGGCTAGAAATGGGAATAGGAAAAGAAGTCAATGAGTATGTATAGTAAGTTAGTGTTTAAGGTCTCTTGGACCAAAAATATGTTCAGTAGATCAAATATGGACTTCTGTACAGCCATAACATGTAAAAAATAAAAATGAATAAAAAAAAACTTTTCAAAAACTTTTCAAAAACTTTAAAAAAGACTTTCATGGAACTTTTGGCTAGTAAAGAGAATCATAAGGGAAGTCAATGAGTATGTATAGTAAGTTAATGTTTAAGGTCTCTTGGACTAAACATATGTTCATTAGGTCAAATATGGACTTCTGTACAGCCATAACATATAAAAAAAAGTAAAAAAAAAAAAGTAAAAATTTTTTTTTAAAAACTTAAAAACTTTCATGGAAATTTTGGCTAGTAATGGGAATCATAAGGGAAGTCAATGAGTATGTATAGTAAAGTAAGTTACTGTTTAAGGACTCTTGGGTCAAAAATATATTCAGTAGGTCAAATATGGACTTATGTACAGACATAACATGTACAATTTAAAAAAAAAATAAAAATAAAATAAAATAAAAACTTTAAAAAAAACTTTTGAAGAAACCTTTCGTGGAACTTTTGTCTAGTAAAGGGAATCATAAGGGAAGTCAATGAGTATGATTAGTAAGTTAGTGTTTATGGAACCTTGAACCAAAATTATTTTCAGTAGGTCAAATTTGGACTTCTGTACAGCCATAACATGTAAAAAAACAAAGAAACAAAAAAAAAACTTTTGTGGAACTTTTGGCTAGTAATGGGAATCAGAACAGAAGTCAATGAGTATGTGTAGTAAGGTAGTATTCAAGGACTCTTGAACCAAAAATATGTTCAGTAGGTCAAATGTGGACTTCTGTATATCCATAACATGTCAAAAAAATAAAAAATAAATTAAAAAAACAAAAAGCTTTAAAAAAACCTTTAAAAAATCTTTAGTAGAACTTTTGGCTAGTTAAGGGAATCAGAAGGGAAGTCAATGAGTATGTATAGTAAGTTAGTGTTTAAGGTCTCTTAGACCAAAAATATGTTCAGTAGATCAAATATGGACTTCTGTACAGCCATAACATGTAAAAAATAAAAATGAATAAAAAATAAAAAAAAACTTTTAAAAAACTTTAAAAAAGACTTTAATGGAAATTTTGGCTAGTAATGGGAATCATAAGGGAAGTCATTGAGTATGTATAGTCAGTTAGTGTTTAAGGACTCTTGAACCAAAAATATGTCCAGTACGTCAAATATGGACTTCTGTACAGCCATAACATATAAAAAAAAAAAAAAATGAATAAAAAAAACATTTTTTTTCACAAAACCTTTAAAAAAACCTTTCGTGGAACTTTTGGCTAGTAAAGAGAACCATAAGGGAAGTCAATGAGTATGTACAGTAAGTTAGTGTTTAAGGACTCTTGAACCAAAAATATTTCCAGTAGGTCAAATATGGACTTCTGTACAGCTATAACATGTAAAAAAAAAAAAATAAATAAATGAAAAAATAAAAAAAACTTTAAAAAAACTTTAAAAAAACTTTTAAAAAAACTTTTAAAAAAACTTTCGTGGATCTTTTGGCTAGAAATGGGAATAGGAAAAGAAGTCAATGAGTATGTATAGTAAGTTAGTGTTTAAGGTCTCTTGGACCAAAAATATGTTCAGTAGGTCAAATATGGACTTCTGTACAGCCATAACATATAAAAACAAAAAAAACAAAAAAATAAAAAATAAACCTTTAAAAAAAACTTTTAAAAAAACTTTCGTGGAACTTTTGGCTAGTAAAGGGAATCATAAGAGAAGTCAATGAGTATGTATAGTAAGTTAGTGTTTAAGGACTCTTGGGTCAAAAATATGTTCAGTAGGTCAAATATGGACTTCTGTACAGCTATAACATGTAAAAAAAAAAAAAAAAAAAATACTTTTGTGGAACTTTTGGCTAGTAATGGGAATCATAAGGGAAGTCAATGAGTATGTATAGTAAGTTAGTGTTTAAGGTCCCTTGGACCAAAGATATGTTCAGTAGGTCAAATATGGACTTCTGTACAGCCATAACATGTAAAAAAAAAAAAAAAAAAAATTAAAAATAGAAAAAACTTTAAAAAAAACTTTTAAACAAAACTTTCATGGAAATTTTGGCTAGTAATGGAAATCATAAGGGAAGTCAATGAGTATGTATAGTAAAGTAAGTTAGTGTTTAATGACTCTTGAACCAAAAATATGTCCAGAAGGGTCAAATATGGACTTCTGTATAGCCATAATATGTAAAAAAAAATAACATGAAAATATATATATATATTTTTTCAAAAACCTTAAAAGAAAAAAAACTTTAAAAAAACATTTTAAAAAAACCTTTTGTGGAACTTTTGGCGAGTAAAGGAAATCAAAAGGGAAGTCAATGAGTATGTATAGTAAGTTAGTATTCAAGGACTCTTGAACCAAAAATATGTTCAGTAGGTCAAATGTGGACAACTGTATATCCATAACATGTAAAAAATTAAAAAAATAAAAAAATAAAAAAATAAAAAACTTTAAAAAAACCTTTAAAAAACCTTTAGTGGAACTTTTAGCTAGTTAAGGGAATCAGAAGGGAAGTCAATGAGTATGTATAGTAAGTTAGTGTTTAAGGTCTCTTGGACCAAAAATATGTTCAGTAGGTCAAATATGGACTTCTGTACAGCCATAACATGTAAGAAAAAAAAGAAAAGAAAAAAAATACCTTTAAAAAAACCTTTCGTGGAACTTTTGGCTAGTAAAGGGAATCAGAACAGAAATCCATGAGTATGTATACTAAGTTAGTGTTTAAGGACTCTTGGGCCAAAAATATGTTCAGTAGGTCAAATATTGACTTCTGTACAGCCATAACATGTAAAAAATAAAAATAAATAAAAAATAAAAAAAACTTTTAAAAAACGTTTGAAGAAACCTTTCGTGGAACTTTTGTCTAGTAAAGGGAATCATAAGGGAAGTCAATGAGTATGATTAGTAAGTTAGTGTTTAAGGAACCTTGAACCAAAAATATTTTCAGTAGGTCAAATTTGGACTTCTGTACAGCCCTAACATGTAAAAAAATTAATAAAAAAGCTTAAAAAAACCTTTTGAAAAAACCTTTCTTGGAACTTTTGGCTAGTAATGGGAATCATAAGGGAAGTCATTGAGTATGTATAGTCAGTTAGTGTTTAAGGACTCTTGAACCAAAAATATGTCCAGTAGGTCAAATATGGACTTCTCTACAGCCATAACATGTAAAAAAATAAAATAAATAAATAATAAAAAAAACTTTAAAAAACCTTTAAAAAAAACTTTTAAAAAAACCTTAAAAGAAAACCTTTTGTGGAACTTTTGGCTAGTAAAGGGAATCATAAGGTAAGTCAATGAGTATGTATAGTAAGTTAGTGTTTAAGGACTCTTGAACCAAAAATATGTCCAGTAGGTCAAAAATGGACTTCTGTATAGCCATAACATGTGAAAAAATAAAAATAAATAAAAAATAAAAAAAACTTTTAAAAAACTTAAAAAAAAACTTTCATGGAAATTTTGGCTAGTAATGGGAATCATAAGGGAAGTCAATGAGTATGTATAGTAAGTTAGTGTTTAAGGACTCTTGGGTCAAAAATATATTCAGTAGGTCAAATATGGACTTCTGTACAGCCATAACATGTACAATTTAAAAAAATAAATAAAATAAAATAAAATAAAAACTTAAAAAAAAACTTTTGAAGAAACCTTTCGTGGAACTTTTGTCTAGTAAAGGGAATCATAAGGGAAGTCAATGAGTATGATTAGTAAGTTAGTGTTTAAGGAACCTTGAACCAAAAATATTTTCAGTAGGTCAAATTTGGACTTCTGTACAGCCCTAACATGTAAAAAAATTAATAAAAAAGCTTAAAAAAACCTTTTGAAAAAACCTTTCTTGGAACTTTTGGCTAGTAATGGGAATCATAAGGGAAGTCATTGAGTATGTATAGTCAGTTAGTGTTTAAGGACTCTTGAACCAAAAATATGTCCAGTAGGTCAAATATGGACTTCTGTACAGCCATAACATATAAAAAATAAAAAATAAATGAATAAATAAAACGTCTCGGTTACGTATGGTAACCCTCGTTCCCTGAAGGAGGGAACGGAGACGTACGTCGGACGTCACCGACGAATTGGGATCACTTCTGGGAGCCCCTATCAACTTCGAGATATAGAGAACGGGCCAATGGCCATTGGCGTGCGAGATTTGCATCTCGCGCTCCGCCCCGCGCTGCGGGTATAAACAGGAGGCGAATGCAGCGCACTATTGTTTTTCACTGAGGAGCCGAACTAGTGACTCGGCCATGCAGTGATGGTACAGCAACTGTGGCGACGGGACGTACGTCTCCGTTCCCTCCTTCAGGGAACGAGGGTTACCATACGTAACCGAGACGTTCCCTTTCAGTCGGTCACGTTCGACGTACGTCGGACGTCACCGACGAATTGGGATCCCTTTGGAAAACGCCACAGTTACTACCACTTCCAGCGCCCAGCGAGAGCCCCTCAGACCCCGTCTGTTCCGGGCGGGGAATTCACGCAGGGAAGTCACACTGCTGTTCCGCAAGACCCACTTCAGCAGACTATTGGATAACGCTGGGAAAGCGTGCCCAGAGGGACGCTGCGGAAGCCACATCATGCCCGAAGGGAGTTACCATGTGGAAAATACACGTATGGACTGGCCGTGGGCAGTGCAACATACGGAAGTCCCAGGGGTGGCCCCGGCCAAACAGGCGGGGGAACAACACCTAACTGAGACGGCAGAGAGCTCTGCCGAGGGAAAGACACGGGCTCGCCGTAGGGAGCCGTACCGTGGAAGAATACACATATGGGACCGCCGTGGGGGTCACAACATATGGAACCCAGCCTAACACAAGTTCCACCAATGCATACGAGTGTTAGACCTGGCGTCGGACGCTCCGCCACATCCGACTGCCGCGGGTTGCGGAGGACTCAACAGGGTTCGCCGTTCTGGGGAACTCGACTGGAGCATATAAGCGCACGTATCCGTTCCAAAAGGGAAGGGAGTGGCGCAGCAAGCCGACACTTAGAACGGGCACTTCGGTGTTACTGACTATGGGAAGCGAGCACACAGGAAGATACCGGCTCTACACGGAGGCTATAAAATCTAGCGAACGTGTTAGGTGTCGCCCAGCCCGCAGCTCTACAATATCTGTCAGCGAGGCGCCACGAGCCAACGCCCAGGAAGAAGCTACACCCCTAGTGGAGTGGGCTCTTAACCCGAGCGGGCAGGGCACGTCTTGGGTTTGGTACGCCAAGACGATGGCATCCACTATCCAGTGGGCCATCCTCTGCTTGGAGACAGCCTTTCCCTTCTGCTGGCCTCCATAACAGACGAAGAGCTGTTCTGAGGTCCTGAAGCTTTGCGTTCTGTCCACGTAAGTCCGCAGAGCGTGGACTAGACAGAGAAAAGCTAGGGCTGGGTCTGCCTCCTCCGAAGGCAGCGCTTGCAGGCTCACCACCTGGTCCCGGAAGGGAGTGGTGGGAACCTTGGGCATATATCCGGGCCGGGGTCTCAGGATTACATGAGAGTTACCGGGCCCGAATTCCAGGCACGATTCGTCGACCAAAAATGCCTGCAGGTCCCCTACCCTCTTGATAGAGGCCAATGCAGTCAGGAGTACTGTCTTCAGAGACAGGATTTTTAACTCAACTGACTGCAAAGGCTCAAAGGGCGCCCTCTGCAGTGCGGTTAGCACCAGAGTTAAGTCCCAAGAGGGTATAGAGGGAGAGCGAGGTGGTTTTAGTCTCCTCGCCCCCCTCAGGAACCTGACGATCAGATCGTGCTTCCCTAGAGACTTACCACCTACCATGTCATGATTAGCGGCGATAGCGGCAACATAGACTTTGAGGGTGGAGGGAGACAGCCTTCGCTTCAACCCGTCCTGTAGGAAGGAAAGCACAGAACCGACCGAACATCTCCGGGGGTCTTCTCAGCGAGAAGAACACCAGTCGACAAACAGGTTCCACTTCAACGCATAAAGGCGCCTCGTAGAGGGAGCTCTAGCGGAAGTGATGGTGTCTACCACAGCCTGTGGTAGGCCACCTAGAACCTCCGCGTCCCGTCCAGGGACCAGACATGGAGTTTCCAGAGGTCCGGACGCGGGTGCCATAGGGTGCCCCGTCTCTGAGTCAGGAGGTCCTTCCTCAGAGGAATGGGCCAGGGAGGTGCTGTCGCGAGAAGCACTAGTTCCGGGAACCAAGTCCGGTTGGGCCAATACGGAGCGACCAACAGGACTTGCTCCTCGTCCTCCCTGACCTTGCACAGAGTCTGTGCAAGAAGGCTCACTGGGGGAAACGCATACTTGCGTAGGCCCCGGGGCCAGCTGTGTGCCAGCGCATCCGAGCCGAGGGTCCCCTCGGTCAGGGAATAAAACAACTGGCAGTGGGTCGTGTCTGGGGCGGCAAACAGGTCTACCTGTGCGGTCCCGAAGCGACTCCAGATCAGCTGGACCACCTGGGGATGGAGTCGCCACTCTCCGGGGAGCACTGGCTGTCGTGAGAGCTCGTCGGCCGCACGATTGAGCAGGCCCGGAATGTGAATGGCACGAAGCGACCTCAGACACGGAGGGATCCGCTGTGCCACGCCCATCTCAGGACTCGGTCGTGTAGCCAGCGTTGAAGCGGTCTCATATGAAGCAATCCGAGCGGCGTTACAGCGGCTGCGGATGCCATATGCCCCAGGAGCCTCTGAAAATGTTCAGTGGTACCGCTGTCCTGCATTTGAGCGAATTCAAGCAGTTCAACACCGACTGGACACGCTCCTCTGTGAGACGCGCTGTCAGATTGACCAAGTCCAGCTCCATACCGAGAAAAGAGATCCTCTGCACGGGGCAGAGTTTGCTCTTTCCCCAGTTGACCCGAAGTCCCAACAGGCTGAGGTGACTGATCACCGTGTCTCTGTATTCACACAACAGGGACAGTCCTGAAGGGAACGACCTTCAGGTCGATCGCTGCAAACCAATCTTGGGGACGGATGTACTCGAAAGTGCACTTCTGCGTCAACATCTGAACGGGCGGTTTGTGAAGGGCCCGGTTCAGGACTCACAGGTCCAAGATTGGTCATAACCCACTGCTTTTCTTGGGCACAATGAAGTAGGAGTTATAGAACCCCAACTTCATGTCGGCTGGAGGGACCGGCTCCAATCGCGTCCTTCGCCAGTAGGACTTCGATCTCTTTCCACAAGATAGGCGTCGCAGCTCCACACAACAGTGAAGTGGATGCCCAGAACTTGGGAGGATGCCGTGCGAACTGAATCGCATAGCCGAGCCTGGTGGTGCAGGTGAGTCAGCGGGACCGTCCCGGAAGTGCTAGCTAGGCTTCCGGAAACCGTACCATGAACACACCCGCCCCACAGACGTACCCGCAGTAGGGCAGCGAAGTGGAGGGCAGGGACCCGACCCAAGAGGCACAGCGTCCTGAAGTGGGGTCTGAGTGCGCACGCAGCACCTACCTGCCCCCACGGTTGGACGGAGGGTATGAGAGAAGGCATGGTAGCGTTCTCAAGCCATACGCTGCGGTCCGCTGGCGACTGAAGGAGGGGCAGAGAGTGGCAAGGCTTTGTGGCGTCACACACTGCCTACCTCACCTCCTTCCTCAGCGGGGAACAAGAGTGGCGAGGCATAGCGTCGCGTACTGCCGTCCTCACACCGCTGAGAAGAGGGGAATGAGAGTGGCGAGGCTCCCCGGCGTCGCACACTGCCATTCTCGCCCTCTTGTGGGGAGGGGAATGAGAGCGGCGCGGCTTCATAGCGTCACACGCTGCCATTCCTGAACTCTTGAGACCCAGAGGTATTGGAACTGCTCTTAAGAATTTGGGTACCACTGGCTGTAACACCGGTGGCGGAACAAAATTTAGCAATGATTCTCCACCCGGCCCTCCTCCGGGGAAGAGCAGCTTCAACCAAGTCCAGGTCACCCGTCTCAGCTGACTGGCAGCCAAGACGGGTGGCATCGTGGGATGCCCATGGCGAGCAGACTGAGGGGTTCCATCTGCTTTGCACTGTGGAGGACTGCTGCACAGTCACCGACAGTGTCGCCGAAAAGGGTCACCTTGTGAGATGTGAGCATCGAGAGAGCGTACTCTGGCGACGTCTCACACCCCTGCAAGGTAGCCCAAGGGTGTTTCTGGACCAGGGTGGACATTGTCTGGCCAAGGGCCAGCGCTGTGACTTTAAATGTAAATCAGTCACTGTGCGCAGCTCAACCTCAGCTCAGAACTACCCTCGTGCACTAAGAGCGCAGGGCGGAGGTGGCCTGCCAGTGGCACTGCCACCTCACCGATGAGGGTAGTGAGAGAGAGGAAAACTTTATCCAGATTATGGCACCATTGGCACCCCATATTTTGGCACCAAATAGTTCCACACTGCCAAAGCTTTCCAATGCACATCCGGGAAAAAGGCAAGGGGGCGGGCAAGGCGATTTACGCGTTGCACTACGCCTCAGCCACCCAGGAAAGCATGGCTGTCAAGTCTGAATCTGATTCAGCATGAGCACACACCATTATAGTGGGAAACTCAGCATCATCTTCATTTCCAGCTTATAACAGCCCTCTCTCCGATGCAGCGATTGACATCTGTCCTCTGCTAGAGCCCCAGATGAAACGCTAGGTTCCCTTTATTTATTTATATATTTTTTTTTTTTTTTTTTTTTTGGGAACCAGCAATCCCACCTGTAAGCTACCAGCAGGCATGCAAGACTGTGAGCGTGGCCGTCGAGACGGCACACAGCGCGCTGAACACTCAAGCCCCTATGAAGAAGGCAAGACGAACAACGCGCCGACGTGGTCATGCTCTCATGAGAGAACATGAACCACCCACGAACACAGTCTCAGCATGCTTGCGATGCGATAGAGGAGTGAGGGCCCACGGAGATGTACTCGGCAGGGAAGCCCCCCTGTAATCCTCAGGTCACCAAGGCTTATTAGCCGAAGTAGCCCCTTTCTGGTGCACCAGAAAAGAAACTAGATCGGGGAATAGGCGAAGGGACTCAACCCCGTTTGAGGTTAAGTCTCGACCGCGCATCTAAAGCACCGAGTGACAACCCGCGCTGTCAGCCGGCAGCTAGACGGCACACGGCGCGCTGAACACTCAAACCCTCACGAGGAAGGCGAGACGAACAACGCGCCGACGTGATCCCGTTCTCCTGAGAGAACATGGATCACCCACGAACGCAATCTCAACATGCTTTTGCGAGAGGGATCGTGGCCGTCAAAGGACAGGAAACAACCGCATCCAGAAACGCACGGGTGGAATGACGTCTTGAAAAAGACGCAGTGTCACACCCGCGCTGCTCTTTTAGAAGAAAGCTCTTTTAAATGTGCTGAAGCACCCAGGAACGACCGCGGCAAAACACAGGAGAATAGTGCAGCCTGTGTATGCACTCACCGTTTGGGAACGCCCTCACCAAACCAACAGTGCTGTAAAAACAGCAGTTTATCACTGTATCAGTGAGCTCGCGGCCGCCGCTGATCGTGCCTTCTCTCCCAGCACTCAAAGAAGCGTCTTCTCTCGTTCTCTCTCTTTCTGCTGAAGCAGGAACAGTCTCCTTCATCAACACCGTGTTCGGCTACGAAGTGAATGACAATAGTGCGCTGCATTCGCCTCCTGTTTATACCCGCAGCGCAGGGCGGAGCGCGAGATGCAAATCTCGCACGCCAATGGCCATTGGCCCGTTCTCTATATCTCGAAGTTGATAGGGGCTCCCAGAAGTGATCCCAATTCGTCGGTGACGTCCGACGTACGTCGAACGTGACCGACTGAAAGGGAACATTTTTTTTCACAAAACCTTTAAAAAAAAACTTTCGTGGAACTTTTGGCTAGTAAAGAGAATCATAAGGGAAGTCAATGAGTATGTATAGTAAGTTAGTGTTTAAGGTCTCTTAGACTAAAAATATGTTCATTAGGTCAAATATGGACTTCTGTACAGCCATAACATATAAAAAAAAAAAAAATAAACCTTTAAAAAAAACTTTTAAAAAAACTTTCGTGGAACTTTTGGCTAGTAAAGGGAATTATAAGGGAAGTCAATGAGTATGTATAGTAAGTTAGTGTTTAGGGACTCTTGGGTCAAAAATATGTTCAGTAGGTCAAATATGGACTTCTGTACAGCTATAACATGTAAAAAAATAAAATAAAATAAAAATACTTTTGTGGAACTTTTGGCTAGAAATGGGAATCATAAGGGAAGTCAATGAGTATGTATAGTAAGTTAGTGTTTAAGGTCCCTTGGACCAAAAATATGTTCAGTAGGTCAAATATGGACTTCTGTACAGCCATAACATGTAAAAAAAATAAAATAAATTAAAATAAAAAAAAATTTAAAAAAAACTTTTAAACAAAACTTTCATGGAAATTTTGGCTAGTAATGGGAATCATAAGGGAAGTCAATGAGTATGTATAGTAAAGTAAGTTAGTGTTTAAGGACTCTTGAACCAAAAATATGTCCATATTTTTCAAAAACCTTAAAAGAAAAAAAACTTTAAAAAAACATAAAAAAAAAACCTTTTGTGGAACTTTTGGCGAGTGAAGGGAATCATAAGGGAAGTCAATTAGTATGATTAGTAAGTTAGTGTTTAAGTAACCTTGAACCAAAAATATTTTCAGTAGGTCAAATTTGGACTTCTGTACAGCCCTAACATGTAAAAAAATTAATTAAAAAAACTTAAAAAAACCTTTAAAAAAAAACTTTCTTGGAACTTTTGGCTAGTAATGGGAATCATAAGGGAAGTCATTGAGTATGTATAGTCAGTTAGTGTTTAAGGACTCTTGAACCAAAAATATGTCCAGGAGGTCAAATATGGACTTCTGTACAGCCATAACATATTAAAAAAATAAAATAAATGAACAAATAAAACATTTTTTTTCACAAAACCTTTAAAAAAACCTTTTGTGGATCTTTTGGCTAGTAAAGAGAATCATAAGGGAAGTCAATGAGTATGTATAGTAAGTTAGTGTTTAAGGTCTCTTGGACTAAAAATATGTTCATTAGGTCAAATATGGACTTCTGTACAGCCATAACATATAAAAAAAAATAAAAATGAAAAAAAATAAAACATTTTTTTTCACAAAACCTTTAAAAAAAACTTTTGTGGATCTTTTGGCTAGTAAAGAGAATCATAAGGGAAGTCAATGAGTATGTATAGTAAGTTAGTGTTTAAGGTCTCTTGGACTAAAAATATGTTCATTAGGTCAAATATGGACTTCTGTACAGCCATAACATATAAAAAAAAATAAAAATGAAAAAAAATAAAAAAACCTTTAAAAAAACTTTAAAAAACCTTTAAAAATACTTTAAAAAACCTTTAAAAAAACCTTTCGTGGAACTTTTGGCTAGTAAAGGTAATCAGAACAGAAGTCAATGAGTACATATAGTAAGTTAGTGTTTAAGGTCTCTTGGACCAAAAATATGTTCAGTAGGTCAAATATGGACTTCTGTACAGCCATAACATATAAAAAATAAAAAATAAAAAAATAAAAAAATAAACCTTTAAAAAAAACTTTTAAAAAAACTTTCGTGGAACTTTGGGCTAGTAAAGGGAATCATAAGGGAAGTCAATGAGTATGTATAGTAAGTTAGTGATTAGGGACTCTTGGGTCAAAAATATGTTCAGTAGGTCAAATATGGACTTCTGTACAGCTATAACATGTAAAAAAATAAAATAAAAAAAAATACTTTTGTGGAACTTTTGGCTAGAAATGGGAATCATAAGGGAAGTCAATGAGTATGTATAGTAAGTTAGTGTTTAAGGTCTCTTGGACCAAAAATATGTTCAGTAGGTCAAATTTGGACTTCTGTACAGCCATAACATGTAAAAAAAAATAAAAATAAAAATAAAAATAAAACTTTTGTGGAACTTTTGGCTAGTAATGGGAATCAGAACAGAAGTCAATGAGTATTTATAGTAAGTTAGTGTTTAAGGACTCTTGAAACAAAAATATGTCCAGTAGGTCAAATATGGACTTCTGTATAGCCATAACATGTGAAAAAAATAACATTAAAATATATATATTTTTTTTTCAAAAACCTTAAAAGAAAAAAAACTTTAAAAAAACATTTAAAAAAACCTTTTGTGGAACTTTTAGAGAGTAAACGGAATCAAAAGGGAAGTCAATGAGTATGTATAGTAAGTTAGTGTTTATGGACTTTTGGGTCAAAAATATGTTCAGTAGGTCAAATATAGACTTCTATACAACCATAACATATAAAAAAATAATAATAATAAAAAAATAAAATAAAATAAAAACCCATTAAAAAAAACTTTTGTGGAACTTTTGACTAGTAAAGGGAATCAAAAGGGAAGTCAATGAGTATGTATAGTAAAGTAAGTTAGTGTTTAAGGACTCTTAAACTAAAAATATGTCCAGAAGGGTCAAATATGGACTTCTGTACAGCCATAACATGTAAAAAAAAAAAAAAAAAAAATTTTTTTTAAAAATGTAAAAAAAAATTTAAACAAAACTTTCATGGAAATTTTGGCTAGTAATGGGAATCATAAGGGGAGTCAATGAGTATGTATAGTAAAGTAAGTTAGTGTTTAAGGACTCTTGAACCAAAAATATGTCCAGAAGGGTCAAATATGGACTTCTGTATAGCCATAACATGTGAAAAAAATAACATTAAATTTTTTTTTTTTTTTTCAAAAACCTTAAAAGAAAAAAAAACTTTAAAAAAACATTTAAAAAAACCTTTTGTGGAACTTTTAGCGAGTAAACGGAATCAAAAGGGAAGTCAATGAGTATGTATAGTAAGTTAGTGTTTATGGACTCTTGGGTCAAAAATATGTTCTGTAGGTCAAATATAAACATCTATACAATCATAACATATAAAAAAATAATAATAATAAAAAAATAAAATAAAATAAAAACCCATTAAAAAAAAACTTTTGTGGAACTTTTGACTAGTAAAGGGAATCAAAAGGGAAGTCAATGAGTATGTATAGTAAGCTAGTGTTTAAGGACTCTTGGGTCAAAAATATGTTCAGTAGGTCAAATATGGACTTCTGTACAGCCATAACATGTAAGAGAAAAAAGAAGAAGAAAAAGACCCTTTAAAAAAACCTTTCGTGGAACTTTTGGCTAGTAAAGGCAATCAGAACAGAAGTCAATGAGTATGTATAGTAAGCTAGTGTTTAAGGTCTCTTGGACCAAAAATATGTTCAGTAGGTCAAATTTGGACTTCTGTACAGCCATAACATGTAAAAAAACAAACAAAAAAAAACTTTTGGCTAGTAATGGGAATCAGAACAGAAGTCAATGAGTATGTATAGTAAGTTAGTGTTTAAGGACTCTTGAAACAAAAATATGTCCAGTAGGTCAAATATGGACTTCTGTATAGCCATAACATGTGAAAAAAATAACATAAAAATATATTTTTTTTTTTTTCAAAAACCTTAAAAGAAAAAAAACTTTAAAAAAACATTTAAAAAAAACTTTTGTGGAACTTTTAGCGAGTAAACGGAATCAAAAGGGAAGTCAATGAGTATGTATAGTAAGTTAGTGTTTATGGACTCTTGGGTCAAAAATATGTTCAGTATGTCAAATATAGACTTCTATACAACCATAACATATAAATAAATAATAAATAAATAATCAACCTTTCGTGGAACTTTTGGCTAGTAAAGGCAATCAGAACAGAAGTCAATGAGTATGTATAGTAAGTTAGTGTTTAAGGTCTCTTGGACCAAAAATATGTTCAGTAGGTCAAATATTGACATCTCTACAGCCATAACATGTAAAAAATAAAAATAAATAAAAAATAAAAAAAACTTTTAAAAAACGTAAAAAAAAACTTTCATGGAAATTTTGGCTGGTGATGGGAATCATAAGGGAAGTCAATGAGTATGTATAGTAAGTTAGTGTTTAAGGACTCTTGGGTCAAAAATATATTCAGTAGGTCAAATATGGACTTCTGTACAGCCATAACATGTAAAAAAATTAATAAAAAAAACTTTAAAAAACCTTTAAAAAAAACCTTTCTTGGAACTTTTGGCTAGTAATGGGAATCATAAGGGAAGTCATTGAGTATGTATAGTCAGTTAGTGTTTAAGGACTCTTGAACCAAAAATATGTCCAGTAGGTCAAATATGGACTTCTGTACAGCTATAACATATAAAAAAAATAAAATAAATGAATAAATAAAACATTTTTTTTCACAAAACCTTTAAAAAAACCTTTCGTGGAACTTTTGGCTAGTAAAGAGAATCATAAGTGAAGTCAATGAGTATGTATAGTAAGTTAGTGTTTAAGGTCTCTTGGACTAAAAATATGTTCATTAGGTCAAATATGGACTTCTGTACAGCCATAACATATAAAAAAAAAAAAAATTAAAAAAAATTAAAAAAAATTAAAAAAAACTTTAAAAAAAACTTTAAAAAAACTTTAAAAAACCTTTAAAAAAAACTTTCGTGGAACTTTTGGCTAGTAAAGGTAATCAGAACAGAAGTCAATGAGTACATATAGTAAGTTAGTGTTTAAGGTCTCTTGGACCAAAAATATGTTCAGTAGGACAAATATGGACTTCTGTACAGCCATAACATATAAAAAATAAAAAATAAAAAAATAAACCTTTAAAAAAAACTTTTAAAAAAACTTTCGTGGAACTTTTGGCTAGTAATGGGAATCATAAGGGAAGTCAATGAGTATGTATAGTAAGTTAGTGTTTAAGGTCCCTTGGACCAAAAATATGTTCAGTAGGTCAAATATGGACTTCTGTACAGCCATAACATGTAAAAAATAAAAAAAATAAAAATATTAAAAAAACTTTAAAAAAAACTTTTAAACAAAACTTTCATGGAAATTTTGGCTAGTAATGGGAATCATAAGGGAAGTCAATGAGTATGTATAGTAAAGTAAGTTAGTGTTTAAGGACTCTTGAACCAAAAATATGTCCAGAAGGGTCAAATATGTACTTCTGTATAGCCATAACATGTAAAAAAAAATAACATGAAAATATATATATATATTTTTTCAAAAACCTTAAAAGAAAAAAAACTTTAAAAAAGCATTAAAAAAAAAAACTTTTGTGGAACTTTTGACTAGTAAAGGGAATCAAAAGGGAAGTCAATGAGTATGTATAGTAAGTTAGTGTTTAAGGACTCTTGGGTCAAAAATATTTTCAGTAGGTCAAATATGGACTTCTGTACAACCATAACATGTAAAAAATAAAAAATAAAAAAAAAATAAAAAAAACTTTTAAAAAACTTTAAAAAAAAACTTTCATGGAAATTTTGGCTACTAATGGGAATCATAAGGGAAGTCAATGAGTATGTATAGTAAGTTAGAGTTTAAAGTCTCTTGGACCAAAAATATGTTCAGTAGGTCAAATATGGACTTCTGTACAGCCATAACATGTAAGAAAAAAAAGAAGAAAAAAAAAAAACCCTTTAAAAAAACCTTTCGTGGAACTTTTGGCTAGTAAAGGCAATCAGAACAGAAGTCAATGAGTATGTATAGTAAGTTAGTATTCAAGGACTCTTGAACCAAAAATATGTTCAGTAGGTCAAATGTGGACTTCTGTATATCCATAACATGTAAAAAATAAAAAATAAATTGAAAAAATAAAAAACTTTAAAAAAACCTTTACAAAACCTTTAGTGGAACTTTTGTCTAGTAAAGGGAATCATAAGGGAAGTCAATGAGTATGATTAGTAAGTTAGTGTTTAAGGAACCTTGAACCAAAATTATTTTCAGTAGGTCAGATATGGACTTCTGTACAGCCATAACATGTAAGAAAAAAAAGAAGAAAAAAAAAAACCTTTAAAAAAACCTTTCGTGGGACTTTTAGCTAGTAAAGACAATCATAAGGGAAGTCAATGAGTATGTATAGTAAGTTAGTGTTTAAGGACTCTTCGGTCAAAAATATATTCAGTAGGTCAAATATGGACTTCTGTACAGCCATAACATGTACAATTTAAAATAAATAAATAAATAAAATAAAATAAAAACTTAAAAAAAAACTTTTGAAGAAACCTTTCGTGGAACTTTTGTCTAGTAAAGGGAATCATAAGGGAAGTCAATGAGTATGATTAGTAAGTTAGTGTTTAAGGAACCTTGAACCAAAATTATTTTCAGTAGGTCAAATTTGGACTTCTGTACAGCCCTAACATGTAAAAAAATTAATAAAAAAAACTTTAAAAAACCTTTAAAAAAAAACTTTCTTGGAACTTTTGGCTAGTAATGGGAATCATAAGGGAAGTCATTGAGTATGTACACTCACCTAAAGGATTATTAGGAACACCTGTTCAATTTCTCATTAATGCAATTATGTAATCAACCAATCACATGGCAGTTGCTTCAATGCATTTATGGGTGTGGTCCTGGTCAAGACAATCTCCTGAACTCCCAACTGAATGTCAGAATGGGAAAGAAAGGTGATTTAAGCAATTTTGAGCGTGGCATGGTTGTTGGTGCCAGACGGGCCGGTCTGAGTATTTCACAATCTGCTCAGTTACTGGGATTTTCACGCACAACCATTTCTAGAGTTTACAAAGAATGGTGTGAAAAGGGAAAAACATCCAGTATGCGGCAGTCCTGTGGGCGACAATGCCTTGTTGATGCTAGAGGTCAGAGGAGAATGGGCCGACTGATTCAAGCTGATAGAAGAGCAACTTTGACTGAAATAACCACTCGTTACAACCGAGGTATGCAGCAAAGCATTTGTGAAGCCACAACACGCACAACCTTGAGGCGGATGGGCTACAACAGCAGAAGACCCCACCGGGTACCACTCATCTCCACTACAAATAGGAAAAAGAGGCTACAATTTGCACGAGCTCACCAAAATTGGACAGTTGAAGACTGGAAAAATGTTGCCTGGTCTGATGAGTCTCGATTTCTGTTGAGACATTCAGATGGTAGAGTCAGAATTTGGCGTAAACAGAATGAGAACATGGATCCATCATGCCTTGTTACCACTGTGCAGGCTGGTGGTGGTGGTGTAATGGTGTGGGGGATGTTTTCTTGGCACACTTTAGGGCCCTTAGTGCCAATTTGGCACCGTTTAAATGCCACGGCCTACCTGAGCATTGTTTCTGACCATGTCCATCCCTTTATGACCACCATGTACCCATCCTCTGATGGATACTTCCAGCAGGATAATGCACCATGTCACAAAGCTCGAATCATTTCAAATTGGTTTCTTGAACATGACAATGAGTTCACTGTACTAAAATGGCCCCCGCAGTCACCAGATCTCAACCCAATAGAGCATCTTTGGGATGTGGTGGAACGGGAGCTTCGTGCCCTGGATGTGCATCCCACAAATCTCCATCAACTGCAAGATGCTATCCTATTAATATGGGCCAACATTTCTAAAGAATGCTTTCAGCACCTTGTTGAATCAATGCCACGTAGAATTAAGGCAGTTCTGAAGGCGAAAGGGGGTCAAACACAGTATTAGTATGGTGTTCCTAATAATCCTTTAGGTGAGTGTATAGTCAGTTAGTGTTTAAGGACTCTTGAACCAAAAATATGTCCAGTAGGTCAAATATGGACTTCTGTACAGCCATAACATATAAAAAAAAAAAAAAAAATGAATAAATAAAACATTTTTTTTCACAAAACCTTTAAAAAAACCTTTCGTGGAACTTTTGGCTAGTAAAGAGAATCATAAGGGAAGTCAATGAGTATGTATAGTAAGTTAGTGTTTAAGGTCTCTTGGACTAAAAATATGTTCATTAGGTCAAATATGGACTTCTGTACAGCCATAACATATAAAAAAAATTAAAATAAAAAAAAATAAAAAAAACTTTAAAAAAACTTTAAAAAAACTTTAAAAAACCTTTAAAAAAACCTTTCGTGGAACTTTTGGCTAGTAAAGGCAATCAGAACAGAAGTCAATGAGTACATATAGTAAGTTAGTGTTTAAGGTCTCTTGGACCAAAAATATGTTCAGTAGGTCAAATATGGACTTCTGTACAGCCATAACATATAAAAAATAAAAAAATAAAAAAATAAAAAAAATAACTTTAAAAAACCTTAAAAGAAAACCTTTTGTGAAACTTTTGGCTAGTAAAGGGAATCATAAGGGAAGTCAATGAGTATGTATAGTAAGTTAGTGTTTAAGGACTCTTGAAACAAAAATATGTCCAGTAGGTCAAATATGGACTTCTGTATAGCCATAACGTGAAAAAAAAAAAAACATTAATTTTTTTTTTTCATTTTTTTTTTCAAAAACCTTAAAAAGAAACCTCTCGTGGAACTTTTGGCTAGTAAAGGGAATCAGAACAGAAGTCCATGAGTATGTATAGTAAGTTAGTGTTTAAGGACTCTTGGGTCAAAAATATGTTCAGTAGGTCAAATATGGACATCTGTACAGCCATAACATGTACAATTTAAAAAAATAAATAAATAAATAAAATAAAATAAAAACTTAAAAAAAAACTTTTGAAGAAACCTTTCGTGGAACTTTTGGCTAGTAAAGGAAATCATAAGGGAAGTCAATGAGTATGATTAGTAAGTTAGTGTTTAAGGTCTCTTGGACCAAAAATATGTTCAGTAGATCAAATATGGACTTCGGTACAGCCATAACATGTAAGAAAAAAAAAAAGAAAAAAAAAACTTTTAAAAAAACCTTTCGTGGAACTTTTGACTAGTAAAGGCAATAAGAACAGAAGTCAATGAGTATGTATAGTAAGTTAGTGTTTAAGCACTCTTGGGTCAAAAATATTTTCAGTAGGTCAAATATGGACTTCTGTACAGCCATAACATGTAAGAAAAAAAAGAAGGAAAAAAAACCCTTTAAAAAAACCTTTCGTGGAACTTTTGGCTAGTAAAGGCAATCAGAACAGAAGTCAATGAGTATGTATAGTAATCTAGTGTTTAAGGTCTCTTGGACCAAAAATATTTTCAGTAGGTCAAATTTGGACTTCTGTACAGCCATAACATGTAAAAAAAACAAAAAAAAACAAAAAAACAACAACTTTTGTGGAACTTTTGGCTAGTAATGGGAATCAGAACAGAAGTCAATGAGTATGTATAGTAAGTTAGTGTTTAAGGACTCTTGAAACAAAAATATGTCCAGTAGGTCAAATATGGACTTCTGTATAGCCATAACATGTGAAAAAAATAACATAAAATTTTTTTTTTTTTTTTTCAAAAACCTTAAAAGAAAAAAAACTTTAAAAAAACATTTAAAAAAACCTTTTGTGGAACTTTTAGCGAGTAAACGGAATCAAAAGGGAAGTCAATGAGTATGTATAGTAAGTTAGTGTTTATGGACTCTTGGGTCAAAAATATGTTCAGTAGGTCAAATATAGACTTCTATACAACCATAACATATAAAAAAAAAATAATAATAAAAAAATAAAATAAAATAAAAACCCATTAAAAAAAAACTTTTGTGGAACTTTTGACTAGTAAAGGGAATCAAACGGGAAGTCAATGAGTATGTATAGTAAGTTAGTGTTTATGGACTCTTGGGTCAAAAATATTTTCAGTAGGTCAAATATGGACTTCTGTACATCCATAACATGTAAAAAATAAAAAATAAATTAAAAAAATAAAAAACTTTTTAAAAAACTTTTAAAAACCTTTCGTGGAACTTTTGGCTAGTTAAGGGAATCAGAAGGGAAGTCAATGAGTATGTATAGTAAGTTAGTGTTTAAGGACTCTTGAACCAAAAATATGTTCAGTAGGTCAAATGTGGACTTCTGTACAGCCATAACATGTAAAAAAAAAAAAAAAATTAAAAAAATAAAAAACTTTTAAAAAAACCTTTAAAAAACCTTTCGTGGAACTTTTGGCTAGTTAAGGGAATCAGAAGGGAAGTCAATGAGTATGTATAGTAAGTTAGTGTTTAAGGTCTCTTGGACCAAAAATATGTTCAGTAGGTCAAATATGGACTTCTGTACAGCCATAACATGTAAGAAAAAAAAGAAGAAAAAAAAACCCTTTAAAAAAACCTTTCGTGGAACTTTTGGCAAGTAAAGGCAATCAGAACAGAAGTCAATGAGTATGTATAGTAAGCTAGTGTTTAAGGTCTCTTGGACCAAAAATATGTTCAGTAGGTCAAATGTGGACTTCTGTAAAGCCATAACATGTAAAAAAACAACAAAAAAAACAACAAAAAGAAAAACTTTTGTGGAACTTTTGGCTAGTTAAGGGAATCAGAAGGGAAGTCAATGAGTATGTATAGTAAGTTAGTGTTTAAGGTCTCTTGGGTCAAAAATATGTTCAGTAGGTCAAATATGGACTTCTTTACAGCTATAACATGTAAAAAAATAAAATAAAAAATAAAAACTTTTGTGGAACTTTTTGCTAGAAATGGGAATCATAAGGGAAGTTAATGAGTATGTATAGTAAGTTAGTGTTTAAGGTCCCTTGGACCAAAAATATGTTCAGTAGGTCAAATATGGACTTCTGTACAGCCATAACATGTAAAAAATAAAAAAAAAATTAAAAAAAACTTTTAAAAAAACTTAAAAAAAAACTTTTAAACAAAACTTTCATGGAAATTTTGGCTAGTAATGGGAATCATAAGGGAAGTCAATGAGTATGTATAGTAAAGTAAGTTAGTGTTTAAGGACTCTTGAACCAAAAATATGTCCAGAAGGGTCAAATATGGACTTCTGTATAGCCATAACATGTGAAAGAAATAACATAAAAAAATTTTTTTTTTTTTTTCAAAAACCTTAAAAGAAAAAAAACTTTAAAAAAACATTAAAAAAAAACTTTTGTGGAACTTTTGGTGAGTAAAGGGGATCAAAAGGGAAGTCAATGAGTATGTATAGTAAGTTAGTGTTTAAGGACTCTTGGGTCAAAAATATGTTCAGTAGGTCAAATATGGACTTCTGTACAGCCATAACATGTAAGAAAAAAAAACAACAAAAAAACTTTTGTGGAACTTTTGGCTAGAAATGGGAATCAGAACAGAAGGCAAAGAAGTATGTATAGTAAGTTAGTGTTTAAGGACTCTTGAACCAAAAATATGTTCAGTAGGTCAAATATGGACTTCTGTACAGCCATAACATGTAAGAAAAAAAAGAAGAAAAAAAAAACCCTTTAAAAAAACCTTTCGTGGAACTTTTGGCTAGTAAAGGCAATCAGAACAGAAGTCAATGAGTATGTATAGTAAGTTAGTGTTCAAGGACTCTTGAACCAAAAATATGTTCAGTAGGTCAAATGTGGACTTCTGTACAGCCATAACATGTAAAAAAAAAAAAACAACAAAAAAAAAAAAAAACTTTTGTGGAACTTTTGGCTAGTAATGGGAATCAGAACAGAAGTCAATGAGTATCTATAGTAAGTTAGTGTTTAAGGACTCTTGAACCAGAAATATGTCCAGAAGGGTCAGATATGGACTTCTGTACAGCCATAACATATAAAAACTAAAAAATAATAATAATAAAAAAAAATAACTTTAAAAAACCTTAAAAGAAAACCTTTTGTGGAACTTTTGGCTAGTAAAGGGAATCATAAGGGAAGTCAATGAGTATGTATAATAGGTTAGTGTTTAAGGACTCTTGAAACAAAAATATGTCCAGTAGGTCAAATATGGACTTCTGTATAGCCGTAACGTGAAAAAAAAAAACATTAATTTTTTTTTTTCTTTTTTTTTTTCAAAAACCTTAAAAAGAAACCTCTCGTGGAATTTTTGGCTAGTAAAGGGAATCAGAACAGAAGTCCATGAGTATGTATAGTAAGTTAGTGTTTAAGGACTCTTGGGTCAAAAATATGTTCAGTAGGTCAAATATGGACATCTGTACAGCCATAACATGTACAATTTAAAAAAAATAAAAATAAATAAAATAAAATAAAAACTTAAAAAAAAACTTTTGAAGAAACCTTTCGTGGAACTTTTGGCTAGTAAAGGAAATCATAAGGGAAGTCAATGAGTATGATTAGTAAGTTAGTGTTTAAGGTCTCTTGGACCAAAAATATGTTCAGTAGATCAAATATGTACTTCGGTACAGCCATAACATGTAAGAAAAAAAAGAAGAAGAAAAAAACCCTTTAAAAAAACCTTTCGTGGAACTTTTGGCTAGTAAAGGCAATCAAAACAGAAGTCAATGAGTATGTATAGTAAGTTAGTATTCAAGGACTCTTGGGTCAAAAATATGTTCAGTAGGTCAAATATAGACTTCTGTACAACCATAACATATAAAAAAATTATAATAATAAAAAAATAAAATAAAATAAAAACCCATTAAAAAAAACTTTTGTGGAACTTTTGGCTAGTAAAAGGAATCAAAAGGGAAGTCAATGAGTATGTATAGTAAGTTAGTGTTTAAGGTCTCTTGGACCAAAAATATGTTCAGTAGGTCAAATATGGACTTCTGTACAGCCATAACATGTAAGAAAAAAAAGAAGAAAAAAAAAACCCTTTAAAAAAATCTTTCGTGGAACTTTTGGCTAGTAAAGGCAATAAGAACAGAAGTCAATGAGTATGTATAGTAAGTTAGTGTTTAAGCACTCTTGGGTCAAAAATATTTTCAGTAGGTCAAATATGGACTTCTGTACAACCATAACATGTTAAAAATAAAAAATAAATTAAAAAAATAAAAAACTTAAAAAAAAACCTTTAAAAAACCTTTCGTGGAACTTTTGGCTAGTTAAGGGAATCAGAAGGGAAGTCAATGAGTATGTATAGTAAGTTAGTGTTTAAGGTCTCTTGGACCAAAAATATGTTCAGTAGGTCAAATATGGACTTCTGTACAGCCACAACATGTAAGAAAAAAAAGAAGAAAAAAAAACCCTTTAAAAAAACCTTTCGTGGAACTTTTGGCTAGTAAAGGCAATCAGAACAGAAGTCAATGAGTATGTATAGTAAGTTAGTGTTTAAGGACTCTTGGGTCAAAAATATTTTCAGTATGTCAAATATGGACTTCTGTACAGCCATAACATGTAAAAAACAACAACAAAAAAACAACAACAAAAAAACTTTTGTGGAACTTTTGGCTAGAAATGGGAATCAGAACAGAAGGCAAAGAAGTATGTATAGTAAGTTAGTGTTTAAGGACTCTTGAACCAAAAATATGTTCAGTAGGTCAAATGTGGACTTCTGTACAGCCATAACATGTAAAAAAACAAAACAAAACAACAACAACAACAAAAAAAACTTTTGTGGAACTTTTGGCTAGTAGTGGGAATCAGAACAGAAGTCAATGAGTATCTATAGTAAGTTAGTGTTTAAGGACTCTTGAACCAAAAATATGTCCAGAAGGGTCAAATATGGACTTTTGTACAGCCATAACAAATGTAAAGAATAAAAAAAAATTAAAAAAACATAAAAAACTTTTTAAAAAAAGGGACGTCAATGAGTATGTATAGTAAGTTAGTGTTTAAGGTCTCTTGGGCCAAAAATATGTTCAGTAGGTCAAATATGGACTTCTGTACAGCCATAACATATAAAAACTAAAAAATTATAATAATAAAAAAAAATTTTTTAAAAAACCTTAAAAGAAAACCTTTTGTGGAACTTTTGGCTAGTAAAGGGAATCATAAGGGAAGTCAATGAGTATGTATAGTAAGTTGGTGTTTAAGGACTCTTGAAACAAAAATATGTCCAGTAGGTCAAATATGGACTTCTGTATAGCCATAACATGTAAAAAATAAAAATAAATAAAAATAAAAAAAAACTTTTAAAAAACTTTAAAAAAACTTTCATGGAAATTTTGGCTAGTAATGGGAATCATAAGGGAAGTCAATGAGTATGTATAGTAAGTTAGTGTTTAAGGACTCTTGGGTCAAAAATATGTTCAGTAGGTCAAATATGGACATCTGTACAGCCATAACATGTGCAATTTAAAAATAAATAAATAAATAAAATAAAATAAAAACTTAAAAAAAAACTTTTGAAGAAACGTTTCGTGGAACTTTTGGCTAGTAAAGGAAATCAGAACAGAAGTCAATGAGTATCTATAGACCCGCCGAGCCAGCCTCCGCAGGCCCCTGATCCCTCACAAGCGCCGCAGCCGGTATGGCTTCCGGAGGAAATCGCTGGCCCCTCCCATGGGCGTCCAGTGGTGACCTTCGGGGCTCCAGTAGATGAACAGATGTCAATCGCATCGGAGGGGGAGTTCCGGTCCTCGGAGGATGAAGATTCGGCTGTACTGCCTCCCTCTGGGAGAGTGGCAACGGCCGAGTCGGACCCCGAGTTGACGGCTATGCTTTCCCGGGCCGCCGAAAAGGTCGGGCTTGAGTGGAACCCTCCACCACGTCCCGAACCTTCTAGGTTGGATGATTGGTGCCTTTCTTCCCAGAGGTGCATGAGGAGGTCAACAGGTCGTGGACGACACCATTTAGTGCCAGAAACAGACCTGGTGGCTCCTCCCTCCTCACTACCCTTGACGGTGGGCAAGCCAGGGGGTACGTGGGAATCCTGCCAGTTGAGCGGGCCGTCGCGATGCAACTGTGTCCGGCGACCGTTTCTACGGTTTGCGTTCGACGGACGAGCATATCAGTACAAAGTCCTACCCTTCGGGCTGGCCCTGTCGCCCCGTGTCTTCACGAAAGTCGCGGAGGCGGCCATTGCTCTCATGAGAGAGCGTGGAGTTCGCATCCTCAACTATCTCGACGACTGGCTGATCCTTGCCCAGTCACGAGAACAGTTGTGCGAACACAGGGACATGGTGCTCAGTCACCTCAGCCGGTTGGGTCTTCGGGTCAACTGGGAAAAGAGCAAACTCTGCCCCACGCAGAGGATCTCTTTTCTCGGTATGGAGCTGGATTCGGTCGGCCTGACAGCGCGCCTCACCAAGGAGCGCGTCCAGTCGATGTTGAACTGCTTGAATTCGTTCAAATGCAGGACAGCGGTACCACTGAAACATTTTCAGAGGCTCCTGGGGCATATGGCATCCGCAGCCGCAGTAACGCCGCTCGGGATGCTTCATATGAGACCGCCTCAACGCTGGCTACACGACCGAGTCCCGAGATGGGCGTGGCACAGCGGATCCCTCCGTGTCCCTGTGACTCCGAGGTGCCGCCAAACCTTCAGCCCGTGGTCGGACCCTTCATTTCTATGGGTAGGAGTTCCCCTAGAACAAGACAATTTGACAACTTGTTCCCCTAGAACATTCACATTCCGGGCCTGCTCAATCGTGCGGCCGACGAGAGCGTGAGAGCTCGTTTTTTAAAGGTTTTTTTTAAACCTTTAAAAAAAACTTTCGTGGAACTTTTGGCTAGTAATGGGAATCATAAGGGAAGTCATTGAGTATGTATAGTCAGTTAGTGTTTAAGGACTCTTGAACCAAAAATATGTCCAGTAGGTCAAATATGGACTTCTGTACAGCCATAATATATAAAAAAAATAAAAAGTAATTTTAAAAAAATGAATTAAAAAAACATTTTTTTTTACAAAACCTTTAAAAAAAACCTTGCGTGGAACTTTTGGCTAGTAAAGGGCATCATAAGGGAAGTCAATGAGTATGTATAGTAAGTTAGTGTTTAAGGTCTCTTGGGCCAAAAATATGTTCAGTAGGTCAAATATGGACTTCTGTACAGCCATAACATGTAAAAAAAAAAAATTTTTTACATTTAATTAAAAAAAAAATTAAAAAAACTTTAAAAAAAACTTTAAAAAAAACTTTCGTGGAACTTTGGGCTAAAAATGGGAATAAGAAAAGAAGTCAATGAGTATGTATAGCAAGTTAGTGTTTAAGGTCTCTTGGGCCAAAAATATGTTCATTAGGTCAAATATGGACTTCTGTACAGCCATAATATATAAAAACTAAAAAGAAAAAAAAAGAAAAAAAGAAAAACTTTAAAAAACCTTAAAAGAAAACCTTTTGTGGAACTTTTGGCTAGTAAAGGGAATCATAAGGGAAATCAATGAGTATGTATAGTAAGTTAGTGTTTAACGACTCTTGGGTCAAAAATATGTTCAGTAGGTCATATATGGACATCTGTACAGCCCTAACATGTAAAAAAATAAATAAAAAAACTTAAAAAAACCTTTAAAAAAACCTTTTGTGGAACTTTTGGCTAGTAATGGGAATCATAAGGGAAATCAATGAGTATGTATATTCAGTTAGTGTTTAAGGACTCTTGAACCAAAAATATGTCCAGTAGGTCAAATATGGACTTCTGTACAGCCTAACATGTAAAAAAAAAATGTAAAACTTAAAAAAAAAAAAAAAAATTCTTTATAACCTTTAAAAAAAACTTTAATGGAAATTTTGGCTAGTAATGGGAATTATATGGGAAGTCAATGAGTATCGTCTCGGTTACGTATGTAACGTCTCGGTTACGTATGTAACCCTCGTTCCCTGAAGGAGGGAACGGAGACACCACGTCGGAGTACCGACGAATAGGAATCTCGCTCGCGAGAGCCAATCTACTTCGAGTAAAACTAAACGAGCCAATGCACATTGGCATGCAATGATTGCACCAGGTGCTCATGCCACGCAGCGCGGGTATAAATGAGACACAGGTGTTTGCATCAAGTTAGCTTTTTGCTGAGGAGCCGAGTAGGTAGACGGCACCCCAGCAGGGTGCAGAGGGCATGGCGACGGGACGTGGCGTCTCCGTTCCCTCCTTCAGGGAACGAGGGTTACATACGTAACCGAGACGTTCCCATTCAGTCGGTCACTCTCGACGCCACGTCGGAGTACCGACGAATAGGAATCCCTACCAAAGCGCCATGGCCTCTGGCCCCCGTCCAGTGCCCTGTGTGAGCCTCCTGAGCTCTCTTACCTGATGAGACGGGGCTCACACAGAGAAGTCCATCACTGCTGTTCCGCATGACCCGTTCAGTGACTATTGGATAACACTGGGAAAGCGTGCCCTAGTGAGGGGAACGCTGCGGAGCCCACATCGTACCCCGAAGGAGTTATGTGGAGTACAATGCTGAGCCGTAGCCCGCAAAGGAGAGAGGGGGCTCAGTCCCAGTGACGGGAAGGCTCTCCCAAGGGAAAGACACGAGCTTCCCGTAGGAGCGACCGTGGAAAAATATATGGGATCCCCGCAGGGTCACTCATATATCCCCAGCCCAGTACCGGTTCTCAAGGATTCAGCGGTAAGGGGCCTGATGCCAGACGTTCCGCCACGTCCGGCACCGAGGGAGATGGAGGACTCGACAGAGTTTGCCGACAAGAGCCAGGGCCTCTCAGTGCTTCTACCCGTTTGAGGTGAGAACACAGGAGGACACTGGCTCTACACGTAGGCTATAGAATCTAGCGAACGTGTTGGGTGTCGCCCAGCCCGCAGCTCTACAGATGTCTGACAGCGAGGCGCCACGTGCCAGCGCCCAGGAGGATGCAACACTTCTAGTAGAGTGTGCTCGCACCCTGAGCGGACAGGGCACACCTTGTGCTTGGTAAGCCAAGGTGATGGCATCCACTATCCAGTGGGCCATCCTCTGCTTGGAGACAGCCTTTCCCTTCTGCTGGCCTCCGTGACAGACAAAGAGCTGATCTGAGGTTCTGAAGCTTTGAGTTCTATCCACGTAGATCCGCAGAGCGCGGACGGGACAGAGCAAAGCTAGGGCTGGGTCTGCCTCCTCCAGGGGCAGCGCTTGCAGGTTCACCACCTGGTCCCTGAAGGGAGTGGTAGGAACCTTGGGCACATAGCCAGGCCGGGGTCTCAGTACCACGTGGGTGTCACCCGGCCCGAACTCGACGATTCGTCGACCGAAAATGCCTGCAGGTCCCCTACCCTCTTGATGGAGGCCAGTGCGGCCAACAGCAAAGTCTTCATAGACAGAATCTTAAGCTCTGCTGACCGCAAGGGCTCAAATGGGGCATTCTGAAGTGCTCGGAGCACCAGAGCAAGATCCCAAGAGGGTATGGAGGGGGGTCGAGGAGGATTTAACCGTCTCGCCCCCCTGAGGAACCTGACGACCAGGTCGTGCTTCCCAACTGTCTTACCTTCTACGTGGTCGTGATAGGCAGATATTGCAGCAACATAGACCTTGAGGGTGGAGGGCGACAGCCTACGCTCCAACCCTCGTTGCAGGAAGGAAAGCACAGACGCGATCGAACATCTTCGGGGGTCTTCTCGGCGAGAAGAACACCACTCGACGAACAGGTTCCACTTCAAAGCATAAGCCTGTCTTGTAGACGGTGCTCGTGCCGAAGTGATGGTGTTAACTACCTCTTGGGGTAAGTCACCTAGAACCTCCGCGTCCCGTCCAGGGGCCAGACATGAAGCTTCCACAGATCTGGACGCGGGTGCCACAGGGTGCCCCGTCTCTGAGTCAGAAGGTCCTTCCTCAGAGGAATCGGCCAAGGAGGGGCTGTCGCCAGGAGCATAAGTTCTGGGAACCAGGACCGGTTGGGCCAGTAAGGCGCCACCAACAGGACCTGCTCCTCGTCCTCCCTGACCTTGCACAGTGTCTGTGCAAGTAGGCTCACTGGGGGAAACGCATATTTGCGCAGCCCCTGGGGCCAGCTGTGCGCAAGTGCATCCGTGCCGAGTGTACCCTCGGTCAACGAATAGAACCACTGGCAGTGGGACGTTTCTGGGGAGGCAAACAGGTCGACCTGTGCCGCCCCGAACTGTCTCCAAATCAGCTGAACCACCTGGGGGTGGAGTCGCCATTCCCCTGGGAGCGCAGCTTGTGAAAGCTCGTCGGCCACACGGTTGTTCACACCAGGGACATGAATGGCCCGAAGCGACCTCAGACACTTCTGACTCCAGAGGAGGAGATGGCGGGCGAGTTGCGACATGCGACGGGAGAGTAGACCACCTTGTTGGTTGATATACGCAACGGTCGCGGTGTTGTCCGTGCGGACCAGTACATATTTGCCCCGTAGCAGCCTTTTGAGGCGGCTCAGAGCGAGATGCACTGCTAGCAACTCGAGGCAGTTGATGTGCCAATGCAGGTGCGGGCCCGTCCAAACCCCTGACACTGCATGCCCATTGTACGTGGCTCCCCAGCCCATGGCAGAGGCATCCGTGAAGACCACAGCATGCCTGGACACCTGTTCCAGAGGCACTCCGGCCCGAAGGAACGAGGGGTCTGACCATGGGCTGAAGGATTGGCGGCAGGCCGGTGTGATGCTCACCCGGTGAGTGCCGCGTTGCCACGCCCATCTCGGGACTCGGCCGTGTAGCCAATGCTGAAGCGGTCTCATATGAAGCAAGCCTAGCGGTGTTACTGCCGCTGCGGCTGCCATATGCCCCAGGAGCCTCTGAAATTGTTTCAGTGGAACCGCCATCCTGCCTTGAAACATGTTCAGGCAGTTCAGCATCGACTGGACGCGCTCCTCTGTGAGGCGCGCTGTCCGTCCGACCGAATCTAACTCCATACCGAAAAAAGAGATCCTCTGCACGGGGGCGAGTTTGCTCTTCTCCCAGTTGACCCGAAGACCCAACTGGCTGAGGTGTCTGAGCACCCGGTCCCTGTGTTCGCACAACTGATCCCTGGACTGTGCTAGAATGAGCCAGTCATCGAGATAGTTGAGGATGCGAACGCCCTGTTCTCTCATGGGCACAAGGGCCCCCTCCATGACTTTCGTGAAGACACGGGGGGACAGGGACAGCCCGAAGGGCAGGACTTTGTACTGATATGCTCGACCCTCGAACGCAAAGCGCAGAAACGGCCTGTGTCGAGGAAGAATCGAAACATGAAAGTACGCGTCCTTCAGGTCGATCGCTGCAAACCAATCTTGGGGACGGATGCATTCGAAGATGCGTTTCTGCGTGAGCATCTTGAACGGTAGCTTGTGAAGGCTCCGATTCAAGACTCGCAGGTCCAAGATTGGCCGTAACCCACCGGTCTTCTTGGGTACAATGAAGTACGGGCTGTAGAAGCCTGTCTTCATATCGGCTGAAGGGACCGGCTCTCTCGCGTCCTTCGCCAGTAGGACTGCGATCTCCGCACGCAGGACATGGGCGTCTGCGGCGTTCACTGAAGTGAAGCGGACGCCCTTGAACCTGGGGGGGCGCCGGGCGAACTGAATCGCATAGCCGAGCCTGATGGTTCGAATGAGCCAGCGAGACGGACTGGGGAGCACTAGCCAGGCTCGCAGAGACCGTGCAAGCGGGACCAAAGGGACCACCGGCGTACCCACCGTGGGGCAGCGAGGTGGAATGCAGGTACCGGGCTGAGGCGGCTGTCTCGTGGAGGCGGCCCGCAGCGAGGTGTGAGTGTGCATTGCAACACTTACCTGATTCCACAGGTGGGCAGAAGGACCGTGAGGGGATCGTCCACTGCTGCCCGCTGGCGAAGGGGGAGGATGAGTGTGGTCTGGGGTTTGACCGGCCACAACCCTCCGAGCCCCCTGGGGACCCGGAGATAGGGGAAACTGCTCTTTTATTGAGAACAAAACGGAACACAAGATTCTCCACCCGGCCCTCCTCCGGGGGATGGAGCGGTGCGGTCACCGTCTCCAGAAGAGCAGTCCTCCCCATCTCCAGGTCGCCCGTCTCAGGGCCGCTTGCCCTTGCTCTTGCCACCCCTCTTGGCAGAGGCCTGGACGGGCGGGGCGGCCTGCTTACGCCCGGCTCCACGACGTCGCTTGGGTGGAGGCTGCTGCTGCGACGCGGGAGCGGAGGCAGACGCAGGCGGCCGCCCTCAGCGACGAGCAGGCTGAGGCGCTGCCGGCGGCGGGGTGGAGACAGCAGCTGTCCGCCGTGGCAGGATGTGACTGATCGCCTCAGTCTGCTTCTGTGCGGCCGTGAACTGCTGGGCGAAGTTCTGGACCGCTCCGCCGAAGAGGCCGGTCTGGGACACGGGGGAATTAAGGAACCTGATCTTGTCGGTTTCCCTCATGTCAGCCAGACACAGCCAGAGATGGCATTCCTGGACCACCATAGTGGACATCGCACGACCCACTGCCCGCGCCGTAACCTTCGTCGCACGAAGCGCGAGGTCCGTTGCGGTTCTCAGTTCCTGGAGAACTGCGGGATCGTGACCACCCTCGTGCAAGGTCCTCAGTGCCTGGGCCTGATGGACCTGCAACAACGCCATAGCGTGTAAGGAGGAGGCAGCATCCCCACAAGCCTGGTAGGCCTTACCGATCAGATCGGACGAGTACCTACAGGCCCGGGAGGGGAGACACGGGTTCCCCCTAGAAGTGGAGTTAGGGCACAGTTGCATGGCAACGGCCCGTTCCACGGGAGGAACCTGCGTGTAACCCTTCTGCGCTCCCCCATCGAGGGTGGTGAGGGAGGAGGAGCCACTGGGCCGGTTTCGGGCAGTGAAAGGTGCCGTCCATGACCTAGTGAGCTCGTCATGCACCTCCGGAAAGAAAGGAACCGGGGTGGGGCGCTGAGAACCAGCACGGGCCACCCCGAGAAACCAATCGTCCAGCCTTGAGGGTTCGGGACACGGTGGAGGGTTCCACACGAGCCCGACTCTCTCAGCGGCCCGGGAAAGCATGGCCATCATTTCCGGATCCGTATCGGGCACAGCGGATCTTCCCGAAGGAGCCCCCTGCGCCGACACGTCATCTCCAGAAACTTCTGACCCTCCCTCCGATGCAGCGATGGACATCTGATCGTCAAGAGGAGCCCCGAAGGATACGGATGGTACACACCTCATGGGTGGCCCACCGCGTTCCAACGGCAGCTCTACTGGCTGCGAAGTGCGGGAGGAGTGAGGGTTCCCCGGGGGTTGGTTCCCTGGGGGAAGCGCGCTCACCGTAACCCTCAGATCACCCGTGCTACTGCCTGAAGTAACCCTCTGTGGAGGATTAGATCGAGGCAGAGGCACGGGGACTCCACCCCTTACGAGATGGAGTCTCGACCGCAACTCCGAGATGGTCATGTTCCCGCAGTGAGAACATGAGTCATCCACGAGCGCTGCCTCAGCGTGCTGAACGCCCAAACACGAGATACAGCGCTTGTGACCATCCCTTGGTGACAGATAACCACCGCATCCAGAAACACACAGATAGAATGTCATCCTGAAAAGGACGCAAGCTCTATCTGTGTTGCTCTAATAGAAGGACGCTCTCCTTGGTGCTGAAGCACGCAGGGGGAGGGGTCGCGGCGACACAGTCAGGGGATAGTGCAGCCTGACGTGCGCGCTCTCTCTCACACGAAGGCGCTCTCTTACCAGCCGTAAGAACGGCTTTTCAGCGCTCTCCACCTAGCGCACCGAACCAGCTGTGAGAACAGCCTTTGTGTTTTGCTCAGAAAAGAGGAAGAGAGATGATCACAGAACCACACGACTCGCTGCAGTGCCGTCACACCAACACCGACTGAAGAGATCGCTTCCAAAAGGGCAGGCTTCTTTCCAGTCAGGACTGCGAAGTAGAGAGTGATATCTGGCTGAACCATCTACCACTCGGCTCCGAAGCAAAAAGCTAACTTGATGCAAACACCTGTGTCTCATTTATACCCGCGCTGCGTGGCATGAGCACCTGGTGCAATCATTGCATGCCAATGTGCATTGGCTCGTTTAGTTTTACTCGAAGTAGATTGGCTCTCGCGAGCGAGATTCCTATTCGTCGGTACTCCGACGTGGCGTCGAGAGTGACCGACTGAATGGGAACTGAATTCAATGAGTATGTATAGTAAGTTAGTGTTTAAGTACTCTTGAACCAAAAATATGTTCAGTAGGTCAAATGTGGACTTCTGTATAGCCATAAAATGTAAAAAAAAAAAAAAAAAAAAAAAAAAAAACTTTTAAAAAACTTAAAAATAAACTTTCATGGAAATTTTGGCTAGTAATGGGAATCAGAACTGAAGTCAATGAGTATGTATAGTAAGTTAGTGTTTAAGAACTCTTGAACCAAAAATATGTTCAGTAGGTCAAATGTGGACTTCTGTATAGCCATAACATGTAAAAAAAAAAAAAAATAAAAAAAAATAAAAAAAACTTAAAAAAACTTTCAAAAAAACTTCCGTGGAACTTTTGGCTAGTGATGGGAATCATAAGGGAAGTCAATGAGTGTGTATAGTAAGTTAGTGTTTAAGGTCTCTTGGACCAAAAATATGTTGAGTAGGTCAAATATGGACTTCTGTACAGCCATAGCATGTAAAAAAAATACAAATTAAAAAAACTTTAAAAAACCTTTAAAAAAAGCTTTTTAAAAAACTTTCGTGGAACTTTTGGCTAGAAATGGGAATAAGAAAAGAAGTCAATGAGTATGTTTAGTAAGTTAGTGCTTAAGGTCTCTTGGACCAAAAATATGTTCAGTAGGTCAAATATGGACTTCTTTACAGCCATAACATGTAACAAAAAAAAAAAAAATACAACAAAAAAAAAAACTTTTGTGGAACTTTTGGCTAGTAATGGGAATCAGAACTGAATTCAATGAGTATGTATAGTAAGTTAGTGTTTAAGTACTCTTGAACCAAAAATATGTTCAGTAGGTCAAATGTGGACTTCTGTATAGCCATAACATGTAAAAAAAAAAAAAAAAAAAAAACTTTAAAAAACCTTTAAAAAAAACGTTTAAAAAAACTTTCATGAAACTTTTGGCTAGAAATGGGAATCAGAAAGGAAGTCAATGAGTATGTATAGTAAGTTAGTGTTTAAGGACTCTTGGGTCAAAAATATGTTCAGTAGGTCAAATATGGACTTCTGTACAGCTATAACATGTAAAAAAATAAATAAATAAAAAATACTTTTGTGGAACTTTTGGCTACTAAAGGGAATCATAAGGGAAGTCAATGAGTATTTATAGTAAGTTAGTGTTTAAGGTCTCTTGGGCCAAAAATATGTTCAGTAGGTCAAATATGGATTTCTGTACAGCCATAACATATAAAAACTAAAAAAAAACTAATAAAATAAAAACACCTTTAAAAAACCTTTAAAAAGAACCTTTTGTGGAACTTTTGGCTAGTGATGGGAATCATAAGGGAAGTCAATGAGTCAAATATGGAGCCATAACATGTGAAAAAAATAACATTAAAATTTGTTTTTTTTTTTCAAAAACCCTAAAAGAAAAAAAACTTTAAAAAAACATTTAAAAAAAACCTTTCGTGGAACTTTTGGCTAGTAAAGGGAATCATAAGGGAAGTCAATGAGTATTTATAGTAAGTTAGTGTTTAAGGTCTCTTGGGCCAAAAATATGTTCAGTAGGTCAAATATGGATTTCTGTACAGCCATAACATATAAAAACTGAAAAAAAACGAATAAAATAAAAACACCTTTAAAAAACCTTTATTAAGAACCTTTTGTGGAACTTTTGGCTAGTGATGGGAATCATAAGGGAAGTCAATGACTGTGTATAGTAAGTTAGTGTTTAAGGTCTCTTGGACCAAAAATATGTTCAGTAGGTCAAATATGGACTTCTGTACAGCCATAGCATGTAAAAAAAATACAAATTAAAAAAACTTTAAAAAACCTTTAAAAAAAACTTTTTAAAAAACTTTTGTGGAACTTTTGGCTAGAAATGGGAATAAGAAAAGAAGTCAATGAGTATGTTTAGTAAGTTAGTGTTTAAGGTCTCTTGGACCAAAAATATGTTCAGTAGGTCAAATATGGACTTCTGTACAGCTATAACATGTAAATAAATAAATTTAAAAAAAAATACTTTTGTGGAACTTTTGGCTAGTAAATTGAATCATAAGGGAAGTCAATGAGTATTTATAGTAAGTTAGTGTTTAAGGTCTCTTGGGCCAAAAATATGTTCAGTAGGTCAAATATGGACTTCTGTACAGCCATAACATGTAAAAAAAAAAAAAAAATACAACTAAAAAAAAAACTTTTGTGGAACTTTTGGCTAGTAATGGGAATCAGAACTGAATTCAATGAGTATGTATAGTAAGTTAGTGTTTAAGTACTCTTGAACCAAAAATATGTTCAGTAGGTCAAATGTGGACTTCTGTATAGCCATAAAATGTAAAAAAATAAATAAATAAATAAAATAAAAAAAACTTTTAAAAAACTTAAAAATAAACTTTCATGGAAATTTTGGCTAGTAATGGGAATCATAAGGGAAGTCAATGAGTATGTATAGTAAGTTAGTGTTTAAGGACTCTTGGGCCAAAAATATGTTCAGTAGGTCAAATATGGACTTCTGTACAGCCATAACATGTAAAAAAAAATACAAAAAAATACGAAAAAAAAAAAACTTTTGTGGAACTTTTGGCTAGTAATGGGAATCAGAACTGAAGTCAATGAGTATGTATAGTAAGTTAGTGTTTAAGGACTCTTGGGCCAAAAATATGTTCAGTAGGTCAAATATGGACTTCTGTACAGCCATAACATGTAAAAAATAAAAAAAATGTAAAAATAAAAAAAACTTTTAAAAAAACTTTCAAAAAAACTTCCGTGGAACTTTTGGCTAGTAATGGGAATCAGAACTGAAGTCAATGAGTATGTATAGTAAGTTAGTGTTTAAGAACTCTTGAACCAAAAATATGTTCAGTAGGTCAAATGTGGACTTCTGTATAGCCATAACATGTAAAAAATAAAAAAAAATGTAAAAATAAAAAAAACTTTTAAAAAAACTTTCAAAAAAACTTCCGTGGAACTTTTGGCTAGTAAAGGGAATCATAAGGGAAGTCAATGAGTATGTATAGCAAGTTAGTGTTTAAGGACTCTTGGGTCAAAAATATGTTCAGTAGGTCAAATATGGACTTCTGTACAGCCATAGCATGTAAAAAAAATACAAATTAAAAAAACTTTAAAAAACCTTTAAAAAAAACTTTTTAAAAAACTTTCGTGGAACTTTTGGCTAGAAATGGGAATAAGAAAAGAAGTCAATGAGTATGTTTAGTAAGTTAGTGTTTAAGGACTCCTGAACCAAAAATATGTTCAGTAGGTCAAATATGGACTTCTGTACAGCCATGACATATAAAAAAAAAAAAAAAATAAATAAAAACATTTAAAAACCTTTAAAAAACACTTTCGTGGAACTTTTGGCTAGTAAAGGCAATCAGAACAGAAGTCAATGAGTACGTATAGTAAGTTAGTGTTTAAGGTCTCTTGGACCAAAAATATGTTCAGTAGGTCAAATATGGACTTCTGTACAGCCATACTATGTAAAAAAAAATGTAAAAAAATTAATAAATAAATGAAAAACTTTAAAAAACCTTTAAAAAAACCTTTCGTGGAACTTTTGGCTTGTAAAGGGAATCAGAACAGAAGTCAATGAGTATGTATAGTAAAGTAAGTTAGTGTTTAAGGACTCTTGAACCAAAAATATGTCCAGAAGGGTCAAATATGGACTTCTGTATAGCCATAACATGTGAAAAAAATAACATTAACATTTTTTTTTTTTTTTCAAAAACCCTAAAAGAAAAAAAACTTTAAAAAAACATTAAAAAAAAACTTTTGTGGAACTTTTGGCGATTAAAGGGAATCAAAAGGGAAGTCAATGAGTATGTATAGTAAGTTAGTGTTTAAGGACTCTTGGGTCAAAAATATTTTCAGTAGGTCAAATATGGACATCTATACAGCCCTAACATGTAAAAAAATAAATAAAAAAACTTTTAAAAAACTTTAAAAAACCTTTAAAAAAACCTTTTGTGGAAGTTTTGGCTAGTAAAGGGAATCATAAGGGAAGTCAATGAGTATGTATAGCAAGTTAGTGTTTAAGGACTCTTGGGTCAAAAATATGTTCAGTAGGTCAAATATGGACTTCTGTACAGCCATAGCATGTAAAAAAAAATACAAATTAAAAAAACTTTAAAAAACCTTAAAAAAAAACTTTTTAAAAAACCTTCGTGGAACTTTTGGCTAGAAATGGGAATAAGAAAAGAAGTCAATGAGTATGTTTAGTAAGTTAGTGTTTAAGGACTCCTGAACCAAAAATATGTTCAGTAGGTCAAATATGGACTTCTGTACAGCCATGACATATAAAAAAATTAAAAAAAATTAAAAAAAACGTTTAAAAAACTTTAAAAAACACTTTCGTGGAACTTTTGGCTAGTAAAGGCAATCAGAACAGAAGTCAATGAGTACGTATAGTAAGTTAGTGTTTAAGGTCTCTTGGACCAAAAATATGTTCAGTAGGTCAAATATGGACTTCTGTACAGCCATAACATGTAAAAAAAAAAAAAAAAAAAACTTTAAAAAACCTTTAAAAAAAACGTTTAAAAAAACTTTCATGAAACTTTTGTCTAGAAATGGGAATCAGAAAGGAAGTCAATGAGTATGTATAGTAAGTTAGTGTTTAAGGACTCTTGGACCAAAAATATGTTCAGTAGGTCAAATATGGACTTCTGTACAGCCATAACATATAAAAAAAAAAAAAAAAACTTTCAAAACTTTTTTCAAAAAAACGTTCAAAAAACGTTCAAAAAAACTTTCGTGGAACTTTTGGCTAGTAAAGGGAATCATAAGGGAAGTCAATGAGTATGTATAGTAAGTTAGTGTTTAAGGACTCTTGGGTCAAAAATATGTTCAGTAGGTCAAATATGGACTTCTGTACAGCTATAACATGTAAAAAAAAAAAAAAAAAAAAATACTTTTGTGGAACTTTTGGCTAGTAAAGGGAATCATAAGGGAAGTCAATGAGTATGTATAGTAAGTTAGTGTTTAAGGACTCTTGGGTCAAAAATATGTTCAGTAGGTCAAATATGGACTTCTGTACAGCCATAGCATGTAAAAAAAATACAAATTAAAAAAACTTTAAAAAACCTTTAAAAAAAACTTTTTAAAAAACTTTCGTGGAACTTTTGGCTAGAAATGGGAATAAGAAAAGAAGTCAATGAGTATGTATAGTAAGTTAGTGTTTAAGTACTCTTGAACCAAAAATATGTTCAGTAGGTCAAATGTGGACTTCTGTATAGCCATAAAATGTAAAAAAAAAAAAATAAATAAAATAAAAAAAACTTTTAAAAACTTAAAAATAAACTTTCATGGAAATTTTGGCTAGTAATGGGAATCATAAGGGAAGTCAATGAGTATGTATAGTAACTTAGTGTTTAAGGACTCTTGGGCCAAAAATATGTTCAGTAGGTCAAATATGGACTTCTGTATAGCCATAACATGTAAAAAATAAAAAAAATTTAAAAATAAAAAAAACTTTTAAAAAAACTTTCAAAAAAACTTCCGTGGAACTTTTGGCTAGTAAAGGGAATCATAAGGGAAGTCAATGAGTATGTATAGTAAGTTAGTGTTTAAGGACTCTTGGGTCAAAAATATGTTCAGTAGGTCAAATATGGACTTCTGTACAGCCATAGCATGTAAAAAAAAATACAAATTAAAAAAACTTTAAAAAACCTTTAAAAAAAACTTTTTAAAAAACTTTCGTGGAACTTTTGGCTAGAAATGGGAATAAGAAAAGAAGTCAATGAGTATGTTTAGTAAGTTAGTGTTTAAGGACTCCTGTATAGCCATAACATGTGAAAAAATAACATTAACATTTTTTTTTTTTTTCAAAAACCCTAAAAGAAAAAAAACTTTAAAAAAACATTAAAAAAAAACTTTTGTGGAACTTTTGCCGATTAAAGGGAATCAAAAGGGAAGTCAATGAGTATGTATAGTAAGTTAGTGTTTAAGGACTCTTGGGTCAAAAATATTTTCAGTAGGTCAAATATGGACATCTATACAGCCCTAACATGTAAAAAAATCAATTAAAAAACTTTTAAAAAACTTTAAAAAACCTTTAAAAAAACCTTTTGTGGAAGTTTTGGCTAGTAAAGGGAATCATAAGGGAAGTCAATGAGTATGTATAGCAAGTTAGTGTTTAAGGACTCTTGGGTCAAAAATATGTTCAGTAGGTCAAATATGGACTTCTGTACAGCCATAGCATGTAAAAAAAATACAAATTAAAAAAACTTTAAAAAACCTTAAGAAAAAACTTTTTAAAAAACCTTCGTGGAACTTTTGGCTAGAAATGGGAATAAGAAAAGAAGTCAATGAGTATGTTTAGTAAGTTAGTGTTTAAGGACTCCTGAACCAAAAATATGTTCAGTAGGTCAAATATGGACTTCTGTACAGCCATGACATATAAAAAAATTTAAAAAAATTAAAAAAAACTTTTAAAAAACTTTAAAAAACACTTTCGTGGAACTTTTGGCTAGTAAAGGCAATCAGAACAGAAGTCAATGAGTACGTATAGTAAGTTAGTGTTTAAGGTCTCTTGGACCAAAAATATGTTCAGTAGGTCAAATATGGACTTCTGTACAGCCATAACATGTAAAAAAAAAAAAAAAAAAAAACTTTAAAAAACCTTTAAAAAAAACGTTTAAAAAAACTTTCATGAAACTTTTGTCTAGAAATGGGAATCAGAAAGGAAGTCAATGAGTATGTATAGTAAGTTAGTGTTTAAGGACTCTTGGACCAAAAATATGTTCAGTAGGTCAAATATGGACTTCTGTACAGCCATAACATATAAAAAAAAAAAAAAAACTTTCAAAACTTTTTTCAAAAAAACGTTCAAAAAACGTTCAAAAAAACTTTCGTGGAACTTTTGGCTAGTAAAGGGAATCATAAGGGAAGTCAATGAGTATGTATAGTAAGTTAGTGTTTAAGGACTCTTGGGTCAAAAATATGTTCAGTAGGTCAAATATGGACTTCTGTACAGCTATAACATGTAAAAAAAAAAAAAAAAAAAAATACTTTTGTGGAACTTTTGGCTAGTAAAGGGAATCATAAGGGAAGTCAATGAGTATGTATAGTAAGTTAGTGTTTAAGGACTCTTGGGTCAAAAATATGTTCAGTAGGTCAAATATGGACTTCTGTACAGCCATAGCATGTAAAAAAAATACAAATTAAAAAAACTTTAAAAAACCTTTAAAAAAAACGTTTTAAAAAACTTTCGTGGAACTTTTGGCTAGAAATGGGAATAAGAAAAGAAGTCAATGAGTATGTATAGTAAGTTAGTGTTTAAGTACTCTTGAACCAAAAATATGTTCAGTAGGTCAAATGTGGACTTCTGTATAGCCATAAAATGTAAAAAAAATAAAAAATAAAAAATAAAAAAAACTTTTAAAAACTTAAAAATAAACTTTCATGGAAATTTTGGCTAGTAATGGGAATCATAAGGGAAGTCAATGAGTATGTATAGTAAGTTAGTGTTTAAGGACTCTTGGGCCAAAAATATGTTCAGTAGGTCAAATATGGACTTCTGTATAGCCATAACATGTAAAAAATAAAAAAAATTTAAAAATAAAAAAAACTTTTAAAAAAACTTTCAAAAAAACTTCCGTGGAACTTTTGGCTAGTAAAGGGAATCATAAGGGAAGTCAATGAGTATGTATAGTAAGTTAGTGTTTAAGGACTCTTGGGTCAAAAATATGTTCAGTAGGTCAAATATGGACTTCTGTACGGCCATAACATATAAAAACTAAAAAAAAACTAATAAAATAAAAACACCTTTAAAAAACCTTTAAAAAGAACCTTTTGTGGAACTTTTGGCTAGTGATGGGAATCATAAGGGAAGTCAATGAGTGTGTATAGTAAGTTAGTGTTTAAGGTCTCTTGGACCAAAAATATGTTCAGTAGGTCAAATATGGACTTCTGTACAGCCATAACATGTAAAAAAAAAAAAAAAAAAAAACTTTAAAAAACCTTTAAAAAAAACGTTTAAAAAAACTTTCATGAAACTTTTGTCTAGAAATGGGAATCAGAAAGGAAGTCAATGAGTATGTATAGTAAATTAGTGTTTAAGTACTCTTGAACCAAAAATATGTTCAGTAGGTCAAATGTGGACTTCTGTATAGCCATAAAATGTAAAAAAATAAAAATAAAAAAAATAAAAAAATCTTTTAAAAAACTTAAAAATAAACTTTCATGGAAATTTTGGCTAGTAATGGGAATCATAAGGGAAGTCAATGAGTATGTATAGTAAGTTAGTGTTTAAGGACTCTTGGGCCAAAAATATGTTCAGTAGGTCAAATATGGACTTCTGTATAGCCATAACATGTAAAAAATTAAAAAAAATTAAAAATAAAAAAAACTTTTAAAAAAACTTTCAAAAAAACTTCCGTGGAACTTTTGGCTAGTAAAGGGAATCATAAGGGAAGTCAATGAGTATGTATAGTAAGTTAGTGTTTAAGGACTTTTGGGTCAAAAATATGTTCAGTAGGTCAAATATGGACTTCTGTACAGCCATAACATGTAAAAAAAAAAAAAAAAAAAAACTTTAAAAAACCTTTAAAAAAAACGTTTAAAAAAACTTTCATGAAACTTTTGTCTAGAAATGGGAATCAGAAAGGAAGTCAATGAGTATGTATAGTAAGTTAGTGTTTAAGGACTCTTGGACCAAAAATATGTTCAGTAGGTCAAATATGGACTTCTGTACAGCCATAACATATAAAAAAAAAAAAAAAAACTTTCAAAACTTTTTTCAAAAAAACGTTCAAAAAACGTTCAAAAAAACTTTCGTGGAACTTTTGGCTAGTAAAGGGAATCATAAGGGAAGTCAATGAGTATGTATAGTAAGTTAGTGTTTAAGGACTCTTGGGTCAAAAATATGTTCAGTAGGTCAAATATGGACTTCTGTACAGCCATAGCATGTAAAAAAAATACAAATTAAAAAAACTTTAAAAAACCTTTAAAAAAAACTTTTTAAAAAACTTTCGTGGAACTTTTGGCTAGAAATGGGAATAAGAAAAGAAGTCAATGAGTATGTTTAGTAAGTTAGTGTTTAAGGACTCCTGAACCAAAAATATGTTCAGTAGGTCAAATATGGACTTCTGTACAGCTATGACATATATAAAAAAAAAAAAAAAAAAAAAAAAATATAAAAAACCTTTAAAAAACACTTTCGTGGAACTTTTGGCTAGTAAAGGCAATCAGAACAGAAGTCAATGAGTACGTATAGTAAGTTAGTGTTTAAGGTCTCTTGGACCAAAAATATGTTCAGTAGGTCAAATATGGACTTCTGTACAGCCATAACATGTAAAAAAAAATGTAAAAAAATTAATAAATAAATTAAAAACTTTAAAAAACCTTTAAAAAAACCTTTCGCGGAACTTTTGGCTTGTAAAGGGAATCAGAACAGAAGTCAATGAGTATGTATAGTAAAGTAAGTTAGTGTTTAAGGACTCTTGAACCAAAAATATGTCCAGAAGGGTCAAATATGGACTTCTGTATAGCCATAGCATGTAAAAAAAATACAAATTAAAAAAACTTTAAAAAACCTTAAAAAAAAACTTTTTAAAAAACTTTCGTGGAACTTTTGGCTAGAAATGGGAATCAGAAAGGAAGTCAATGAGTATGTATAGTAAGTTAGTGTTTAAGGACTCTTGGACCAAAAATATGTTCAGTAGGTCAAATATGGACTTCTGTACAGCCATAACATATTAAAAAAAAAAAAAAAACTTTCAAAACTTTTTTCAAAAAAACGTTCAAAAAACGTTCAAAAAAACTTTCGTGGAACTTTTGGCTAGTAAAGGGAATCATAAGGGAAGTCAATGAGTATGTATAGTAAGTTAGTGTTTAAGGACTCTTGGGTCAAAAATATGTTCAGTAGGTCAAATATGGACTTCTGTACAGCCATAGCATGTAAAAAAAATACAAATTAAAAAAACTTTAAAAAAAACTTTAAAAAAAACTTTTTAAAAAACTTTAAAAAACACTTTCGTGGAACTTTTGGCTAGTAAAGGCAATCAGAACAGAAGTCAATGAGTACGTATAGTAAGTTAGTGTTTAAGGTCTCTTGGACCAAAAATATGTTCAGTAGGTCAAATATGGATTTCTGTACAGCCATAACATATAAAAACTAAAAAAAAACTAATAAAATAAAAACACCTTTAAAAAACCTTTAAAAAGAACCTTTTGTGGAACTTTTGGCTAGTGATGGGAATCATAAGGGAAGTCAATGAGTGTGTATAGTAAGTTAGTGTTTAAGGTCTCTTGGACCAAAAATATGTTCAGTAGGTCAAATATGGACTTCTGTACAGCCATAGAATGTAAAAAAATACAAATTAAAAAAACTTTAAAAAACCTTTAAAAAAAACTTTTTAAAAAACTTTCGTGGAACTTTTGGCTAGAAATGGGAATAAGAAAAGAAGTCAATGAGTATGTTTAGTAAGTTAGTGTTTAAGGTCTCTTGGACCAAAAATATGTTCAGTAGGTCAAATATGGACTTCTGTACAACCATAAAATGTAAAAAAAATAAATAAATAAAATAAAAAAAACTTTTAAAAAACTTAAAAATAAACTTTCATGGAAATTTTGGCTAGTAATGGGAATCATAAGGGAAGTCAATGAGTATGTATAGTAAGTTAGTGTTTAAGGACTCTTGGGCCAAAAATATGTTCAGTAGGTCAAATATGGACTTCTGTATAGCCATAACATGTAAAAAATAAAAAAATAAAAAAAACTTTTAAAAAAACTTTCAAAAAAACTTCCGTGGAACTTTTGGCTAGTAAAGGGAATCATAAGGGAAGTCAATGAGTATGTATAGTAAGTTAGTGTTTAAGGACTCTTGGGTCAAAAATATGTTCAGTAGGTCAAATATGGACTTCTGTACAGCCATAGCATGTAAAAAAAATACAAATTAAAAAAACTTTAAAAAACCTTTAAAAAAAACTTTTTAAAAAACTTTCGTGGAACTTTTGGCTAGAAATGGGAATAAGAAAAGAAGTCAATGAGTATGTTTAGTAAGTTAGTGTTTAAGGACTCCTGAACCAAAAATATGTTCAGTAGGTCAAATATGGACTTCTGTACAGCCATGACATATAAAAAAAAATAAAAAATAAATAAAAAATTTAAAAAACCTTTAAAAAACACTTTCGTGGAACTTTTGGCAAGTAAAGGCAATCAGAACAGAAGTCAATGAGTACGTATAGTAAGTTAGTGTTTAAGGTCTCTTGGACCAAAAATATGTTCAGTAGGTCAAATATGGACTTCTGTACAGCCATAACATGTAAAAAAAAATGTAAAAAAATTAATAAATAAATAAAAAACTTTAAAAAACCTTTAAAAAAACCTTTCGCGGAACTTTTGGCTTGTAAAGGGAATCAGAACAGAAGTCAATGAGTATGTATAGTAAAGTAAGTTAGTGTTTAAGGACTCTTGAACCAAAAATATGTCCAGAAGGGTCAAATATGGACTTCTGTATAGCCATAGCATGTAAAAAAAATACAAATTAAAAAAACTTTAAAAAACCTTAAAAAAAAACTTTTTAAAAAACCTTCGTGGAACTTTTGGCTAGAAATGGGAATAAGAAAAGAAGTCAATGAGTATGTTTAGTAAGTTAGTGTTTAAGGACTCCTGAACCAAAAATATGTTCAGTAGGTCAAATATGGACTTCTGTACAGCCATGACATATCAAAAAATTTAAAAAAATTTAAAAAAATTTTTTAAAAACTTTAAAAAACACTTTCGTGGAACTTTTGGCTAGTAAAGGCAATCAGAACAGAAGTCAATGAGTACGTATAGTAAGTTAGTGTTTAAGGTCTCTTGGACCAAAAATATGTTCAGTAGGTCAAATATGGATTTCTGTACAGCCATAACATATAAAAACTAAAAAAAAACTAATAAAATAAAAACACCTTTAAAAAACCTTTAAAAAGAACCTTTTGTGGAACTTTTGGCTAGTGATGGGAATCATAAGGGAAGTCAATGAGTGTGTATAGTAAGTTAGTGTTTAAGGTCTCTTTGACCAAAAATATGTTCAGTAGGTCAAATATGGACTTCTGTACAGCCATAGAATGTAAAAAAAATACAAATTAAAAAAACTTTAAAAAACCTTTAAAAAAAACTTTTTAAAAAACTTTCGTGGAACTTTTGGCTAGAAATGGGAATAAGAAAAGAAGTCAATGAGTATGTTTAGTAAGTTAGTGTTTAAGGTCTCTTGGACCAAAAATATGTTCAGTAGGTCAAATATGGACTTCTGTACAACCATAAAATGTAAAAAAAAAAAAATAAAAAATAAAAAATTTAAAAAACCTTTAAAAAACACTTTCGTGGAACTTTTGGCAAGTAAAGGCAATCAGAACAGAAGTCAATGAGTACGTATAGTAAGTTAGTGTTTAAGGTCTCTTGGACCAAAAATATGTTCAGTAGGTCAAATATGGACTTCTGTACAGCCATAACATGTAAAAAAAAATGTAAAAAAATTAATAAATAAATAAAAAACTTTAAAAAACCTTTAAAAAAACCTTTCGCGGAACTTTTGGCTTGTAAAGGGAATCAGAACAGAAGTCAATGAGTATGTATAGTAAAGTAAGTTAGTGTTTAAGGACTCTTGAACCAAAAATATGTCCAGAAGGGTCAAATATGGACTTCTGTATAGCCATAGCATGTAAAAAAAATACAAATTAAAAAAACTTTAAAAAACCTTAAAAAAAAACTTTTTAAAAAACCTTCGTGGAACTTTTGGCTAGAAATGGGAATAAGAAAAGAAGTCAATGAGTATGTTTAGTAAGTTAGTGTTTAAGGACTCCTGAACCAAAAATATGTTCAGTAGGTCAAATATGGACTTCTGTACAGCCATGACATATCAAAAAATTTAAAAAAATTTAAAAAATTTTTTTAAAAACTTTAAAAAACACTTTCGTGGAACTTTTGGCTAGTAAAGGCAATCAGAACAGAAGTCAATGAGTACGTATAGTAAGTTAGTGTTTAAGGTCTCTTGGACCAAAAATATGTTCAGTAGGTCAAATATGGATTTCTGTACAGCCATAACATATAAAAACTAAAAAAAAACTAATAAAATAAAAACACCTTTAAAAAACCTTTAAAAAGAACCTTTTGTGGAACTTTTGGCTAGTGATGGGAATCATAAGGGAAGTCAATGAGTGTGTATAGTAAGTTAGTGTTTAAGGTCTCTTTGACCAAAAATATGTTCAGTAGGTCAAATATGGACTTCTGTACAGCCATAGAATGTAAAAAAAATACAAATTAAAAAAACTTTAAAAAACCTTTAAAAAAAACTTTTTAAAAAACTTTCGTGGAACTTTTGGCTAGAAATGGGAATAAGAAAAGAAGTCAATGAGTATGTTTAGTAAGTTAGTGTTTAAGGTCTCTTGGACCAAAAATATGTTCAGTAGGTCAAATATGGACTTCTGTACAACCATAAAATGTAAAAAAAAAAATAAAATAAAATAAAAAAAACTTTTAAAAAACTTAAAAATAAACTTTCATGGAAATTTTGGCTAGTAATGGGAATCATAAGGGAAGACAATGAGTATGTATAGTAAGTTAGTGTTTAAGGACTCTTGGGCCAAAAATATGTTCAGTAGGTCAAATATGGACTTCTGTATAGCCATAACATGTAAAAAATAAAAAAAAAATAAAAATAAAAAAAACTTTTAAAAAAACTTTCAAAAAAACTTCCGTGGAACTTTTGACTAGTAAAGGGAATCATAAGGGAAGTCAATGAGTATGTATAGTAAGTTAGTGTTTAAGGACTCTTGGGTCAAAAATATGTTCAGTAGGTCAAATATGGACTTCTGTACAGCCATAGCATGTAAAAAAAATACAAATTAAAAAAACTTTAAAAAACCTTTAAAAAAAACTTTTTAAAAAACTTTCGTGGAACTTTTGGCTAGAAATGGGAATAAGAAAAGAAGTCAATGAGTATGTTTAGTAAGTTAGTGTTTAAGGACTCCTGAACCAAAAATATGTTCAGTAGGTCAAATATGGACTTCTGTACAGCCATGACATATAAAAAAATTAAAAAAAATTAAAAAAAACTTTTAAAAAACTTTAAAAAACACTTTCGTGGAACTTTTGGCTAGTAAAGGCAATCAGAACAGAAGTCAATGAGTATGTATAGTAAGTTAGTGTTTAAGGTCTCTTGGACCAAAAATATGTTCAGTAGGTCAAATATGGATTTCTGTACAGCCATAACATATAAAAACTAAAAAAAAACTAATAAAATAAAAACACCTTTAAAAAACCTTTAATAAAAAACCTTCGTGGAACTTTTGGCTAGAAATGGGAATAAGAAAAGAAGTCAATGAGTGTGTATAGTAAGTTAGTGTTTAAGGTCTCTTGGACCAAAAATATGTTCAGTAGGTCAAATATGGACTTCTGTACAGCCATAACATGTAAAAAAAAAAAAAAAAAAAAACTTTAAAAAACCTTTAAAAAAAACGTTTAAAAAAACTTTCATGAAACTTTTGTCTAGAAATGGGAATCAGAAAGGAAGTCAATGAGTATGTATAGTAAGTTAGTGTTTAAGGACTCTTGGACCAAAAATATGTTCAGTAGGTCAAATATGGACTTCTGTACAGCCATAACATATAAAAAAAAAAAAAAAAAATTTCAAAACTTTTTTCAAAAAAACGTTCAAAAAACGTTCAAAAAAACTTTCGTGGAACTTTTGGCTAGTAAAGGGAATCATAAGGGAAGTCAATGAGTATGTATAGTAAGTTAATGTTTAAGGACTCTTGGGTCAAAAATATGTTCAGTAGGTCAAATATGGACTTCTGTACAGCTATAACATGTAAAAAAAAAAAAAAAAAAAAATACTTTTGTGGAACTTTTGGCTAGTAAAGGGAATCATAAGGGAAGTCAATGAGTATGTATAGTAAGTTAGTGTTTAAGGACTCTTGGGCCAAAAATATGTTCAGTAGGTCAAATATGGACTTCTGTATAGCCATAACATGTAAAAAATAAAAAAAATTTAAAAATAAAAAAAACTTTTAAAAAAACTTTCAAAAAAACTTCCGTGGAACTTTTGGCTAGTAAAGGGAATCATAAGGGAAGTCAATGAGTATGTATAGTAAGTTAGTGTTTAAGGACTCTTGGGTCAAAAATATGTTCAGTAGGTCAAATATGGACTTCTGTACAGCCATAGCATGTAAAAAAAATACAAATTAAAAAAACTTTAAAAAACCTTTAAAAAAAACTTTTTAAAAAACTTTCGTGGAACTTTTGGCTAGAAATGGGAATAAGAAAAGAAGTCAATGAGTATGTTTAGTAAGTTAGTGTTTAAGGACTCCTGAACCAAAAATATGTTCAGTAGGTCAAATATGGACTTCTGTACAGCCATGACATATAAAAAAATTAAAAAAAATTAAAAAAAACTTTTAAAAAACTTTAAAAAACACTTTCGTGGAACTTTTGGCTAGTAAAGGCAATCAGAACAGAAGTCAATGAGTATGTATAGTAAGTTAGTGTTTAAGGTCTCTTGGACCAAAAATATGTTCAGTAGGTCAAATATGGATTTCTGTACAGCCATAACATATAAAAACTAAAAAAAAACTAATAAAATAAAAACACCTTTAAAAAACCTTTAAAAAGAACCTTTTGTGGAACTTTTGGCTAGTGATGGGAATCATAAGGGAAGTCAATGAGTGTGTATAGTAAGTTAGTGTTTAAGGACTCTTGGGTCAAAAATATGTTCAGTAGGTCAAATATGGACTTCTGTACAGCCATAGCATGTAAAAAAAAATACAAATTAAAAAAACTTTAAAAAACCTTTAAAAAAAACTTTTTAAAAAACTTTCGTGGAACTTTTGGCTAGAAATGGGAATAAGAAAAGAAGTCAATGAGTATGTTTAGTAAGTTAGTGTTTAAGGACTCCTGAACCAAAAATATGTTCAGTAGGTCAAATATGGACTTCTGTACAGCCATGACATATAAAAAAAATAAAAAAATAAATAAAAAATTTAAAAAACCTTTAAAAAACACTTTCGTGGAACTTTTGGCTAGTAAAGGCAATCAGAACAGAAGTCAATGAGTACGTATAGTAAGTTAGTGTTTAAGGTCTCTTGGACCAAAAATATGTTCAGTAGGTCAAATATGGACTTCTGTACAGCCATAACATGTAAAAAAAAATGTAAAAAAATTAATAAATAAATAAAAAACTTTAAAAAACCTTAAAAAAACCTTTCGCGGAACTTTTGGCTTGTAAAGGGAATCAGAACAGAAGTCAATGAGTATGTATAGTAAAGTAAGTTAGTGTTTAAGGACTCTTGAACCAAAAATATGTCCAGAAGGGTCAAATATGGACTTCTGTATAGCCATAACATGTGAAAAAAATAACATTAAAATTTTTTTTTTTTTTCAAAAACCCTAAAAGAAAAAAAACTTTAAAAAAACATTAAAAAAAAAACTTTTGTGGAACTTTTGGCGATTAAAGGGAATCAAAAGGGAAGTCAATGAGTATGTATAGTAAGTTAGTGTTTAAGGACTCTTAGGTCAAAAATATTTTCAGTAGGTCAAATATGGACATCTATACAGCCCTAACATGTAAAAAAATAAATAAAAAAACTTTTAAAAAACTTTAAAAAACCTTTAAAAAAACCTTTTGTGGAAGTTTTGGCTAGTAAAGGGAATCATAAGGGAAGTCAATGAGTATGTATAGCAAGTTAGTGTTTAAGGACTCTTGGGTCAAAAATATGTTCAGTAGGTCAAATATGGACTTCTGTACAGCCATAGCATGTAAAAAAAATACAAATTAAAAAAACTTTAAAAAACCTTAAAAAAAAACTTTTTAAAAAACCTTCGTGGAACTTTTGGCTAGAAATGGGAATAAGAAAAGAAGTCAATGAGTATGTTTAGTAAGTTAGTGTTTAAGGACTCCTGAACCAAAAATATGTTCAGTAGGTCAAATATGGACTTCTGTACAGCCATGACATATAAAAAAATTAAAAAAAATAAAAAAAAACTTTTAAAAAACTTTAAAAAACACTTTCGTGGAACTTTTGGCTAGTAAAGGCAATCAGAACAGAAGTCAATGAGTACGTATAGTAAGTTAGTGTTTAAGGTCTCTTGGACCAAAAATATGTTCAGTAGGTCAAATATGGATTTCTGTACAGCCATAACATATACAAACTAAAAAAAAACTAATAAAATAAAAACACCTTTAAAAAACCTTTAAAAAGAACCTTTTGTGGAACTTTTGGCTAGTGATGGGAATCATAAGGGAAGTCAATGAGTGTGTATAGTAAGTTAGTGTTTAAGGTCTCTTGGACCAAAAATATGTTCAGTAGGTCAAATATGGACTTCTGTACAGCCATAGAATGTAAAAAAAATACAAATTAAAAAAACTTTAAAAAACCTTTAAAAAAAACTTTTTAAAAAACTTTCGTGGAACTTTTGGCTAGAAATGGGAATAAGAAAAGAAGTCAATGAGTATGTTTAGTAAGTTAGTGTTTAAGGTCTCTTGGACCAAAAATATGTTCAGTAGGTCAAATATGGACTTCTGTACAACCATAAAATGTAAAAAAAATAAAATAAAATAAAATAAAAAAAACTTTTAAAAAACTTAAAAATAAACTTTCATGGAAATTTTGGCTAGTAATGGGAATCATAAGGGAAGTCAATGAGTATGTATAGTAAGTTAGTGTTTAAGGACTCTTGGGCCAAAAATATGTTCAGTAGGTCAAATATGGACTTCTGTACAGCCATAACATGTAAAAAAAAAATACAAAATACAAAAAAAAAAAAACTTTTGTGGAACTTTTGGCTAGTAATGGGAATCATAAGGGAAGTCAATGAGTATGTATAGTAAATTAGTGTTTAAGGACTCTTGGGCCAAAAATATGTTCAGTAGGTCAAATATGGACTTCTGTATAGCCATAACATGTAAAAAATAAAAAAAATTTAAAAATAAAAAAAACTTTAAAAAAAACTTTCAAAAAAACTTCCGTGGAACTTTTGGCTAGTAAAGGGAATCATAAGGGAAGTCAATGAGTATGTATAGTAAGTTAGTGTTTAAGGACTCTTGGGTCAAAAATATGTTCAGTAGGTCAAATATGGACTTCTGTACAGCCATAACATGTAAAAAAAAAAAAAAAAAAAAACTTTAAAAAACCTTTAAAAAAAACGTTTAAAAAAACTTTCATGAAACTTTTGTCTAGAAATGGGAATCAGAAAGGAAGTCAATGAGTATGTATAGTAAGTTAGTGTTTAAGGACTCTTGGACCAAAAATATGTTCAGTAGGTCAAATATGGACTTCTGTACAGCCATAACATATAAAAAAAAAAAAAAAAACTTTCAAAACTTTTTTCAAAAAAACGTTCAAAAAACGTTCAAAAAAACTTTCGTGGAACTTTTGGCTAGTAAAGGGAATCATAAGGGAAGTCAATGAGTATGTATAGTAAGTTAGTGTTTAAGGACTCTTGGGTCAAAAATATGTTCAGTAGGTCAAATATGGACTTCTGTACAGCCATAGCATGTAAAAAAAATACAAATTAAAAAAACTTTAAAAAACCTTTAAAAAAAACTTTTTAAAAAACTTTCGTGGAACTTTTGGCTAGAAATGGGAATAAGAAAAGAAGTCAATGAGTATGTTTAGTAAGTTAGTGTTTAAGGACTCCTGAACCAAAAATATGTTCAGTAGGTCAAATATGGACTTCTGTACAGCCATGACATATAAAAAAAAAAAATAAATAAAAAAAAAATTTAAAAAACCTTTAAAAAACACTTTCGTGGAACTTTTGGCTAGTAAAGGCAATCAGAACAGAAGTCAATGAGTACGTATAGTAAGTTAGTGTTTAAGGTCTCTTGGACCAAAAATATGTTCAGTAGGTCAAATATGGACTTCTGTACAGCCATAACATGTAAAAAAAAATGTAAAAAAATTAATAAATAAATAAAAAACTTTAAAAAACCTTTAAAAAAACCTTTCGCGGAACTTTTGGCTTGTAAAGGGAATCGGAACAGAAGTCAATGAGTATGTATAGTAAAGTAAGTTAGTGTTTAAGGACTCTTGAACCAAAAATATGTCCAGAAGGGTCAAATATGGACTTCTGTATAGCCATAGCATGTAAAAAAAATACAAATTAAAAAAACTTTAAAAAACCTTAAAAAAAAACTTTTTAAAAAACCTTCGTGGAACTTTTGGCTAGAAATGGGAATCATAAGGGAAGACAATGAGTATGTATAGTAAGTTAGTGTTTAAGGACTCTTGGGCCAAAAATATGTTCAGTAGGTCAAATATGGACTTCTGTATAGCCATAACATGTAAAAAATAAAAAAAAATAAAAAATAAAAAAAACTTTTAAAAAAACTTTCAAAAAAACTTCCGTGGAACTTTTGGCTAGTAAAGGGAATCATAAGGGAAGTCAATGAGTATGTATAGTAAGTTAGTGTTTAAGGACTCTTGGGTCAAAAATATGTTCAGTAGGTCAAATATGGACTTCTGTACAGCCATAGCATGTAAAAAAAATACAAATTAAAAAAACTTTAAAAAAACCTTTAAAAAAAACTTTTTAAAAAACTTTCATGGAACTTTTGGCTAGAAATGGGAATAAGAAAAGAAGTCAATGAGTATGTATAGTAAGTTAGTGTTTAAGTACTCTTGAACCAAAAATATGTTCAGTAGGTCAAATGTGGACTTCTATATAGCCATAAAATGTAAAAAATAAAATAAAATAAAAAAAAAAAAAACTTTTAAAAAACTTAAAAATAAACTTTCATGGAAATTTTGGCTAGTAATGGGAATCATAAGGGAAGTCAATGAGTATGTATAGTAAGTTAGTGTTTAAGGACTCTTGGGTCAAAAATATGTTCAGTAGGTCAAATATGGACTTCTGTACAGCCATAGCATGTAAAAAAAATACAAATTAAAAAATTTTTAAAAAACCTTTAAAAAAAACTTTTTAAAAAACTTTCGTGGAACTTTTGGCTAGAAATGGGAATAAGAAAAGAAGTCAATGAGTATGTATAGTAAGTTAGTGTTTAAGGTCTCTTGGACCAAAAATATGTTCAGTAGGTCAAATATGGACTTCTGTACAACCATAACATGTAAAAAAAAAAAAAAAAAATACAACAAAAAAAAAAACTTTTGTGGAACTTTTGGCTAGTAATGGGAATCAGAACTGAATTCAATGAGTATGTATAGTAAGTTAGTGTTTAAGTACTCTTGAACCAAAAATATGTTCAGTAGGTCAAATGTGGACTTCTGTATAGCCATAAAATGTAAAAAATAAATAAATAAATAAAATAAAAAAAACTTTTAAAAAACTTAAAAATAAACTTTCATGGAAATTTTGGCTAGTAATGGGAATCATAAGGGAAGTCAATGAGTATGTATAGTAAGTTAGTGTTTAAGGACTCTTGGGCCAAAAATATGTTCAGTAGGTCAAATATGGACTTCTGTACAGCCATAACATGTAAAAAAAAAAAAAAAAAATACAAAAAAAAAAAATTTTGGCTAGTAATGGGAATCAGAAATGAAGTCAATGAGTATGTATAGTAAGTTAGTGTTTAAGAACTCTTGAACCAAAAATATGTTCAGTAGGTCAAATGTGGACTTCTGTATAGCCATAACATGTAAAAAAGAAAAAGAAAATTAAAAATAAAATTTTTTTTTAAAAAAACTTTCAAAAAAACTTCCGTGCAACTTTTGGCTAGTAAAGGGAATCATAAGGGAAGTCAATGAGTATGTATAGTAAGTTAGTGTTTAAGGACTCTTGGGTCAAAAATATGTTCAGTAGGTCAAATATGGACTTCTGTACAGCCATAGCATGTAAAAAAAATACAAATTAAAAAAACTTTAAAAAACCTTTAAAAAAAACTTTTTAAAAAACTTTCGTGGAACTTTTGGCTAGAAATGGGAATAAGAAAAGAAGTCAATGAGTATGTTTAGTAAGTTAGTGTTTAAGGACTCCTGAACCAAAAATATGTTCAGTAGGTCAAATATGGACTTCTGTACAGCCATGACATATAAAAAAAAAAAAAAAAAAAAAAAAAATTAAAAAACCTTTAAAAAACACTTTCGTGGAACTTTTGGCTAGTAAAGGCAATCAGAACAGAAGTCAATGAGTACGTATAGTAAGTTAGTGTTTAAGGTCTCTTGGACCAAAAATATGTTCAGTAGGTCAAATATGGACTTCTGTACAGCCATAACATGTAAAAAAAAATGTAAAAAAATTAATAAATAAATAAAAAACTTTAAAAAACCTTTAAAAAAACCTTTCGTGGAACTTTTGGCTTGTAAAGGGAATCAGAACAGAAGTCAATGAGTATGTATAGTAAAGTAAGTTAGGGTTTAAGGACTCTTGAACCAAAAATATGTCCAGAAGGGTCAAATATGGACTTCTGTATAGCCATAACATGTGAAAAAAATAACATTAACATTTTTTTTTTTTTTTTCAAAAACCCTAAAAGAAATTTTTTTTTAAAAAAACATTAAAAAAAAACCTTTTGTGGAACTTTTGGCGATTAAAGGGAATCAAAAGGGAAGTCAATGAGTATGTATAGTAAGTTAGTGTTTAAGGACTCTTGGGTCAAAAATATTTTCAGTAGGTCAAATATGGACTTCTGTACAGCCATAACATGTAAAAAAATTTAAAAAATTAAAAATAAAAAAAACGTTAAAAAAAACTTTTAAACAAAACTTTCATGGAAATTTTGGCTAGTAATGGGAATCATAAGGGAAGTCAATGAGTATGTATAGTAAAGTAAGTTAGTGTTTAAGGACTCTTGTACCAAAAATATGTCCAGAAGGGTCAAATATGGACTTCTGTATAGCCATAACATGTGAAAAAAATACCATTAAAATTTTTTTTTTTTTTTCAAAAACCCTAAAAGAAAAAAAACTTTAAAAAACATTTTAAAAAAACCTTTCGTGGAACTTTTGGCTAGTAAAGGGAATCATAAGGGAAGTCAATGAGTGTGTATAGTAAGTTAGTGTTTAAGGTCTCTTGGACCAAAAATATGTTCAGTAGGTCAAATATGGACTTCTGTACAACCATAAAATGTAAAAAAAATAAAATAAAATAAAATAAAAAAAACTTTTAAAAAACTTAAAAATAAACTTTCATGGAAATTTTGGCTAGTAATGGGAATCATAAGGGAAGTCAATGAGTATGTATAGTAAGTTAGTGTTTAAGGACTCTTGGGCCAAAAATATGTTCAGTAGGTCAAATATGGACTTCTGTACAGCCATAACATGTAAAAAAAAAATACAAAATACAAAAAAAAAAAAACTTTTGTGGAACTTTTGGCTAGTAATGGGAATCATAAGGGAAGTCAATGAGTATGTATAGTAAGTTAGTGTTTAAGGACTCTTGGGCCAAAAATATGTTCAGTAGGTCAAATATGGACTTCTGTATAGCCATAACATGTAAAAAATAAAAAAAATTTAAAAATAAAAAAAACTTTAAAAAAAACTTTCAAAAAAACTTCCGTGGAACTTTTGGCTAGTAAAGGGAATCATAAGGGAAGTCAATGAGTATGTATAGTAAGTTAGTGTTTAAGGACTCTTGGGTCAAAAATATGTTCAGTAGGTCAAATATGGACTTCTGTACAGCCATAACATGTAAAAAAAAAAAAAAAAAAAAACTTTAAAAAACCTTTAAAAAAAACGTTTAAAAAAACTTTCATGAAACTTTTGTCTAGAAATGGGAATCAGAAAGGAAGTCAATGAGTATGTATAGTAAGTTAGTGTTTAAGGACTCTTGGACCAAAAATATGTTCAGTAGGTCAAATATGGACTTCTGTACAGCCATAACATATAAAAAAAAAAAAAAAAACTTTCAAAACTTTTTTCAAAAAAACGTTCAAAAAACGTTCAAAAAAACTTTCGTGGAACTTTTGGCTAGTAAAGGGAATCATAAGGGAAGTCAATGAGTATGTATAGTAAGTTAGTGTTTAAGGACTCTTGGGTCAAAAATATGTTCAGTAGGTCAAATATGGACTTCTGTACAGCCATAGCATGTAAAAAAAATACAAATTAAAAAAACTTTAAAAAACCTTTAAAAAAAACTTTTTAAAAAACTTTCGTGGAACTTTTGGCTAGAAATGGGAATAAGAAAAGAAGTCAATGAGTATGTTTAGTAAGTTAGTGTTTAAGGACTCCTGAACCAAAAATATGTTCAGTAGGTCAAATATGGACTTCTGTACAGCCATGACATATAAAAAAAAAAAATAAATAAAAAAAAAATTTAAAAAACCTTTAAAAAACACTTTCGTGGAACTTTTGGCTAGTAAAGGCAATCAGAACAGAAGTCAATGAGTACGTATAGTAAGTTAGTGTTTAAGGTCTCTTGGACCAAAAATATGTTCAGTAGGTCAAATATGGACTTCTGTACAGCCATAACATGTAAAAAAAAATGTAAAAAAATTAATAAATAAATAAAAAACTTTAAAAAACCTTTAAAAAAACCTTTCGCGGAACTTTTGGCTTGTAAAGGGAATCGGAACAGAAGTCAATGAGTATGTATAGTAAAGTAAGTTAGTGTTTAAGGACTCTTGAACCAAAAATATGTCCAGAAGGGTCAAATATGGACTTCTGTATAGCCATAGCATGTAAAAAAAATACAAATTAAAAAAACTTTAAAAAACCTTAAAAAAAAACTTTTTAAAAAACCTTCGTGGAACTTTTGGCTAGAAATGGGAATCATAAGGGAAGACAATGAGTATGTATAGTAAGTTAGTGTTTAAGGACTCTTGGGCCAAAAATATGTTCAGTAGGTCAAATATGGACTTCTGTATAGCCATAACATGTAAAAAATAAAAAAAAAATAAAAATAAAAAAAACTTTTAAAAAAACTTTCAAAAAAACTTCCGTGGAACTTTTGGCTAGTAAAGGGAATCATAAGGGAAGTCAATGAGTATGTATAGTAAGTTAGTGTTTAAGGACTCTTGGGTCAAAAATATGTTCAGTAGGTCAAATATGGACTTCTGTACAGCCATAGCATGTAAAAAAAATACAAATTAAAAAAACTTTAAAAAAACCTTTAAAAAAAACTTTTTAAAAAACTTTCATGGAACTTTTGGCTAGAAATGGGAATAAGAAAAGAAGTCAATGAGTATGTATAGTAAGTTAGTGTTTAAGTACTCTTGAACCAAAAATATGTTCAGTAGGTCAAATGTGGACTTCTATATAGCCATAAAATGTAAAAAAAAAAATAAAAAAAAAATAAAAAAAACTTTTAAAAAACTTAAAAATAAACTTTCATGGAAATTTTGGCTAGTAATGGGAATCATAAGGGAAGTCAATGAGTATGTATAGTAAGTTAGTGTTTAAGGACTCTTGGGTCAAAAATATGTTCAGTAGGTCAAATATGGACTTCTGTACAGCCATAGCATGTAAAAAAAATACAAATTAAAAAATTTTTAAAAAACCTTTAAAAAAAACTTTTTAAAAAACTTTCGTGGAACTTTTGGCTAGAAATGGGAATAAGAAAAGAAGTCAATGAGTATGTATAGTAAGTTAGTGTTTAAGGTCTCTTGGACCAAAAATATGTTCAGTAGGTCAAATATGGACTTCTGTACAACCATAACATGTAAAAAAAAAAAAAAAAAATACAACAAAAAAAAAAACTTTTGTGGAACTTTTGGCTAGTAATGGGAATCAGAACTGAATTCAATGAGTATGTATAGTAAGTTAGTGTTTAAGTACTCTTGAACCAAAAATATGTTCAGTAGGTCAAATGTGGACTTCTGTATAGCCATAAAATGTAAAAAATAAATAAATAAATAAAATAAAAAAAACTTTTAAAAAACTTAAAAATAAACTTTCATGGAAATTTTGGCTAGTAATGGGAATCATAAGGGAAGTCAATGAGTATGTATAGTAAGTTAGTGTTTAAGGACTCTTGGGCCAAAAATATGTTCAGTAGGTCAAATATGGACTTCTGTACAGCCATAACATGTAAAAAAAAAAAAAAAAAATACAAAAAAAAAAATTTTTGGCTAGTAATGGGAATCAGAAATGAAGTCAATGAGTATGTATAGTAAGTTAGTGTTTAAGAACTCTTGAACCAAAAATATGTTCAGTAGGTCAAATGTGGACTTCTGTATAGCCATAACATGTAAAAAATAAAAAGAAAATTAAAAATAAAATTTTTTTAAAAAAAAACTTTCAAAAAAACTTCCGTGGAACTTTTGGCTAGTAAAGGGAATCATAAGGGAAGTCAATGAGTATGTATAGTAAGTTAGTGTTTAAGGACTCTTGGGTCAAAAATATGTTCAGTAGGTCAAATATGGACTTCTGTACAGCCATAGCATGTAAAAAAAATACAAATTAAAAAAACTTTAAAAAACCTTTAAAAAAAACTTTTTAAAAAACTTTCGTGGAACTTTTGGCTAGAAATGGGAATAAGAAAAGAAGTCAATGAGTATGTTTAGTAAGTTAGTGTTTAAGGACTCCTGAACCAAAAATATGTTCAGTAGGTCAAATATGGACTTCTGTACAGCCATGACATATAAAAAAAAAAAAAAAAAAAAAAAAATTAAAAAACCTTTAAAAAACACTTTCGTGGAACTTTTGGCTAGTAAAGGCAATCAGAACAGAAGTCAATGAGTACGTATAGTAAGTTAGTGTTTAAGGTCTCTTGGACCAAAAATATGTTCAGTAGGTCAAATATGGACTTCTGTACAGCCATAACATGTAAAAAAAAATGTAAAAAAATTAATAAATAAATAAAAAACTTTAAAAAACCTTTAAAAAAACCTTTCGTGGAACTTTTGGCTTGTAAAGGGAATCAGAACAGAAGTCAATGAGTATGTATAGTAAAGTAAGTTAGGGTTTAAGGACTCTTGAACCAAAAATATGTCCAGAAGGGTCAAATATGGACTTCTGTATAGCCATAACATGTGAAAAAAATAACATTAACATTTTTTTTTTTTTTTTCAAAAACCCTAAAAGAAATTTTTTTTTAAAAAAACATAAAAAAAAAACCTTTTGTGGAACTTTTGGCGATTAAAGGGAATCAAAAGGGAAGTCAATGAGTATGTATAGTAAGTTAGTGTTTAAGGACTCTTGGGTCAAAAATATTTTCAGTAGGTCAAATATGGACTTCTGTACAGCCATAACATGTAAAAAAATTTAAAAAATTAAAAATAAAAAAAACGTTAAAAAAAACTTTTAAACAAAACTTTCATGGAAATTTTGGCTAGTAATGGGAATCATAAGGGAAGTCAATGAGTATGTATAGTAAAGTAAGTTAGTGTTTAAGGACTCTTGTACCAAAAATATGTCCAGAAGGGTCAAATATGGACTTCTGTATAGCCATAACATGTGAAAAAAATACCATTAAAATTTTTTTTTTTTTTTTCAAAAACCCTAAAAGAAAAAAAACTTTAAAAAACATTAAGAAAAAACCTTTCGTGGAACTTTTGGCTAGTAAAGGGAATCATAAGGGAAGTCAATGAGTGTGTATAGTAAGTTAGTGTTTAAGGTCTCTTGGACCAAAAATATGTTCAGTAGGTCAAATATGGACTTCTGTACAACCATAAAATGTAAAAAAAATAAAATAAAATAAAATAAAAAAAACTTTTAAAAAACTTAAAAATAAACTTTCATGGAAATTTTGGCTAGTAATGGGAATCATAAGGGAAGTCAATGAGTATGTATAGTAAGTTAGTGTTTAAGGACTCTTGGGCCAAAAATATGTTCAGTAGGTCAAATATGGACTTCTGTACAGCCATAACATGTAAAAAAAAAATACAAAATACAAAAAAAAAAAAACTTTTGTGGAACTTTTGGCTAGTAATGGGAATCATAAGGGAAGTCAATGAGTATGTATAGTAAGTTAGTGTTTAAGGACTCTTGGGCCAAAAATATGTTCAGTAGGTCAAATATGGACTTCTGTATAGCCATAACATGTAAAAAATAAAAAAAATTTAAAAATAAAAAAAACTTTAAAAAAAACTTTCAAAAAAACTTCCGTGGAACTTTTGGCTAGTAAAGGGAATCATAAGGGAAGTCAATGAGTATGTATAGTAAGTTAGTGTTTAAGGACTCTTGGGTCAAAAATATGTTCAGTAGGTCAAATATGGACTTCTGTACAGCCATAACATGTAAAAAAAAAAAAAAAAAAAAACTTTAAAAAACCTTTAAAAAAAACGTTTAAAAAAACTTTCATGAAACTTTTGTCTAGAAATGGGAATCAGAAAGGAAGTCAATGAGTATGTATAGTAAGTTAGTGTTTAAGGACTCTTGGACCAAAAATATGTTCAGTAGGTCAAATATGGACTTCTGTACAGCCATAACATATAAAAAAAAAAAAAAAAACTTTCAAAACTTTTTTCAAAAAAACGTTCAAAAAACGTTCAAAAAAACTTTCGTGGAACTTTTGGCTAGTAAAGGGAATCATAAGGGAAGTCAATGAGTATGTATAGTAAGTTAGTGTTTAAGGACTCTTGGGTCAAAAATATGTTCAGTAGGTCAAATATGGACTTCTGTACAGCCATAGCATGTAAAAAAAATACAAATTAAAAAAACTTTAAAAAACCTTTAAAAAAAACTTTTTAAAAAACTTTCGTGGAACTTTTGGCTAGAAATGGGAATAAGAAAAGAAGTCAATGAGTATGTTTAGTAAGTTAGTGTTTAAGGACTCCTGAACCAAAAATATGTTCAGTAGGTCAAATATGGACTTCTGTACAGCCATGACATATAAAAAAAAAAAATAAATAAAAAAAAAATTTAAAAAACCTTTAAAAAACACTTTCGTGGAACTTTTGGCTAGTAAAGGCAATCAGAACAGAAGTCAATGAGTACGTATAGTAAGTTAGTGTTTAAGGTCTCTTGGACCAAAAATATGTTCAGTAGGTCAAATATGGACTTCTGTACAGCCATAACATGTAAAAAAAAATGTAAAAAAATTAATAAATAAATAAAAAACTTTAAAAAACCTTTAAAAAAACCTTTCGCGGAACTTTTGGCTTGTAAAGGGAATCGGAACAGAAGTCAATGAGTATGTATAGTAAAGTAAGTTAGTGTTTAAGGACTCTTGAACCAAAAATATGTCCAGAAGGGTCAAATATGGACTTCTGTATAGCCATAGCATGTAAAAAAAATACAAATTAAAAAAACTTTAAAAAACCTTAAAAAAAAACTTTTTAAAAAACCTTCGTGGAACTTTTGGCTAGAAATGGGAATCATAAGGGAAGACAATGAGTATGTATAGTAAGTTAGTGTTTAAGGACTCTTGGGCCAAAAATATGTTCAGTAGGTCAAATATGGACTTCTGTATAGCCATAACATGTAAAAAATAAAAAAAAAATAAAAATAAAAAAAACTTTTAAAAAAACTTTCAAAAAAACTTCCGTGGAACTTTTGGCTAGTAAAGGGAATCATAAGGGAAGTCAATGAGTATGTATAGTAAGTTAGTGTTTAAGGACTCTTGGGTCAAAAATATGTTCAGTAGGTCAAATATGGACTTCTGTACAGCCATAGCATGTAAAAAAAATACAAATTAAAAAAACTTTAAAAAAACCTTTAAAAAAAACTTTTTAAAAAACTTTCATGGAACTTTTGGCTAGAAATGGGAATAAGAAAAGAAGTCAATGAGTATGTATAGTAAGTTAGTGTTTAAGTACTCTTGAACCAAAAATATGTTCAGTAGGTCAAATGTGGACTTCTATATAGCCATAAAATGTAAAAAAAAAAATAAAAAAAAAATAAAAAAAACTTTTAAAAAACTTAAAAATAAACTTTCATGGAAATTTTGGCTAGTAATGGGAATCATAAGGGAAGTCAATGAGTATGTATAGTAAGTTAGTGTTTAAGGACTCTTGGGTCAAAAATATGTTCAGTAGGTCAAATATGGACTTCTGTACAGCCATAGCATGTAAAAAAAATACAAATTAAAAAAATTTTAAAAAACCTTTAAAAAAAACTTTTTAAAAAACTTTCGTGGAACTTTTGGCTAGAAATGGGAATAAGAAAAGAAGTCAATGAGTATGTATAGTAAGTTAGTGTTTAAGGTCTCTTGGACCAAAAATATGTTCAGTAGGTCAAATATGGACTTCTGTACAACCATAACATGTAAAAAAAAAAAAAAAAAATACAACAAAAAAAAAAACTTTTGTGGAACTTTTGGCTAGTAATGGGAATCAGAACTGAATTCAATGAGTATGTATAGTAAGTTAGTGTTTAAGTACTCTTGAACCAAAAATATGTTCAGTAGGTCAAATGTGGACTTCTGTATAGCCATAAAATGTAAAAAATAAATAAATAAATAAAATAAAAAAAACTTTTAAAAAACTTAAAAATAAACTTTCATGGAAATTTTGGCTAGTAATGGGAATCATAAGGGAAGTCAATGAGTATGTATAGTAAGTTAGTGTTTAAGGACTCTTGGGCCAAAAATATGTTCAGTAGGTCAAATATGGACTTCTGTACAGCCATAACATGTAAAAAAAAAAAAAAAAAATACAAAAAAAAAAAATTTTGGCTAGTAATGGGAATCAGAAATGAAGTCAATGAGTATGTATAGTAAGTTAGTGTTTAAGAACTCTTGAACCAAAAATATGTTCAGTAGGTCAAATGTGGACTTCTGTATAGCCATAACATGTAAAAAATAAAAAGAAAATTAAAAATAAAATTTTTTTTTAAAAAAACTTTCAAAAAAACTTCCGTGGAACTTTTGGCTAGTAAAGGGAATCATAAGGGAAGTCAATGAGTATGTATAGTAAGTTAGTGTTTAAGGACTCTTGGGTCAAAAATATGTTCAGTAGGTCAAATATGGACTTCTGTACAGCCATAGCATGTAAAAAAAATACAAATTAAAAAAACTTTAAAAAACCTTTAAAAAAAACTTTTTAAAAAACTTTCGTGGAACTTTTGGCTAGAAATGGGAATAAGAAAAGAAGTCAATGAGTATGTTTAGTAAGTTAGTGTTTAAGGACTCCTGAACCAAAAATATGTTCAGTAGGTCAAATATGGACTTCTGTACAGCCATGACATATAAAAAAAAAAAAAAAAAAAAAAAAAATTAAAAAACCTTTAAAAAACACTTTCGTGGAACTTTTGGCTAGTAAAGGCAATCAGAACAGAAGTCAATGAGTACGTATAGTAAGTTAGTGTTTAAGGTCTCTTGGACCAAAAATATGTTCAGTAGGTCAAATATGGACTTCTGTACAGCCATAACATGTAAAAAAAAATGTAAAAAAATTAATAAATAAATAATAAACTTTAAAAAACCTTTAAAAAAACCTTTCGTGGAACTTTTGGCTTGTAAAGGGAATCAGAACAGAAGTCAATGAGTATGTATAGTAAAGTAAGTTAGGGTTTAAGGACTCTTGAACCAAAAATATGTCCAGAAGGGTCAAATATGGACTTCTGTATAGCCATAACATGTGAAAAAAATAACATTAACATTTTTTTTTTTTTTTTCAAAAACCCTAAAAGAATTTTTTTTTTAAAAAAACATAAAAAAAAAACCTTTTGTGGAACTTTTGGCGATTAAAGGGAATCAAAAGGGAAGTCAATGAGTATGTATAGTAAGTTAGTGTTTAAGGACTCTTGGGTCAAAAATATTTTCAGTAGGTCAAATATGGACTTCTGTACAGCCATAACATGTAAAAAAATTTAAAAAATTAAAAATAAAAAAAACGTTAAAAAAAACTTTTAAACAAAACTTTCATGGAAATTTTGGCTAGTAATGGGAATCATAAGGGAAGTCAATGAGTATGTATAGTAAAGTAAGTTAGTGTTTAAGGACTCTTGTACCAAAAATATGTCCAGAAGGGTCAAATATGGACTTCTGTATAGCCATAACATGTGAAAAAAATACCATTAAAAATTTTTTTTTTTTTTTCAAAAACCCTAAAAGAAAAAAAACTTTAAAAAACATTTTAAAAAAACCTTTCGTGGAACTTTTGGCTAGTAAAGGGAATCATAAGGGAAGTCAATGAGTGTGTATAGTAAGTTAGTGTTTAAGGTCTCTTGGACCAAAAATATGTTCAGTAGGTCAAATATGGACTTCTGTACAGCCATAGCATGTAAAAAAAATACAAATTAAAAAAACTTTAAAAAACCTTTAAAAAAAACTTTTTAAAAAACTTTCTTGGAACTTTTGGCTAGAAATGGGAATAAGAAAAGAATTCAATGAGTATGTTTCGTAAGTTAGTGCTTAAGGTCTCTTGGACCAAAAATATGTTCAGTAGGTCAAATATGGACTTCTGTACAGCCATAGCATGTAAAAAAAATACAAATTAAAAAAACTTTAAAAAACCTTTAAAAAAAACTTTTTAACAAACTTTCGTGGAACTTTTGGCTAGAAATGGGAATAAGAAAAGAAGTCAATGAGTATGTTTAGTAAGTTAGTGTTTAAGGACTCCTGAACCAAAAATATGTTCAGTAGGTCAAATATGGACTTCTGTACAGCCATGACATATAAAAAAATTTAAAAAAAAAATAAAAAATTTAAAAAACCTTTAAAAAACACTTTCGTGGAACTTTTGGCTAGTAAAGGCAATCAGAACAGAAGTCAATGAGTACGTATAGTAAGTTAGTGTTTAAGGTCTCTTGGACCAAAAATATGTTCAGTAGGTCAAATATGGACTTTTGTACAGCCATAACATGTAAAAAAAAATGTAAAAAAATTAATAAATAAATAAAAAACTTTAAAAAACCTTTAAAAAAAACCTTTTGTGGAAGTTTTGGCTAGTAAAGGGAATCATAAGGGAAGTCAATGAGTATGTATAGTAAGTTAGTGTTTAAGGACTCTTGGGTCAAAAATATGTTCAGTAGGTCAAATATGGACTTTTGTACAGCCATAACATGTAGAAATTTTTTTTTTTAAATTAATAAATAAATGAAAAACTTTAAAAAAACCTTTAAAAAAACCTTTTGTGGAAGTTTTGGCTAGTAAAGGGAATCATAAGGGAAGTCAATGAGTATGTATAGTAAGTTAGTGTTTAAGGTCTCTTGGACCAAAAATATGTTCAGTAGGTCAAATATGGACTTCTGTACAGCCATAGCATGTAAAAAAAATACAAATTAAAAAAACTTTAAAAAACCTTTAAAAAAAACTTTTTAAAAAACTTTCGTGGAACTTTTGGCTAGTAATGGGAATCATAGGGGAAGTCAATGAGTATGTATAGTAAAGTAAGTTAGTGTTTAAGGACTCTTGAACCAAAAATATGTCCAGAAGGGTCAAATATGGACTTCTGTATAGCCATAACATGTGAAAAAAATAAAATAAAATATATTTTTTTTTTTTCAAAAACCCTAAAAGAAAAAATACTTAAAAAAAACATTAAGAAAAAACCTTTTGTGGAACTTTTGGCTAGTAAAGGGAATCATTAGGGAAGTCAATGAGTATGTATAGTAAGTTAGTGTTTAAGGTCTCTTGGGCCAAAAATATGTTCAGTAGGTCAAATATGGATTTCTGTACAGCCATAACATATAAAAACTAAAAAAAACTGATAAAATAAAAAAAACTTTAAAAAACCTTTAAAAAGAACCTTTTGTGGAACTTTTGGCTAGTAATGGGAATCATAAGGGAAGTCAATGAGTGTGTATAGTAAGTTAGTGTTTAAGGTCTCCTGGACCAAAAATATGTTCAGTAGGTCAAATATGGACTTCTGTACAGCCATAGCATGTAAAAAAAATACAAATTAAAAAAACTTTAAAAAACCTTTAAAAAAACCTTTTAAAAAAACTTTCGTGGAACTTTTGGCTAGAAATGGGAATAAGAAAAGAAGTCAATGAGTATGTTTAGTAAGTTAGTGTTTAAGGTCTCTTGGACCAAAAATATGTTCAGTAGGTCAAATATGGACTTCTGTACAGCCATAACATGTAAAAAAAAAAAAAATACAACAAAAAAAAAAACTTTTGTGGAACTTTTGGCTAGTAATGGGAATCAGAACTGAAGTCAATGAGTATGTATAGTAAGTTAGTGTTTAAGTACTCTTGAACCAAAAATATGTTCAGTAGGTCAAATGTGGACTTCTGTATAGCCATAACATGTAAAAAAATTTCTAAAAAAATTAAATAAAAAAAACTTTAAAAAACTTTAAAAAAAACTTTCATGGAAATGTTGGCTAGTAATGGGAATCATAAGGGAAGTCAATGAGTATGTATAGTAAGTTAGTGTTTAAGGACTCTTGGGCCAAAAATATGTTCAGTAGGTCAAATATGGACTTCTGTACAGCCATAACATGTAAAAAAAAAAAAAAAAAAAATACAAACAAAAAAAAAACTTTTGTGGAACTTTTGGTTAGTAATGGGAATCAGAACTGAAGTCAATGAGTATGTATAGTAAGTTAGTGTTTAAGAACTCTTGAACCAAAAATATGTTCAGTAGGTCAAATGTGGACTTCTGTATAGCCATAACATGTAAAAAAATAAAATAAAATAAAAATAAAAAATTTTTTTAAAAATCTTTAAAAAAAACTTTCATGGAAATTTTGGCTAGTAATGGGAATCAGAACTGAAGTCAATGAGTATGTATAGTAAGTTAGTGTTTAAGAACTCTTGAACCAAAAATATGTTCAGTAGGTCAAATGTGGACTTCTGTATAGCCATAACATGTAAAAAATAAATAAAAATTAAAAATAAAAAAAACTTTTAAAAAAACTTACAAAAAAACTTCCGTGGAACTTTTGGCTACTAAAGAGAATCATAAGGGAAGTCAATGAGTATGTATAGTAAGTTAGTGTTTAAGGACTCTTGGGTCAAATATATGTTCAGTAGGTCAAATATGGACTTCTGTACAGCCATAGCATGTAAAAAAATACAAATTAAAAAAACTTTAAAAAACCTTTAAAAAAAACTTTTTAAAAAACTTTCGTGGAACTTTTGGCTAGAAATGGGAATAAGAAAAGAAGTCAATGAGTATGTTTAGTAAGTTAGTGTTTAAGGTCTCTTGGACCAAAAATATGTTCAGTAGGTCAAATGTGGACTTCTGTATAGCCATAACATGTAAAAAAAATTTTTTAAAAATTAAATAAAAAAAACTTTTAAAAATCTTTAAAAAAAACTTTCATAGAAATTTTGGCTAGTAATGGGAATCAGAACTGAAGTCAATGAGTATGTATGGTAAGTTAGTGTTTAAGAACTCTTGAACCAAAAATTTGTTCAGTAGGTCAAATGTGGACTTCTGTATAGCCATAACATGTAAAAAATTTAAAAAAAAATAAAAATAAAAAAAACTTTTAAAAAAACGTTCAAAAAAACTTCCGTGGAACTTTTGGCTAGTAAAGGGAATCATAAGGGAAGTCAATGAGTATGTATAGTAAGTTAGTGTTTAAGGACTCTTGGGTCAAAAATATGTTCAGTAGGTCAAATATGGACTTCTGTACAGCCATAGCATGTAAAAAAATACAAATTAAAAAAACTTTAAAAAACCTTTAAAAAAACCTTTTGTGGAAGTTTTGGCTAGTAAAGGGAATCATAAGGGAAGTCAATGAGTATGTATAGTAAGTTAGTGTTTAGGGACTCTTGGGTCAAAAATATGTTCAGTAGGTCAAATATGGACTTCTGTACAGCCATAACATGTAGAATTTTTTTTTTTTAAATTAATAAATAAATGAAAAACTTTAAAAAAACCTTTAAAAAAACCTTTTGTGGAAGTTTTGGCTAGTAAAGGGAATCATAAGGGAAGTCAATGAGTATGTATAGTAAGTTAGTGTTTAAGGTCTCTTGGACCAAAAATATGTTCAGTAGGTCAAATATGGACTTCTGTACAACCATAGCATGTAAAAAAAATACAAATTAAAAAAACTTTAAAAAACCTTTAAAAAAAACTTTTTAAAAAACTTTCGTGGAACTTTTGGCTAGTAATGGGAATCATAGGGGAAGTCAATGAGTATGTATAGTAAAGTAAGTTAGTGTTTAAGGACTCTTGAACCAAAAATATGTCCAGAAGGGTCAAATATGGACTTCTGTATAGCCATAACATGTGAAAAAAATAAAATTAAATTTTTTTTTTTTTTTTCAAAAACCCTAAAACAAAAAAAACTTTAAAAAAAACATTAAGAAAAAACCTTTTGTGGAACTTTTGGCTAGTAAAGGGAATCATAAGGGAAGTCAATGAGTATGTATAGTAAGTTAGTGTTTAAGGTCTCTTGGGCCAAAAATATGTTCAGTAGGTCAAATATGGATTTCTGTACAGCCATAACATATAAAAACAAAAAAAAACTGATAAAATAAAAAAAACTTTAAAAAAACTTTAAAAAGAACCTTTTGTGGAACTTTTGGCTAGTAATGGGAATCATAAGGGAAGTCAATGAGTGTGTATAGTAAGTTAGTGTTTAAGGTCTCCTGGACCAAAAATATGTTCAGTAGGTCAAATATGGACTTCTGTACAGCCATAGCATGTAAAAAAAATACAAATTAAAAAAACTTTAAAAAACCTTTAAAAAAAACTTTTTAAAAAACTTTCGTGGAACTTTTGGCTAGAAATGGGAATAAGAAAAGAAGTCAATGAGTATGTTTAGTAAGTTAGTGTTTAAGGTCTCTTGGACCAAAAATATGTTCAGTAGGTCAAATATGGACTTCTGTACAGCCATAACATGTAAAAAAAAAAAAAAAAAAAACTTTAAAAAACCTTTTAAAAAAAACGTTTAAAAAAACTTTCATGAAACTTTTGGCTAGAAATGGGAATCAGAAAGGAAGTCAATGAGTATGTATAGTAAGTTAGTGTTTAAGGACTCTTGGACCAAAAATATGTTCAGTAGGTCAAATATGGACTTCTGTACAGCCATAACATATAAAAATAAAAAAAAAACTTTCAAAACTTTTTTCAAAAAAACGTTCAAAAACCGTTCAAAAAAACTTTCGTGGAACTTTTGGCTAGTAAAGGGAATCATAAGGGAAGTCAATGAGTATGTATAGTAAGTTAGTGTTTAAGGACTCTTGGGTCAAAAATATGTTCAGTAGGTCAAATATGGACTTCTGTACAGCTATAACATGTAAACAAATAGATAAAAAAAAAATACTTTTGTGGAACTTTTGGCTAGTAAATTGAATCATAAGGGAAGTCAATGAGTATTGATAGTAAGTTAGTGTTTAAGGTCTCTTGGGCCAAAAATATGTTCAGAAGGTCAAATATGGATTTCTGTACAGCCATAACATATAAAAACAAAAAAAAACTAATAAAATAAAAACACCTTTAAAAAACCTTTAAAAAGAACCTTTTGTGGAACTTTTGGCTAGTGATGGGAATCATAAGGGAAGTCAATGAGTGTGTATAGTAAGTTAGTGTTTAAGGTCTCTTGGACCAAAAATATGTTCAGTAGGTCAAATATGGACTTCTGTACAGCCATAGCATGTAAAAAAAATACAAATTAAAAAAACTTTAAAAAACCTTTAAAAAAAACTTTTTAAAAAACTTTCGTGGAACTTTTGGCTAGAAATGGGAATAAGAAAAGAAGTCAATGAGTATGTATAGTAAGTTAGTGTTTAAGGTCTCTTGGACCAAAAATATGTTCAGTAGGTCAAATATGGACTTCTGTACAACCATAACATGTAAAAAAAAAAAAAAAAAAATACAACAAAAAAAAAAACTTTTGTGGAACTTTTGGCTAGTAATGGGAATCAGAACTGAATTCAATGAGTATGTATAGTAAGTTAGTGTTTAAGTACTCTTGAACCAAAAATATGTTCAGTAGGTCAAATGTGGACTTCTGTATAGCCATAAAATGTAAAAAATAAATAAATAAATAAAATAAAAAAAACTTTTAAAAAACTTAAAAATAAACTTTCATGGAAATTTTGGCTAGTAATGGGAATCATAAGGGAAGTCAATGAGTATGTATAGTAAGTTAGTGTTTAAGGACTCTTGGGCCAAAAATATGTTCAGTAGGTCAAATATGGACTTCTGTACAGCCATAACATGTAAAAAAAAAATACAAAAATACAAAAAAAAAAAATTTTGGCTAGTAATGGGAATCAGAACTGAAGTCAATGAGTATGTATAGTAAGTTAGTGTTTAAGAACTCTTGAACCAAAAATATGTTCAGTAGGTCAAATGTGGACTTCTGTATAGCCATAACATGTAAAAAATAAAAATAAAATTAAAAATAAAATTTTTTTTTTAAAAAACTTTCAAAAAAACTTCCGTGGAACTTTTGGCTAGTAAAGGGAATCATAAGGGAAGTCAATGAGTATGTATAGTAAGTTAGTGTTTAAGGACTCTTGTACCAAAAATATGTCCAGAAGGGTCAAATATGGACTTCTGTATAGCCATAACATGTGAAAAAAATACCATAAAAATTTTTTTTTTTTTTTTCAAAAACCCTAAAAGAAAAAAAACTTTAAAAAACATTTTAAAAAAACCTTTCGTGGAACTTTTGGCTAGTAAAGGGAATCATAAGGGAAGTCAATGAGTGTGTATAGTAAGTTAGTGTTTAAGGTCTCTTGGACCAAAAATATGTTCAGTAGGTCAAATATGGACTTCTGTACAGCCATAGCATGTAAAAAAAATACAAATTAAAAAAACTTTAAAAAACCTTTAAAAAAAACTTTTTAAAAAACTTTCTTGGAACTTTTGGCTAGAAATGGGAATAAGAAAAGAATTCAATGAGTATGTTTAGTAAGTTAGTGCTTAAGGTCTCTTGGACCAAAAATATGTTCAGTAGGTCAAATATGGACTTCTGTACAGCCATAGCATGTAAAAAAAAATACAAATTAAAAAAACTTTAAAAAACCTTTAAAAAAAACTTTTTAACAAACTTTCGTGGAACTTTTGGCTAGAAATGGGAATAAGAAAAGAAGTCAATGAGTATGTTTAGTAAGTTAGTGTTTAAGGACTCCTGAACCAAAAATATGTTCAGTAGGTCAAATATGGACTTCTGTACAGCCATGACATATAAAAAAATAAAAAAAAAATAAAAAATTTAAAAAACCTTTAAAAAACACTTTCGTGGAACTTTTGGCTAGTAAAGGCAATCAGAACAGAAGTCAATGAGTACGTATAGTAAGTTAGTGTTTAAGGTCTCTTGGACCAAAAATATGTTCAGTAGGTCAAATATGGACTTCTGTACAGCCATAACATGTAAAAAAAATGTAAAAAAATTAATAAATAAATAAAAAACTTTAAAAAACCTTTAAAAAAACCTTTCGTGGAACTTTTGGCTTGTAAAGGGAATCAGAACAGAAGTCAATGAGTATGTATAGTAAAGTAAGTTAGGGTTTAAGGACTCTTGAACCAAAAATATGTCCAGAAGGGTCAAATATGGACTTCTGTATAGCCATAACATGTGAAAAAAATAACATTAACATTTTTTTTTTTTTTTTTTTAAACCCTAAAATAATTTTTTTTTTTAAAAAACATTAAAAAAAACCTTTTGTGGAACTTTTGGCAATTAAAGGGAATCAAAAGGGAAGTCAATGAGTATGTATAGTAAGTTAGTGTTTAAGGACTCTTGGGTCAAAAATATTTTCAGTAGGTCAAATATGGACTTCTGTACAGCCATAACATGTAAAAAAATTTAAAAAATTAAAAATAAAAAAAACGTTAAAAAAAACTTTTAAACAAAACTTTCATGGAAATTTTGGCTAGTAATGGGAATCATAAGGGAAGTCAATGAGTATGTATAGTAAAGTAAGTTAGTGTTTCAGGACTCTTGTACCAAAAATATGTCCAGAAGGGTCAAATATGGACTTCTGTATAGCCATAACATGTGAAAAAAATACCATTAAAATTTTTTTTTTTTTTTTCAAAAACCCTAAAAGAAAAAAAACTTTAAAAAAACATTTTAAAAAAACCTTTCGTGGAACTTTTGGCTAGTAAAGGGAATCATAAGGGAAGTCGATGAGTGTGTATAGTAAGTTAGTGTTTAAGGTCTCTTGGACCAAAAATATGTTCAGTAGGTCAAATATGGACTTCTGTACAGCCATAGCATGTAAAAAAAATACAAATTAAAAAAACTTTAAAAAAACTTTAAAAAAAACTTTTTAAAAAACTTTCTTGGAACTTTTGGCTAGAAATGGGAATAAGAAAAGAATACAATGAGTATGTTTAGTAAGTTAGTGTTTAAGGTCTCTTGGACCAAAAATATGTTCAGTAGGTCAAATATGGACTTCTGTACAGCCATAGCATGTAAAAAAAATACAAATTAAAAAAACTTTAAAAAACCTTTAAAAAAAACTTTTTAACAAACTTTCGTGGAACTTTTGGCTAGAAATGGGAATAAGAAAAGAAGTCAATGAGTATGTTTAGTAAGTTAGTGTTTAAGGACTCCTGAACCAAAAATATGTTCAGTAGGTCAAATATGGACTTCTGTACAGCCATGACATATAAAAAAATTAAAAAAAAATAAAAAATTTAAAAAACCTTTAAAAAACACTTTCGTGGAACTTTTGGCTAGTAAAGGCAATCAGAACAGAAGTCAATGAGTACGTATAGTAAGTTAGTGTTTAAGGTCTCTTGGACCAAAAATATGTTCAGTAGGTCAAATATGGACTTTTGTACAGCCATAACATGTAAAAAAAAATGTAAAAAAATTAATAAATAAATAAAAAACTTTAAAAAACCTTTAAAAAAACCTTTTGTGGAAGTTTTGGCTAGTAAAGGGAATCATAAGGGAAGTCAATGAGTATGTATAGTAAGTTAGTGTTTAAGGACTCTTGGGTCAAAAATATGTTCAGTAGGTCAAATATGGACTTCTGTACAGCCATAACATGTAGAATTTTTTTTTTTTAAATTAATAAATAAATGAAAAACTTAAAAAAAAAACTTTAAAAAAACCTTTTGTGGAAGTTTTGGCTAGTAAAGGGAATCATAAGGGAAGTCAATGAGTATGTATAGTAAGTTATTGTTTAAGGTCTCTTGGACCAAAAATATGTTCAGTAGGTCAAATATGGACTTCTGTACAGCCATAGCATGTAAAAAAAATACAAATTAAAAAAATTTAAAAAACCTTTAAAAAAAACTTTTTAAAAAACTTTCGTGGAACTTTTGGCTAGTAATGGGAATCATAGGGGAAGTCAATGAGTATGTATAGTAAAGTAAGTTAGTGTTTAAGGACTCTTGAACCAAAATATGTCCAGAAGGGTCAAATATGGACTTCTGTATAGCCATAACATGTGAAAAAAATAAAATTAAATTTTTTTTTTTTTTTTAAAAAACCCTAAAAGAAAAAAAACTTTAAAAAAACATTAAGAAAAAACCTTTTGTGGAACTTTTGGCTAGTAAAGGGAATCATAAGGGAAGTCAATGAGTATGTATAGTAAGTTAGTGTTTAAGGTCTCTTGGGCCAAAAATATGTTCAGTAGGTCAAATATGGATTTCTGTACAGCCATAACATATAAAAACTAAAAAAAACTGATAAAATAAAAAAAACTTTAAAAAACCTTTAAAAAGAACCTTTTGTGGAACTTTTGGCTAGTAATGGGAATCATAAGGGAAGTCAATGAGTGTGTATAGTAAGTTAGTGTTTAAGGTCTCCTGGACCAAAAATATGTTCAGTAGGTCAAATATGGACTTCTGTACAGCCATAGCATGTAAAAAAAATACAAATTAAAAAAACTTTAAAAAACCTTTAAAAAAAACTTTTTAAAAAACTTTCGTGTAACTTTTGGCTAGAAATGGGAATAAGAAAAGAAGTCAATGAGTATGTTTAGTAAGTTAGTGTTTAAGGTCTCTTGGACCAAAAATATGTTCAGTAGGTCAAATATGGACTTCTGTACAGCCATAACATGTAAAAAAAAAAAAAAATACAACAAAAAAAAAAACTTTCATGGAACTTTTGGCTAGTAATGGGAATCAGAACTGAAGTCAATGAGTATGTATAGTAAGTTAGTGTTTAAGGACTCTTGGGCCAAAAATATGTTCAGTAGGTCAAATATGGACTTCTGTACAGCCATAACATGTAAAAAAAAAAAAAAAAAAATACAAACAAAAAAAAAACTTTTGTGGAACTTTTGGTTAGTAATGGGAATCAGAACTGAAGTCAATGAGTATGTATAGTAAGTTAGTGTTTAAGAACTCTTGAACCAAAAATATTTTCATTAGGTCAAATGTGGACTTCTGTATAGCCATAACATGTAAAAAAATAAAATAAAATAAAAATAAAAATTTTTTTTAAAAATCTTTAAAAAAAACTTTCATAGAAATTTTGGCTAGTAATGGGAATCAGAACTGAAGTCAATGAGTATGTATAGTAAGTTAGTGTTTAAGAACTCTTGAACCAAAAATATGTTCAGTAGGTCAAATGTGGACTTCTGTATAGCCATAACATGTAAAAAATAAATAAAAATTAAAAATAAAAAAAACTTTTAAAAAAACTTACAAAAAAACTTCCGTGGAACATTTGGCTACTAAAGGGAATCATAAGGGAAGTCAATGAGTATGTATAGTAAGTTAGTGTTTAAGGACTCTTGGGTCAAATATATGTTCAGTAGGTCAAATATGGACTTCTGTACAGCCATAGCATGTAAAAAAATACAAATTAAAAAAACTTTAAAAAACCTTTAAAAAAAACTTTTTAAAAAACTTTCGTGGAACTTTTGGCTAGAAATGGGAATAAGAAAAGAAGTCAATGAGTATGTTTAGTAAGTTAGTGTTTAAGGTCTCTTGGACCAAAAATATGTTCAGTAGGTCAAATGTGGACTTCTGTATAGCCATAACATGTAAAAAATTAAATAAAAAAATTAAATAAAAAAAACTTTTAAAAATCTTTAAAAAAAACTTTCATAGAAATTTTGGCTAGTAATGGGAATCAGAACTGAAGTCAATGAGTATGTATAGTAAGTTAGTGTTTAAGAACTCTTGAACCAAAAATTTGTTCAGTAGGTCAAATGTGGACTTCTGTATAGCCATAACATGTAAAAAATTTAAAAAAATAAATAAATAAAAAAAACTTTTAAAAAAACTTTCAAAAAAACTTCCGTGGAACTTTTGGCTAGTAAAGGGAATCATAAGGGAAGTCAATGAGTATGTATAGTAAGTTAGTGTTTAAGGACTCTTGGGTCAAAAATATGTTCAGTAGGTCAAATATGGACTTCTGTACAGCCATAGCATGTAAAAAAATACAAATTAAAAAAACTTTAAAAAACCTTTAAAAAAACCTTTTGTGGAAGTTTTGGCTAGTAAAGGGAATCATAAGGGAAGTCAATGAGTATGTACAGTACGTTAGTTTTTAAGGACTCTTGGGTCAAAAATATGTTCAGTAGGTCAAATATGGACTTCTGTACAGCCATAACATGTAGAAATTTTTTTTTTTTAATTAATAAATAAATGAAAAACTTTAAAAAACCTTTAAAAAAACCTTTCGTGGAACTTTTGGCTAGTAATGGGAATCAGAACAGAAGTCAATGAGTATGTATAGTAAGTTAGTGTTTAAGGACTCTTGGGTCAAATATATGTTCAGTAGGTCAAATATGGACTTCTGTACAGCCATAGCATGTAAAAAAATACAAATTAAAAAAACTTTAAAAAACCTTTAAAAAAAACTTTTTAAAAAACTTTCGTGGAACTTTTGGCTAGAAATGGGAATAAGAAAAGAAGTCAATGAGTATGTTTAGTAAGTTAGTGTTTAAGGTCTCTTGGACCAAAAATATGTTCAGTAGGTCAAATGTGGACTTCTGTATAGCCATAACATGTAAAAAAAAAAATAAAAAAAACTTTAAAAAACTTTTAAAAAAACTTTCATGGAAATTTTGGCTAGTAATGTTAATCATAAGGGAAGTCAATGAGTATGTATAGTAAGTTAGTGTTTAAGGACTCTTGGGCCAAAAATATGTTCAGTAGGTCAAATATGGACTTCTGTACAGCCATAACATGTAAAAAAAAATGTTAAAAAATTAATAAATAAATAAAAAACTTTAAAAAACCTTTAAAAAAACCTTTCGTGGAACTTTTGGCTAGTAAAGGGAATCAGAACAGAAGTCAATGAGTATGTAGAGTAAGTTAGTGTTTAAGGTCTCTTGAGCCAAAAATATGTTCAGTAGGTCAAATATGGACTTCTGTACAGCCATAACATGTAAAAAAAATTAAAAAATTAAAAATAAAAAAAACTTTAAAAAAACTTTTAAACAAAACTTTCATGGAAATTTTGGCTAGTAATGGGAATCATAGGGGAAGTCAATGAGTATGTATAGTAAAGTAAGTTAGTGTTTAAGGACTCTTGAACCAAAAATATGTCCAGAAGGGTCAAATATGGACTTCTGTATAGCCATAACATGTGAAAAAAATAAAATAAAATAAAAAATTTTTTTTTTTTTCAAAAACCCTAAAAGAAAAATAAATTTAAAAAAACATTAAGAAAAAACCTTTCGTGGAACTTTTGGCGATTAAAAGGAATCAAAAGGGAAGTCAATGAGTATGTATAGTAAGTTAGTGTTTAAGGACTCTTGGGTCAAAAATATTTTCAGTAGGTCAAATATGGACATCTATACAGCCCTAACATGTAAAAAAATAAATAAAAAAACTTTTAAAAAACTTTAAAAAACCTTTAAAAAAACCTTTTGTGGAAGTTTTGGCTAGTAAAGGGAATCATAAGGGAAGTCAATGAGTATGTATAGCAAGTTAGTGTTTAAGGACTCTTGGGTCAAAAATATGTTCAGTAGGTCAAATGTGGACTTCTGTACAGCCATAGCATGTAAAAAAAATACAAATTAAAAAAACTTTAAAAAACCTTAAAAAAAAACTTTTTAAAAAACTTTCGTGGAACTTTTGGCTAGAAATGGGAATAAGAAAAGAAGTCAATGAGTATGTTTAGTAAGTTAGTGTTTAAGGACTCCTGAACCAAAAATATGTTCAGTAGGTCAAATATGGACTTCTGTACAGCCATGACATATAAAAAAATAAAAAATAAATAAAAAAAAACTTTAAAAAACACTTTCGTGGAACTTTTGGCTAGTAAAGGCAATCAGAACAGAAGTCAATGAGTACGTATAGTAAGTTAGTGTTTAAGGTCTCTTGGACCAAAAATATGTTCAGTAGGTCAAATATGGACTTCTGTACAGCCATAACATGTAGAATTTTTTTTTTTTAAATTAATAAATAAATAAAAAACTTTAAAAAAACTTGAAAAAAAACTTTCGTGGAACTTTTGGCTAGTAAAGGGAATCAGAACAGAAGTCAATGAATATGTAGAGTAAGTTAGTGTTTAAGGTCTCTTGGACCAAAAATATGTTCAGTAGGTCAAATATGGACTTCTGTACAGCCATAACATGTAAAAAAAATTAAAAAATTAAAAATAAAAAAAACTTTTAAAAAAACTTTTAAACAAAACTTTCATGGAAATTTTGGCTAGTAATGGGAATCATAAGGGAAGTCAATGAGTATGTATAGTAAAGTAAGTTAGTGTTTAAGGACTCTTGTACCAAAAATATGTCCAGAAGGGTCAAATATGGACTTCTGTATAGCCATAACATGTGAAAAAAATAACATTAAAATGTTTTTTTTTTTTTTTCAAAAACCCTAAAATAAAAAAAACTTTAAAAAAACATTTTAAAAAAACCTTTCGTGGAACTTTTGGCTAGTAAAGGGAATCATAAGGGAAGTCAATGAGTGTGTATAGTAAGTTAGTGTTTAAGGTCTCTTGGACCAAAAATATGTTCAGTAGGTCAAATATGGACTTCTGTACAGCCATAGCATGTAAAAAAAATACAAATTAAAAAAACTTTAAAAAACCTTTAAAAAAAACTTTTTAAAAAACTTTCGTGGAACTTTTGGCTAGAAATGGGAATAAGAAAAGAAGTCAATGAGTATGTTTAGTAAGTTAGTGTTTAAGGTCTCTTGGACCAAAAATATGTTCAGTAGGTCAAATATGGACTTCTGTAAAAAAAAAAATACAACAAAAAAAAAAACTTTTGTGGAACTTTTGGCTAGAAATGGGAATAAGAAAAGAAGTCAATGAGTATGTTTAGTAAGTTAGTGTTTAAGGACTCTTGGGCCAAAAATATGTTCAGTAGGTCAAATATGGACTTCTGTACAGCCATAACATGTAAAAAAAAAAAAAAAAAAAAATACAAACAAAAAAAAAACTTTTGTGGAACTTTTGGTTAGTAATGGGAATCAGAACTGAAGTCAATGAGTATGTATAGTAAGTTAGTGTTTAAGAACTCTTGAACCAAAAATATGTTCAGTAGGTCAAATGTGGACTTCTGTATAGCCATAACATGTAAAAAAATAAAATAAAATAAAAATAAAAAAAACTTTTAAAAATCTTTAAAAAAAACTTTCATAGAAATTTTGGCTAGTAATGGGAATCAGAACTGAAGTCAATGAGTATGTATAGTAAGTTAGTGTTTAAGAACTCTTGAACCAAAAATTTGTTCAGTAGGTCAAATGTGGACTTCTGTATAGCCATAACATGTAAAAAAAAATAAAAAAAAAAAAATAAAAAAAACTTTTAAAAAAACTTTCAAAAAAACTTCCGTGGAACTTTTGGCTAGTAAAGGGAATCATAAGGGAAGTCAATGAGTATGTATAGTAAGTTAGTGTTTAAGGACTCTTGGGTCAAAAATATGTTCAGTAGGTCAAATATGGACTTCTGTACAGCCATAACATGTAGAAATTTTTTTTTTTAAATTAATAAATAAATGAAAAACTTTAAAAAACCTTTAAAAAAACCTTTCGTGGAACTTTTGGCTAGTAATGGGAATCAGAACAGAAGTCAATGAGTATGTATAGTAAGTTAGTGTTTAAGGACTCTTGGGTCAAATATATGTTCAGTAGGTCAAATATGGACTTCTGTACAGCCATAGCATGTAAAAAAATACAAATTAAAAAAACTTTAAAAAACCTTTAAAAAAACCTTTCGTGGAACTTTTGGCTAGTAATGGGAATCAGAACAGAAGTCAATGAGTATGTAGAGTAAGTTAGTGTTTAAGGTCTCTTGAGCCAAAAATATGTTCAGTAGGTCAAATATGGACTTCTGTACAGCCATAACATGTAAAAAAAATTAAAAAATTAAAAATAAAAAAAACTTTAAAAAAACTTTTAAACAAAACTTTCATGGAAATTTTGGCTAGTAATGGGAATCATAGGGGAAGTCAATGAGTATGTATAGTAAAGTAAGTTAGTGTTTAAGGACTCTTGAACCAAAAATATGTCCAGAAGTGTCAAATATGGACTTCTGTAAAGCCATAACATGTGAAAAAAATAAAATAAAATAAAATTTTTTTTTTTTTTTTCAAAAACCCTAAAAGAAAAAAAACTTTAAAAAAACATTAAGAAAAAACGTTTCGTGGAACTTTTGGCGATTAAAAGGAATCAAAAGGGAAGTCAATGAGTATGTATAGTAAGTTAGTGTTTAAGGACTCTTGGGTCAAAAATATTTTCAGTAGGTCAAATATGGACATCTATACAGCCCTAACATGTAAAAAAATAAATTAAAAAACTTTTAAAAAACTTTAAAAAACCTTTAAAAAAACCTTTTGTGGAAGTTTTGGCTAGTAAAGGGAATCATAAGGGAAGTCAATGAGTATGTATAGCAAGTTAGTGTTTAAGGACTCTTGGGTCAAAAATATGTTCAGTAGGTCAAATGTGGACTTCTGTACAGCCATAGCATGTAAAAAAAATACAAATTAAAAAAACTTTAAAAAACCTTAAAAAAAAACTTTTTAAAAAACTTTCGTGGAACTTTTGGCTAGAAATGGGAATAAGAAAAGAAGTCAATGAGTATGTTTAGTAAGTTAGTGTTTAAGGACTCCTGAACCAAAAATATGTTCAGTAGGTCAAATATGGACTTCTGTACAGCCATGACATATAAAAAAATAAAAAATAAATAAAAAAAAACTTTAAAAAACACTTTCGTGGAATTTTTGGCTAGTAAAGGCAATCAGAACAGAAGTCAATGAGTACGTATAGTAAGTTAGTGTTTAAGGTCTCTTGGACCAAAAATATGTTCAGTAGGTCAAATATGGACTTCTGTACAGCCATAACATGTAGAATTTTTTTTTTTTAAATTAATAAATAAATAAAAAACTTTAAAAAAACTTTAAAAAAAACTTTCGTGGAACTTTTGGCTAGTAAAGGGAATCAGAACAGAAGTCAATGAATATGTAGAGTAAGTTAGTGTTTAAGGTCTCTTGGACCAAAAATATGTTCAGTAGGTCAAATATGGACTTCTGTACAGCCATAGCATGTAAAAAAATACAAATTAAAAAAACTTTAAAAAACCTTTAAAAAAAACTTTTTAAAAAACTTTCGTGGAACTTTTGGCTAGAAATGGGAATAAGAAAAGAAGTCAATGAGTTTGTTTAGTAAGTTAGTGTTTAAGGTCTCTTGGACCAAAAATATGTTCAGTAGGTCAAATGTGGACTTCTGTATAGCCATAACATGTAAAAAAAAATTTAAAAAAATTAAATAAAAAAAACTTTAAAAAACTTTTAAAAAAACTTTCATGGAAATTTTGGCTAGTAATGTTAATCATAAGGGAAGTCAATGAGTATGTATAGTAAGTTAGTGTTTAAGGACTCTTGGGCCAAAAATATGTTCAGTAGGTCAAATATGGACTTCTGTACAGCCATAACATGTAAAAAAAAAAAAAAAAAAAAATACAAACAAAAAAAAAACTTTTGTGGAACTTTTGGTTAGTAATGGGAATCAGAACTGAAGTCAATGAGTATGTATAGTAAGTTAGTGTTTAAGAACTCTTGAACCAAAAATATGTTCAGTAGGTCAAATGTGGACTTCTGTATAGCCATAACATGTAAAAAAAAATAAAATAAATAAAATAAAAAAAACTTTTAAAAAAACTTTCAAAAAAACTTCCGTGGAACTTTTGGCTAGTAAAGGGAATCATAAGGGAAGTCAATGAGTATGTATAGTAAGTTAGTGTTTAAGGACTCTTGGGTCAAAAATATGTTCAGTAGGTCAAATATGGACTTCTGTACAGCCATAACATGTAGAATTTTTTTTTTTTAAATTAATAAATAAATGAAAAACTTTAAAAAACCTTTAAAAAAACCTTTCGTGGAACTTTTGGCTAGTAATGGGAATCAGAACAGAAGTCAATGAGTATGTATAGTAAGTTAGTGTTTAAGGACTCTTGGGTCAAATATATGTTCAGTAGGTCAAATATGGACTTCTGTACAGCCATAGCATGTAAAAAAATACAAATTAAAAAAACTTTAAAAAACCTTTAAAAAAAACTTTTTAAAAAACTTTCGTGGAACTTTTGGCTAGAAATGGGAATAAGAAAAGAAGTCAATGAGTATGTTTAGTAAGTTAGTGTTTAAGGTCTCTTGGACCAAAAATATGTTCAGTAGGTCAAATGTGGACTTCTGTATAGCCATAACATGTAAAAATTTTTTTAAAAAAATTAAATAAAAAAAACTTTAAAAAACTTTAAAAAAAACTTTCATGGAAATTTTGGCTAGTAATGTTAATCATAAGGGAAGTCAATGAGTATGTATAGTAAGTTAGTGTTTAAGGACTCTTGGGCCAAAAATATGTTCAGTAGGTCAAATATGGACTTCTGTACAGCCATAACATGTAAAAAAATACAAATTAAAAAAACTTTAAAAAACCTTTAAAAAAAACTTTCGTGGAACTTTTGGCTAGTAAAGGCAATCAGAACAGAAGTCAATGAGTACGTATAGTAAGTTAGTGTTTAAGGTCTCTTGGACCAAAAATATGTTCAGTAGGTCAAATATGGACTTCTGTACAGCCATAACATGTAAAAAAAAATGTAAAAAAATTAATAAATAAATAAAAAACTTTAAAAAACCTTTAAAAAAACCTTTCGTGGAACTTTTGGCTAGTAAAGGGAATCAGAACAGAAGTCAATGAGTATGTAGAGTAAGTTAGTGTTTAAGGTCTCTTGAGCCAAAAATATGTTCAGTAGGTCAAATATGGACTTCTGTACAGCCATAACATGTAAAAAAAATTAAAAAATTAAAAATAAAAAAAACTTTAAAAAAACTTTTAAACAAAACTTTCATGGACATTTTGGCTAGTAATGGGAATCATAGGGGAAGTCAATGAGTATGTATAGTAAAGTAAGTTAGTGTTTAAGGACTCTTGAACCAAAAATATGTCCAGAAGGGTCAAATATGGACTTCTGTATAGCCATAACATGTGAAAAAAATAAAATAAAATAAAAAAAATTTTTTTTTTTTCAAAAACCCTAAAAGAAAAAAAACTTTAAAAAAACATTAAGAAAAAACCTTTCGTGGAACTTTTGGCGATTAAAAGGAATCAAAAGGGAAGTCAATGAGTATGTATAGTAAGTTAGTGTTTAAGGACTCTTGGGTCAAAAATATTTTCAGTAGGTCAAATATGGACATCTATACAGCCCTAACATGTAAAAAAATAAATTAAAAAACTTTTAAAAAACTTTAAAAAACCTTTAAAAAAACCTTTTGTGGAAGTTTTGGCTAGTAAAGGGAATCATAAGGGAAGTCAATGAGTATGTATAGTAAGTTAGTGTTTAAGGACTCTTGGGTCAAAAATATGTTCAGTAGGTCAAATATGGACTTCTGTACAGCCATAACATGTAGAATTTTTTTTTTTTAAATTAATAAATAAATGAAAAACTTTAAAAAAAACCTTTAAAAAAACCTTTTGTGGAAGTTTTGGCTAGTAAAGGGAATCATAAGGGAAGTCAATGAGTATGTATAGTAAGTTATTGTTTAAGGTCTCTTGGACCAAAAATATGTTCAGTAGGTCAAATATGGACTTCTGTACAGCCATAGCATGTAAAAAAAATACAAATTAAAAAAATTTAAAAAACCTTTAAAAAAAACTTTTTAAAAAACTTTCGTGGAACTTTTGGCTAGTAATGGGAATCATAGGGGAAGTCAATGAGTATGTATAGTAAAGTAAGTTAGTGTTTAAGGACTCTTGAACCAAAATATGTCCAGAAGGGTCAAATATGGACTTCTGTATAGCCATAACATGTGAAAAAAATAAAATTAAATTTTTTTTTTTTTTTCAAAAACCCTAAAAGAAAAAAAACTTTAAAAAAACATTAAGAAAAAACCTTTTGTGGAACTTTTGGCTAGTAAAGGGAATCATAAGGGAAGTCAATGAGTATGTATAGTAAGTTAGTGTTTAAGGTCTCTTGGGCCAAAAATATGTTCAGTAGGTCAAATATGGATTTCTGTACAGCCATAACATATAAAAACTAAAAAAAACTGATAAAATAAAAAAAACTTTAAAAAACCTTTAAAAAGAACCTTTTGTGGAACTTTTGGCTAGTAATGGGAATCATAAGGGAAGTCAATGAGTGTGTATAGTAAGTTAGTGTTTAAGGTCTCCTGGACCAAAAATATGTTCAGTAGGTCAAATATGGACTTCTGTACAGCCATAGCATGTAAAAAAAATACAAATTAAAAAAACTTTAAAAAACCTTTAAAAAAAACTTTTTAAAAAACTTTCGTGTAACTTTTGGCTAGAAATGGGAATAAGAAAAGAAGTCAATGAGTATGTTTAGTAAGTTAGTGTTTAAGGTCTCTTGGACCAAAAATATGTTCAGTAGGTCAAATATGGACTTCTGTACAGCCATAACATGTAAAAAAAAAAAAAAATACAACAAAAAAAAAAACTTTCATGGAACTTTTGGCTAGTAATGGGAATCAGAACTGAAGTCAATGAGTATGTATAGTAAGTTAGTGTTTAAGGACTCTTGGGCCAAAAATATGTTCAGTAGGTCAAATATGGACTTCTGTACAGCCATAACATGTAAAAAAAAAAAAAAAAAAATACAAACAAAAAAAAAACTTTTGTGGAACTTTTGGTTAGTAATGGGAATCAGAACTGAAGTCAATGAGTATGTATAGTAAGTTAGTGTTTAAGAACTCTTGAACCAAAAATATTTTCATTAGGTCAAATGTGGACTTCTGTATAGCCATAACATGTAAAAAAATAAAAAAAAAAAAAAAAAAAATTTTTTTTTAAAAATCTTTAAAAAAAACTTTCATGGAAATTTTGGCTAGAAATGGGAATAAGAAAAGAAGTCAATGAGTATGTTTAGTAAGTTAGTGTTTAAGGTCTCTTGGACCAAAAATATGTTCAGTAGGTCAAATGTGGACTTCTGTATAGCCATAACATGTAAAAAATTAAATAAAAAAATTAAATAAAAAAAACTTTTAAAAATCTTTAAAAAAAACTTTCATAGAAATTTTGGCTAGTAATGGGAATCAGAACTGAAGTCAATGAGTATGTATAGTAAGTTAGTGTTTAAGAACTCTTGAACCAAAAATTTGTTCAGTAGGTCAAATGTGGACTTCTGTATAGCCATAACATGTAAAAAATTTAAAAAAAAAAATAAATAAAAAAAACTTTTAAAAAAACTTTCAAAAAAACTTCCGTGGAACTTTTGGCTAGTAAAGGGAATCATAAGGGAAGTCAATGAGTATGTATAGTAAGTTAGTGTTTAAGGACTCTTGGGTCAAAAATATGTTCAGTAGGTCAAATATGGACTTCTGTACAGCCATAGCATGTAAAAAAATACAAATTAAAAAAACTTTAAAAAACCTTTAAAAAAACCTTTTGTGGAAGTTTTGGCTAGTAAAGGGAATCATAAGGGAAGTCAATGAGTATGTATAGTAAGTTAGTGTTTAAGGACTCTTGGGTCAAAAATATGTTCAGTAGGTCAAATATGGACTTCTGTACAGCCATAACATGTAGAAATTTTTTTTTTTTAATTAATAAATAAATGAAAAACTTTAAAAAACCTTTAAAAAAACCTTTCGTGGAACTTTTGGCTAGTAATGGGAATCAGAACAGAAGTCAATGAGTATGTATAGTAAGTTAGTGTTTAAGGACTCTTGGGTCAAATATATGTTCAGTAGGTCAAATATGGACTTCTGTACAGCCATAGCATGTAAAAAAATACAAATTAAAAAAACTTTAAAAAACCTTTAAAAAAAACTTTTTAAAAAACTTTCGTGGAACTTTTGGCTAGAAATGGGAATAAGAAAAGAAGTCAATGAGTATGTTTAGTAAGTTAGTGTTTAAGGTCTCTTGGACCAAAAATATGTTCAGTAGGTCAAATGTGGACTTCTGTATAGCCATAACATGTAAAAAAAAAAAAAAAAAAATTAAATAAAAAAAACTTTAAAAAACTTTTAAAAAAACTTTCATGGAAATTTTGGCTAGTAATGTTAATCATAAGGGAAGTCAATGAGTATGTATAGTAAGTTAGTGTTTAAGGACTCTTGGGCCAAAAATATGTTCAGTAGGTCAAATATGGACTTCTGTACAGCCATAACATGTAAAAAAAAATGTTAAAAAATTAATAAATAAATAAAAAACTTTAAAAAACCTTTAAAAAAACCTTTCGTGGAACTTTTGGCTAGTAAAGGGAATCAGAACAGAAGTCAATGAGTATGTAGAGTAAGTTAGTGTTTAAGGTCTCTTGAGCCAAAAATATGTTCAGTAGGTCAAATATGGACTTCTGTACAGCCATAACATGTAAAAAAATTAAAAAATTAAAAATAAAAAAAACTTTAAAAAAACTTTTAAACAAAACTTTCATGGAAATTTTGGCTAGTAATGGGAATCATAGGGGAAGTCAATGAGTATGTATAGTAAAGTAAGTTAGTGTTTAAGGACTCTTGAACCAAAAATATGTCCAGAAGGGTCAAATATGGACTTCTGTATAGCCATAACATGTGAAAAAAATAAAATAAAATGAAAAATTTTTTTTTTTTTTCAAAAACCCTAAAAGAAAAATAAATTTAAAAAAACATTAAGAAAAAACCTTTCGTGGAACTTTTGGCGATTAAAAGGAATCAAAAGGGAAGTCAATGAGTATGTATAGTAAGTTAGTGTTTAAGGACTCTTGGGTCAAATATATGTTCAGTAGGTCAAATATGGACTTCTGTACAGCCATAGCATGTAAAAAAATACAAATTAAAAAAACTTTAAAAAACCTTTAAAAAAAACTTTTTAAAAAACTTTCGTGGAACTTTTGGCTAGAAATGGGAATAAGAAAAGAAGTCAATGAGTATGTTTAGTAAGTTAGTGTTTAAGGTCTCTTGGACCAAAAATATGTTCAGTAGGTCAAATGTGGACTTCTGTATAGCCATAACATGTAAAAAATTAAATAAAAAAATTAAATAAAAAAAACTTTTAAAAATCTTTAAAAAAAACTTTCATAGAAATTTTGGCTAGTAATGGGAATCAGAACTGAAGTCAATGAGTATGTATAGTAAGTTAGTGTTTAAGAACTCTTGAACCAAAAATTTGTTCAGTAGGTCAAATGTGGACTTCTGTATAGCCATAACATGTAAAAAATTTAAAAAAATAAATAAATAAAAAAAACTTTTAAAAAAACTTTCAAAAAAACTTCCGTGGAACTTTTGGCTAGTAAAGGGAATCATAAGGGAAGTCAATGAGTATGTATAGTAAGTTAGTGTTTAAGGACTCTTGGGTCAAAAATATGTTCAGTAGGTCAAATATGGACTTCTGTACAGCCATAGCATGTAAAAAAATACAAATTAAAAAAACTTTAAAAAACCTTTAAAAAAACCTTTTGTGGAAGTTTTGGCTAGTAAAGGGAATCATAAGGGAAGTCAATGAGTATGTACAGTACGTTAGTTTTTAAGGACTCTTGGGTCAAAAATATGTTCAGTAGGTCAAATATGGACTTCTGTACAGCCATAACATGTAGAAATTTTTTTTTTTTAATTAATAAATAAATGAAAAACTTTAAAAAACCTTTAAAAAAAACTTTCGTGGAACTTTTGGCTAGTAATGGGAATCAGAACAGAAGTCAATGAGTATGTATAGTAAGTTAGTGTTTAAGGACTCTTGGGTCAAATATATGTTCAGTAGGTCAAATATGGACTTCTGTACAGCCATAGCATGTAAAAAAATACAAATTAAAAAAACTTTAAAAAACCTTTAAAAAAAACTTTTTAAAAAACTTTCGTGGAACTTTTGGCTAGAAATGGGAATAAGAAAAGAAGTCAATGAGTATGTTTAGTAAGTTAGTGTTTAAGGTCTCTTGGACCAAAAATATGTTCAGTAGGTCAAATGTGGACTTCTGTATAGCCATAACATGTAAAAAAAAAAATTAAAAAAATTAAATAAAAAAAACTTTAAAAAACTTTTAAAAAAACTTTCATGGAAATTTTGGCTAGTAATGTTAATCATAAGGGAAGTCAATGAGTATGTATAGTAAGTTAGTGTTTAAGGAATCTTGGGCCAAAAATATGTTCAGTAGGTCAAATATGGACTTCTGTACAGCCATAACATGTAAAAAAAATTAAAAAATTAAAAATAAAAAAAACTTTAAAAAAAACTTTTAAACAAAACTTTCATGGAAATTTTGGCTAGTAATGGGAATCATAGGGGAAGTCAATGAGTATGTATAGTAAAGTAAGTTAGTGTTTAAGGACTCTTGAACCAAAAATATGTTCAGTAGGTCAAATGTGGACTTCTGTATAGCCATAACATGTAAAAAAAAATAAAAAAAATAAAATAAAAAAAACTTTAAAAAAACATTTAAAAAAAACCTTTCGTGGAACTTTTGGCTAGTAAAGGGAATCATAAGGGAAGTCAATGAGTGTGTATAGTAAGTTAGTGTTTAAGGTCTCTTGGACCAAAAATATGTTCAGTAGGTCAAATATGGACTTCTGTACAGCCATAGCATGTAAAAAAAATACAAATTAAAAAAACTTTAAAAAACCTTTAAAAAAAACTTTTTAAAAAACTTTCGTGGAACTTTTGGCTAGAAATGGGAATAAGAAAAGAAGTCAATGAGTATGTTTAGTAAGTTAGTGTTTAAGGTCTCTTGGACCAAAAATATGTTCAGTAGGTCAAATATGGACTTCTGTAAAAAAAAAATACAACAAAAAAAAAAACTTTTGTGGAACTTTTGGCTAGTAATGGGAATCAGAACTGAATTCAATGAGTATGTATAGTAAGTTAGTGTTTAAGTACTCTTGAACCAAAAATATGTTCAGTAGGTCAAATGTGGACTTCTGTACAGCCATAACATGTAGAATTTTTTTTTTTTTAATTAATAAATAAATGAAAAACTTTAAAAAACCTTTAAAAAAACCTTTCGTGGATGTTTTGGCTAGTAATGGGAATCAGAACAGAAGTCAATGAGTATGTATAGTAAGTTAGTGTTTAAGGACTCTTGGGTCAAATATATGTTCAGTAGGTCAAATATGGACTTCTGTACAGCCATAGCATGTAAAAAAATACAAATTAAAAAACCTTTAAAAAACCTTTAAAAAAACTTTTTAAAAAACTTTCGTGGAACTTTTGGCTAGAAATGGGAATAAGAAAAGAAGTCAATGAGTATGTTTAGTAAGTTAGTGTTTAAGGTCTCTTGGACCAAAAATATGTTCAGTAGGTCAAATGTGGACTTCTGTATAGCCATAACATGTAAAAAAAATTTAAAAAAAATTAAATAAAAAAAACTTTAAAAAACTTTTAAAAAAACTTTCATGGAAATTTTGGCTAGTAATGTTAATCATAAGGGAAGTCAATGAGTATGTATAGTAAGTTAGTGTTTAAGGACTCTTGGGCCAAAAATATGTTCAGTAGGTCAAATATGGACTTCTGTACAGCCATAACATGTAAAAAAAAATAAAAAAAATAAAATAAAAAAAACTTTTAAAAAAACTTTCAAAAAAACTTCCGTGGAACTTTTGGCTAGTAATGGGAATCAGAACAGAAGTCAATGAGTATGTATAGTAAGTTAGTGTTTAAGGACTCTTGGGTCAAATATATGTTCAGTAGGTCAAATATGGACTTCTGTACAGCCATAGCATGTAAAAAAATACAAATTTAAAAAAATTTAAAAAACCTTTAAAAAAAACTTTTTAAAAAACTTTCGTGGAACTTTTGGCTAGAAATGGGAATAAGAAAAGAAGTCAATGAGTATGTTTAGTAAGTTAATGTTTAAGGTCTCTTGGACCAAAAATATGTTCAGTAGGTCAAATGTGGACTTCTGTATAGCCATAACATGTAAAAAAAAAAATAAAAAAATTAAATAAAAAAAACTTTAAAAAACTTTTAAAAAAACTTTCATGGAAATTTTGGCTAGTAATGTTAATCATAAGGGAAGTCAATGAGTATGTATAGTAAGTTAGTGTTTAAGGACTCTTGGGCCAAAAATATGTTCAGTAGGTCAAATATGGACTTCTGTACAGCCATAACATGTAAAAAAATACAAATTAAAAAAACTTTAAAAAACCTTTAAAAAAAACTTTCGTGGAACTTTTGGCTAGTAAAGGCAATCAGAACAGAAGTCAATGAGTACGTATAGTAAGTTAGTGTTTAAGGTCTCTTGGACCAAAAATATGTTCAGTAGGTCAAATATGGACTTCTGTACAGCCATAACATGTAAAAAAAAATGTAAAAAAATTAATAAATAAATAAAAAACTTTAAAAAACCTTTAAAAAAACCTTTCGTGGAACTTTTGGCTAGTAAAGGGAATCAGAACAGAAGTCAATGAGTATGTAGAGTAAGTTAGTGTTTAAGGTCTCTTGAGCCAAAAATATGTTCAGTAGGTCAAATATGGACTTCTGTACAGCCATAACATGTAAAAAAAATTAAAAAATTAAAAATAAAAAAAACTTAAAAAAAACTTTTAAACAAAACTTTCATGGAAATTTTGGCTAGTAATGGGAATCATAGGGGAAGTCAATGAGTATGTAGAGTAAGTTAGTGTTTAAGGACTCTTGAACCAAAAATATGTCAAGAAGGGTCAAATATGGACTTCTGTATAGCCATAACATGTGAAAAAAATAAAATAAAATAAAAAATTTTTTTTTTTTTTCAAAAACCCTAAAAGAAAAAAAACTTTAAAAAAACATTAAGAAAAAACCTTTCGTGGAACTTTTGGCGATTAAAAGGAATCAAAAGGGAAGTCAATGAGTATGTATAGTAAGTTAGTGTTTAAGGACTCTTGGGTCAAAAATATTTTCAGTAGGTCAAATATGGACATCTATACAGCCCTAACATGTAAAAAAATAAATTAAAAAACTTTTAAAAAACTTTAAAAAACCTTTAAAAAAACCTTTTGTGGAAGTTTTGGCTAGTAAAGGGAATCATAAGGGAAGTCAATGAGTATGTATAGCAAGTTAGTGTTTAAGGACTCTTGGGTCAAAAATATGTTCAGTAGGTCAAATGTGGACTTCTGTACAGCCATAGCATGTAAAAAAAATACAAATTAAAAAAACTTTAAAAAACCTTAAAAAAAAACTTTTTAAAAAACTTTCGTGGAACTTTTGGCTAGAAATGGGAATAAGAAAAGAAGTCAATGAGTATGTTTAGTAAGTTAGTGTTTAAGGACTCCTGAACCAAAAATATGTTCAGTAGGTCAAATATGGACTTCTGTACAGCCATGACATATAAAAAAATAAAAAATAAATAAAAAAAACCTTTAAAAAACACTTTCGTGGAACTTTTGGCTAGTAAAGGCAATCAGAACAGAAGTCAATGAGTACGTATAGTAAGTTAGTGTTTAAGGTCTCTTGGACCAAAAATATGTTCAGTAGGTCAAATATGGACTTCTGTACAGCCATAACATGTAGAATTTTTTTTTTAAAAATTAATAAATAAATAAAAAACTTTAAAAAACCTTTAAAAAAAACTTTCGTGGAACTTTTGGCTAGTAAAGGGAATCAGAACAGAAGTCAATGAATATGTAAAGTAAGTTAGTGTTTAAGGTCTCTTGGACCAAAAATATGTTCAGTAGGTCAAATATGGACTTCTGTACAGCCATAACATGTAAAAAAATTTAAAAAATTAAAAATAAAAAAAACTTTTAAAAAAACTTTTAAACAAAACTTTCATGGAAATTTTGGCTAGTAATGGGAATCATAAGGGAAGTCAATGAGTATGTATAGTAAAGTAAGTTAGTGTTTAAGGACTCTTGTACCAAAAATATGTCCAGAAGGGTCAAATATGGACTTCTGTATAGCCATAACATGTGAAAAAAATAACATTAAAATGTTTTTTTTTTTTTTTCAAAAACCCTAAAATAAAAAAAACTTTAAAAAAACATTTTAAAAAAACCTTTCGTGGAACTTTTGGCTAGTAAAGGGAATCATAAGGGAAGTCAATGAGTGTGTATAGTAAGTTAGTGTTTAAGGTCTCTTGGACCAAAAATATGTTCAGTAGGTCAAATATGGACTTCTGTACAGCCATAGCATGTAAAAAAAATACAAATTAAAAAAACTTTAAAAAACCTTTAAAAAAAACTTTTTAAAAAACTTTCGTGGAACTTTTGGCTAGAAATGGGAATAAGAAAAGAAGTCAATGAGTATGTTTAGTAAGTTAGTGTTTAAGGTCTCTTGGACCAAAAATATGTTCAGTAGGTCAAATATGGACTTCTGTAAAAAAAAAATACAACAAAAAAAAAAACTTTTGTGGAACTTTTGGCTAGTAATGGGAATCAGAACTGAATTCAATGAGTATGTATAGTAAGTTAGTGTTTAAGTACTCTTGAACCAAAAATATGTTCAGTAGGTCAAATGTGGACTTCTGTATAGCCATAACATGTAAAAAAAAATAAAAAAAATAAAATAAAAAAAACTTTTAAAAAAACTTTCAAAAAAACTTCCGTGGAACTTTTGGCTAGTAAAGGGAATCATAAGGGAAGTCAATGAGTATGTATAGTAAGTTAGTGTTTAAGGACTCTTGGGTCAAAAATATGTTCAGTAGGTCAAATATGGACTTCTGTACAGCCATAACATGTAGAATTATTTTTTTTTTAATTAATAAATAAATGAAAAACTTTAAAAAACCTTTAAAAAAACCTTTCGTGGATGTTTTGGCTAGTAATGGGAATCAGAACAGAAGTCAATGAGTATGTATAGTAAGTTAGTGTTTAAGGACTCTTGGGTCAAATATATGTTCAGTAGGTCAAATATGGACTTCTGTACAGCCATAGCATGTAAAAAAATACAAATTAAAAAACCTTTAAAAAACCTTTAAAAAAAACTTTTTAAAAAACTTTCGTGGAACTTTTGGCTAGAAATGGGAATAAGAAAAGAAGTCAATGAGTATGTTTAGTAAGTTAGTGTTTAAGGTCTCTTGGACCAAAAATATGTTCAGTAGGTCAAATGTGGACTTCTGTATAGCCATAACATGTAAAAAAAATTAAAAAAAAATTAAATAAAAAAAACTTTAAAAAACTTTTAAAAAAACTTTCATGGAAATTTTGGCTAGTAATGTTAATCATAAGGGAAGTCAATGAGTATGTATAGTAAGTTAGTGTTTAAGGACTCTTGGGCCAAAAATATGTTCAGTAGGTCAAATATGGACTTCTGTACAGCCATAACATGTAAAAAAAAAAAAAAAAAAAATACGAACAAAAAAAAAACTTTTGTGGAACTTTTGGTTAGTAATGGGAATCAGAACTGAAGTCAATGAGTATGTATAGTAAGTTAGTGTTTAAGAACTCTTGAACCAAAAATTTGTTCAGTAGGTCAAATGTGGACTTCTGTATAGCCATAACATGTAAAAAATTAAAAAAAAATAAAAATAAAAAAAACTTTTAAAAAAACTTTCAAAAAAACTTCCGTGGAACTTTTGGCTAGTAAAGGGAATCATAAGGGAAGTCAATGAGTATGTATAGTAAGTTAGTGTTTAAGGACTCTTGGGTCAAAAATATGTTCAGTAGGTCAAATATGGACTTCTGTACAGCCATAGCATGTAAAAAAATACAAATTAAAAAAACTTTAAAAAACCTTTAAAAAAAACTTTTTAAAAAACTTTCGTGGAACTTTTGGCTAGAAATGGGAATAAGAAAAGAAGTCAATGAGTATGTTTAGTAAGTTAGTGTTTAAGGACTCCTGAACCAAAAATATGTTCAGTAGGTCAAATATGGACTTCTGTACAGCCATGACATATAAAAAAAATAAATAAATAAAAAAAAATTTTAACAAACCTTTAAAAAACACTTTCGTGGAACTTTTGGCTAGTAAAGGGAATCATAAGGGAAGTCAATGAGTATGTATAGTAAGTTAGTGTTTAAGGTCTCTTGGACCAAAAATATGTTCAGTAGGTCAAATATGGACTTCTGTACAGCCATAACATGTAAAAAAAAATGTAAAAAAATTAATAAATAAATAAAAAACTTTAAAAAAACTTTAAAAAAACCTTTCGTGGAACTTTTGGCTAGTAAAGGGAATCAGAACAGAAGTCAATGAGTATGTAGAGTAAGTTAGTGTTTAAGGTCTCTTGAGCCAAAAATATGTTCAGTAGGTCAAATATGGACTTCTGTACAGCCATAACATGTAAAAAAAATTAAAAAATTAAAAATTAAAAAAACTTTAAAAAAACTTTTAAACAAAACTTTCATGGAAATTTTGGCTAGTAATGGGAATCATAGGGGAAGTCAATGAGTATGTATAGTAAAGTAAGTTAGTGTTTAAGGACTCTTGAACCAAAAATATGTCCAGAAGGGTCAAATATGGACTTCTGTATAGCCATAACATGTGAAAAAAATAAAATAAAATATTTTTTTTTTTTTTTTTTTCAAAAACCCTAAAAGAAAAAAAACTTTAAAAAAACATTAAGAAAAAACCTTTCGTGGAACTTTTGGCGATTAAAGGGAATCAAAAGGGAAGTCAATGAGTATGTATAGTAAGTTAGTGTTTAAGGACTCTTGGGTCAAAAATATTTTCAGTAGGTCAAATATGGACATCTATACAGCCCTAACATGTAAAAAAATAAATAAAAAAACTTTTAAAAAACTTTAAAAAACCTTAAAAAAAACCTTTTGTGGAAGTTTTGGAATCATAAGGGAAGTCAATGAGTATGTATAGTAAGTTAGTGTTTAAGGACTCTTGGGCCAAAAATATGTTCAGTAGGTCAAATATGGACTTCTGTACAGCCATAACATGTAAAAAAAAAAAAAAAAAAAATACAAACAAAAAAAAAACTTTTGTGGAACTTTTGGTTAGTAATGGGAATCAGAACTGAAGTCAATGAGTATGTATAGTAAGTTAGTGTTTAAGAACTCTTGAACCAAAAATATGTTCAGTAGGTCAAATGTGGACTTCTGTATAGCCATAACATGTAAAAAAATAAAATAAAATAAAAATAAATTTTTTTTTTAAAAATCTTTAAAAAAAACTTTCATGGAAATTTTGGCTAGTAATGGGAATCAGAACTGAAGTCAATGAGTATGTATAGTAAGTTAGTGTTTAAGAACTCTTGAACCAAAAATATGTTCAGTAGGTCAAATGTGGACTTCTGTATAGCCATAACATGTAAAAAAATTAAAAAAAAATAAAAATAAAAAAAACTTTTAAAAAAACTTTCAAAAAAACTTCCGTGGAACTTTTGGCTAATAAAGGGAATCATAAGGGAAGTCAATGAGTATGTATAGTAAGTTAGTGTTTAAGGACTCTTGGGTCAAAAATATGTTCAGTAGGTCAAATATGGACTTCTGTACAGCCATAGCATGTAAAAAAATACAAATTAAAAAAACTTTAAAAAACCTTTAAAAAAAACTTTCGTGGAACTTTTGGCTAGTAAAGGCAATCAGAACAGAAGTCAATGAGTACGTATAGTAAGTTAGTGTTTAAGGTCTCTTGGACCAAAAATATGTTCAGTAGGTCAAATATGGACTTCTGTACAGCCATAACATGTAAAAAAAAATGTAAAAAAATTAATAAATAAATAAAAAACTTTAAAAAACCTTTAAAAAAACCTTTCGTGGAACTTTTGGCTAGTAAAGGGAATCAGAACAGAAGTCAATGAGTATGGAGAGTAAGTTAGTGTTTAAGGTCTCTTGAGCCAAAAATATGTTCAGTAGGTCAAATATGGACTTCTGTACAGCCATAACATGTAAAAAAATTTAAAAAATTAAAAATAAAAAAAACTTTAAAAAAACTTTTAAACAAAACTTTCATGGAAATTTTGGCTAGTAATAGGAATCATAGGGGAAGTCAATGAGTATGTATAGTAAAGTAAGTTAGTGTTTAAGGACTCTTGAACCAAAAATATGTCCAGAAGGGTCAAATATGGACTTCTGTATAGCCATAACATGTGAAAAAAATAAAATAAAATAAAAAAAATTTTTTTTTTTTCAAAAACCCTAAAAGAAAAAAAACTTTAAAAAAACATTAAGAAAAAACCTTTCGTGGAACTTTTGGCGATTAAAAGGAATCAAAAGGGAAGTCAATGAGTATGTATAGTAAGTTAGTGTTTAAGGACTCTTGGGTCAAAAATATTTTCAGTAGGTCAATTATGGACATCTATACAGCCCTAACATGTAAAAAAATAAATAAAAAAACTTTTAAAAAACTTTAAAAAACCTTTAAAAAAACCTTTTGTGGAAGTTTTGGCTAGTAAAGGGAATCATAAGGGAAGTCAATGAGTATGTATAGCAAGTTAGTGTTTAAGGACTCTTGGGTCAAAAATATGTTCAGTAGGTCAAATGTGGACTTCTGTACAGCCATAGCATGTAAAAAAAATACAAATTAAAAAAACTTTAAAAAACCTTAAAAAAAAACTTTTTAAAAAACTTTCGTGGAACTTTTGGCTAGAAATGGAAATAAGAAAAGAAGTCAATGAGTATGTTTAGTAAGTTAGTGTTTAAGGACTCCTGAACCAAAAATATGTTCAGTAGGTCAAATATGGACTTCTGTACAGCCATGACATATAAAAAAATAAAAAATAAATAAAAAAAAACTTTAAAAAACACTTTCGTGGAACTTTTGGCTAGTAAAGGCAATCAGAACAGAAGTCAATGAGTACGTATAGTAAGTTAGTGTTTAAGGTCTCTTGGACCAAAAATATGTTCAGTAGGTCAAATATGGACTTCTGTACAGCCATAACATGTAGAATTTTTTTTTAAAAATTAATAAATAAATAAAAAACTTTAAAAAACCTTTAAAAAAAACTTTCGTGGAACTTTTGGCTAGTAAAGGGAATCAGAACAGAAGTCAATGAATATGTAGAGTAAGTTAGTGTTTAAGGTCTCTTGGACCAAAAATATGTTCAGTAGGTCAAATATGGACTTCTGTACAGCCATAACATGTAAAAAAATTTAAAAAATTAAAAATAAAAAAAACTTTTAAAAAAACTTTTAAACAAAACTTTCATGGAAATTTTGGCTAGTAATGGGAATCATAAGGGAAGTCAATGAGTATGTATAGTAAAGTAAGTTAGTGTTTAAGGACTCTTGTACCAAAAATATGTCCAGAAGGGTCAAATATGGACTTCTGTATAGCCATAACATGTGAAAAAAATAACATTAAAATGTTTTTTTTTTTTTTTCAAAAACCCTAAAATAAAAAAAACTTTAAAAAAACATTTAAAAAAAACCTTTCGTGGAACTTTTGGCTAGTAAAGGGAATCATAAGGGAAGTCAATGAGTGTGTATAGTAAGTTAGTGTTTAAGGTCTCTTGGACCAAAAATATGTTCAGTAGGTCAAATATGGACTTCTGTACAGCCATAGCATGTAAAAAAAATACAAATTAAAAAAACTTTAAAAAACCTTTAAAAAAAACTTTTTAAAAAACTTTCGTGGAACTTTTGGCTAGAAATGGGAATAAGAAAAGAAGTCAATGAGTATGTTTAGTAAGTTAGTGTTTAAGGTCTCTTGGACCAAAAATATGTTCAGTAGGTCAAATATGGACTTCTGTAAAAAAAAAATACAACAAAAAAAAAAACTTTTGTGGAACTTTTGGCTAGTAATGGGAATCAGAACTGAATTCAATGAGTATGTATAGTAAGTTAGTGTTTAAGTACTCTTGAACCAAAAATATGTTCAGTAGGTCAAATGTGGACTTCTGTATAGCCATAACATGTAAAAAAAAAAAAAATAAAAAAAATAAAAAAAACTTTTAAAAAAACTTTCAAAAAAACTTCCGTGGAACTTTTGGCTAGTAAAGGGAATCATAAGGGAAGTCAATGAGTATGTATAGTAAGTTAGTGTTTAAGGACTCTTGGGTCAAAAATATGTTCAGTAGGTCAAATATGGACTTCTGTACAGCCATAACATGTAAAAAAAATTAAAAAATTAAAAATTAAAAAAACTTTAAAAAAACTTTTAAACAAAACTTTCATGGAAATTTTGGCTAGTAATGGGAATCATAGGGGAAGTCAATGAGTATGTATAGTAAAGTAAGTTAGTGTTTAAGGACTCTTGAACCAAAAATATGTCCAGAAGGGTCAAATATGGACTTCTGTATAGCCATAACATGTGAAAAAAATAAAATAAAATATTTTTTTTTTTTTTTTTTTCAAAAACCCTAAAAGAAAAAAAACTTTAAAAAAACATTAAGAAAAAACCTTTCGTGGAACTTTTGGCGATTAAAGGGAATCAAAAGGGAAGTCAATGAGTATGTATAGTAAGTTAGTGTTTAAGGACTCTTGGGTCAAAAATATTTTCAGTAGGTCAAATATGGACATCTATACAGCCCTAACATGTAAAAAAATAAATAAAAAAACTTTTAAAAAACTTTAAAAAACCTTAAAAAAAACCTTTTGTGGAAGTTTTGGAATCATAAGGGAAGTCAATGAGTATGTATAGTAAGTTAGTGTTTAAGGACTCTTGGGCCAAAAATATGTTCAGTAGGTCAAATATGGACTTCTGTACAGCCATAACATGTAAAAAAAAAAAAAAAAAAAATACAAACAAAAAAAAAACTTTTGTGGAACTTTTGGTTAGTAATGGGAATCAGAACTGAAGTCAATGAGTATGTATAGTAAGTTAGTGTTTAAGAACTCTTGAACCAAAAATATGTTCAGTAGGTCAAATGTGGACTTCTGTATAGCCATAACATGTAAAAAAATAAAATAAAATAAAAATAAATTTTTTTTTTAAAAATCTTTAAAAAAAACTTTCATGGAAATTTTGGCTAGTAATGGGAATCAGAACTGAAGTCAATGAGTATGTATAGTAAGTTAGTGTTTAAGAACTCTTGAACCAAAAATATGTTCAGTAGGTCAAATGTGGACTTCTGTATAGCCATAACATGTAAAAAAATTAAAAAAAAATAAAAATAAAAAAAACTTTTAAAAAAACTTTCAAAAAAACTTCCGTGGAACTTTTGGCTAATAAAGGGAATCATAAGGGAAGTCAATGAGTATGTATAGTAAGTTAGTGTTTAAGGACTCTTGGGTCAAAAATATGTTCAGTAGGTCAAATATGGACTTCTGTACAGCCATAGCATGTAAAAAAATACAAATTAAAAAAACTTTAAAAAACCTTTAAAAAAAACTTTCGTGGAACTTTTGGCTAGTAAAGGCAATCAGAACAGAAGTCAATGAGTACGTATAGTAAGTTAGTGTTTAAGGTCTCTTGGACCAAAAATATGTTCAGTAGGTCAAATATGGACTTCTGTACAGCCATAACATGTAAAAAAAAATGTAAAAAAATTAATAAATAAATAAAAAACTTTAAAAAACCTTTAAAAAAACCTTTCGTGGAACTTTTGGCTAGTAAAGGGAATCAGAACAGAAGTCAATGAGTATGGAGAGTAAGTTAGTGTTTAAGGTCTCTTGAGCCAAAAATATGTTCAGTAGGTCAAATATGGACTTCTGTACAGCCATAACATGTAAAAAAATTTAAAAAATTAAAAATAAAAAAAACTTTAAAAAAACTTTTAAACAAAACTTTCATGGAAATTTTGGCTAGTAATAGGAATCATAGGGGAAGTCAATGAGTATGTATAGTAAAGTAAGTTAGTGTTTAAGGACTCTTGAACCAAAAATATGTCCAGAAGGGTCAAATATGGACTTCTGTATAGCCATAACATGTGAAAAAAATAAAATAAAATAAAAAAAATTTTTTTTTTTTCAAAAACCCTAAAAGAAAAAAAACTTTAAAAAAACATTAAGAAAAAACCTTTCGTGGAACTTTTGGCGATTAAAAGGAATCAAAAGGGAAGTCAATGAGTATGTATAGTAAGTTAGTGTTTAAGGACTCTTGGGTCAAAAATATTTTCAGTAGGTCAATTATGGACATCTATACAGCCCTAACATGTAAAAAAATAAATAAAAAAACTTTTAAAAAACTTTAAAAAACCTTTAAAAAAACCTTTTGTGGAAGTTTTGGCTAGTAAAGGGAATCATAAGGGAAGTCAATGAGTATGTATAGCAAGTTAGTGTTTAAGGACTCTTGGGTCAAAAATATGTTCAGTAGGTCAAATGTGGACTTCTGTACAGCCATAGCATGTAAAAAAAATACAAATTAAAAAAACTTTAAAAAACCTTAAAAAAAAACTTTTTAAAAAACTTTCGTGGAACTTTTGGCTAGAAATGGAAATAAGAAAAGAAGTCAATGAGTATGTTTAGTAAGTTAGTGTTTAAGGACTCCTGAACCAAAAATATGTTCAGTAGGTCAAATATGGACTTCTGTACAGCCATGACATATAAAAAAATAAAAAATAAATAAAAAAAAACTTTAAAAAACACTTTCGTGGAACTTTTGGCTAGTAAAGGCAATCAGAACAGAAGTCAATGAGTACGTATAGTAAGTTAGTGTTTAAGGTCTCTTGGACCAAAAATATGTTCAGTAGGTCAAATATGGACTTCTGTACAGCCATAACATGTAGAATTTTTTTTTTAAAAATTAATAAATAAATAAAAAACTTTAAAAAACCTTTAAAAAAAACTTTCGTGGAACTTTTGGCTAGTAAAGGGAATCAGAACAGAAGTCAATGAATATGTAGAGTAAGTTAGTGTTTAAGGTCTCTTGGACCAAAAATATGTTCAGTAGGTCAAATATGGACTTCTGTACAGCCATAACATGTAAAAAAATTTAAAAAATTAAAAATAAAAAAAACTTTTAAAAAAACTTTTAAACAAAACTTTCATGGAAATTTTGGCTAGTAATGGGAATCATAAGGGAAGTCAATGAGTATGTATAGTAAAGTAAGTTAGTGTTTAAGGACTCTTGTACCAAAAATATGTCCAGAAGGGTCAAATATGGACTTCTGTATAGCCATAACATGTGAAAAAAATAACATTAAAATGTTTTTTTTTTTTTTTCAAAAACCCTAAAATAAAAAAAACTTTAAAAAAACATTTAAAAAAAACCTTTCGTGGAACTTTTGGCTAGTAAAGGGAATCATAAGGGAAGTCAATGAGTGTGTATAGTAAGTTAGTGTTTAAGGTCTCTTGGACCAAAAATATGTTCAGTAGGTCAAATATGGACTTCTGTACAGCCATAGCATGTAAAAAAAATACAAATTAAAAAAACTTTAAAAAACCTTTAAAAAAAACTTTTTAAAAAACTTTCGTGGAACTTTTGGCTAGAAATGGGAATAAGAAAAGAAGTCAATGAGTATGTTTAGTAAGTTAGTGTTTAAGGTCTCTTGGACCAAAAATATGTTCAGTAGGTCAAATATGGACTTCTGTAAAAAAAAAATACAACAAAAAAAAAAACTTTTGTGGAACTTTTGGCTAGTAATGGGAATCAGAACTGAATTCAATGAGTATGTATAGTAAGTTAGTGTTTAAGTACTCTTGAACCAAAAATATGTTCAGTAGGTCAAATGTGGACTTCTGTATAGCCATAACATGTAAAAAAAAAAAAAATAAAAAAAATAAAAAAAACTTTTAAAAAAACTTTCAAAAAAACTTCCGTGGAACTTTTGGCTAGTAAAGGGAATCATAAGGGAAGTCAATGAGTATGTATAGTAAGTTAGTGTTTAAGGACTCTTGGGTCAAAAATATGTTCAGTAGGTCAAATATGGACTTCTGTACAGCCATAACATGTAAAAAAAATTAAAAAATTAAAAATTAAAAAAACTTTAAAAAAACTTTTAAACAAAACTTTCATGGAAATTTTGGCTAGTAATGGGAATCATAGGGGAAGTCAATGAGTATGTATAGTAAAGTAAGTTAGTGTTTAAGGACTCTTGAACCAAAAATATGTCCAGAAGGGTCAAATATGGACTTCTGTATAGCCATAACATGTGAAAAAAATAAAATAAAATATTTTTTTTTTTTTTTTTTTCAAAAACCCTAAAAGAAAAAAAACTTTAAAAAAACATTAAGAAAAAACCTTTCGTGGAACTTTTGGCGATTAAAGGGAATCAAAAGGGAAGTCAATGAGTATGTATAGTAAGTTAGTGTTTAAGGACTCTTGGGTCAAAAATATTTTCAGTAGGTCAAATATGGACATCTATACAGCCCTAACATGTAAAAAAATAAATAAAAAAACTTTTAAAAAACTTTAAAAAACCTTAAAAAAAACCTTTTGTGGAAGTTTTGGAATCATAAGGGAAGTCAATGAGTATGTATAGTAAGTTAGTGTTTAAGGACTCTTGGGCCAAAAATATGTTCAGTAGGTCAAATATGGACTTCTGTACAGCCATAACATGTAAAAAAAAAAAAAAAAAAAATACAAACAAAAAAAAAACTTTTGTGGAACTTTTGGTTAGTAATGGGAATCAGAACTGAAGTCAATGAGTATGTATAGTAAGTTAGTGTTTAAGAACTCTTGAACCAAAAATATGTTCAGTAGGTCAAATGTGGACTTCTGTATAGCCATAACATGTAAAAAAATAAAATAAAATAAAAATAAATTTTTTTTTTAAAAATCTTTAAAAAAAACTTTCATGGAAATTTTGGCTAGTAATGGGAATCAGAACTGAAGTCAATGAGTATGTATAGTAAGTTAGTGTTTAAGAACTCTTGAACCAAAAATATGTTCAGTAGGTCAAATGTGGACTTCTGTATAGCCATAACATGTAAAAAAATTAAAAAAAAATAAAAATAAAAAAAACTTTTAAAAAAACTTTCAAAAAAACTTCCGTGGAACTTTTGGCTAATAAAGGGAATCATAAGGGAAGTCAATGAGTATGTATAGTAAGTTAGTGTTTAAGGACTCTTGGGTCAAAAATATGTTCAGTAGGTCAAATATGGACTTCTGTACAGCCATAGCATGTAAAAAAATACAAATTAAAAAAACTTTAAAAAACCTTTAAAAAAAACTTTCGTGGAACTTTTGGCTAGTAAAGGCAATCAGAACAGAAGTCAATGAGTACGTATAGTAAGTTAGTGTTTAAGGTCTCTTGGACCAAAAATATGTTCAGTAGGTCAAATATGGACTTCTGTACAGCCATAACATGTAAAAAAAAATGTAAAAAAATTAATAAATAAATAAAAAACTTTAAAAAACCTTTAAAAAAACCTTTCGTGGAACTTTTGGCTAGTAAAGGGAATCAGAACAGAAGTCAATGAGTATGGAGAGTAAGTTAGTGTTTAAGGTCTCTTGAGCCAAAAATATGTTCAGTAGGTCAAATATGGACTTCTGTACAGCCATAACATGTAAAAAAATTTAAAAAATTAAAAATAAAAAAAACTTTAAAAAAACTTTTAAACAAAACTTTCATGGAAATTTTGGCTAGTAATAGGAATCATAGGGGAAGTCAATGAGTATGTATAGTAAAGTAAGTTAGTGTTTAAGGACTCTTGAACCAAAAATATGTCCAGAAGGGTCAAATATGGACTTCTGTATAGCCATAACATGTGAAAAAAATAAAATAAAATAAAAAAATTTTTTTTTTTTCAAAAACCCTAAAAGAAAAAAAACTTTAAAAAAACATTAAGAAAAAACCTTTCGTGGAACTTTTGGCGATTAAAAGGAATCAAAAGGGAAGTCAATGAGTATGTATAGTAAGTTAGTGTTTAAGGACTCTTGGGTCAAAAATATTTTCAGTAGGTCAATTATGGACATCTATACAGCCCTAACATGTAAAAAAATAAATAAAAAAACTTTTAAAAAACTTTAAAAAACCTTTAAAAAAACCTTTTGTGGAAGTTTTGGCTAGTAAAGGGAATCATAAGGGAAGTCAATGAGTATGTATAGCAAGTTAGTGTTTAAGGACTCTTGGGTCAAAAATATGTTCAGTAGGTCAAATGTGGACTTCTGTACAGCCATAGCATGTAAAAAAAATACAAATTAAAAAAACTTTAAAAAACCTTAAAAAAAAACTTTTTAAAAAACTTTCGTGGAACTTTTGGCTAGAAATGGAAATAAGAAAAGAAGTCAATGAGTATGTTTAGTAAGTTAGTGTTTAAGGACTCCTGAACCAAAAATATGTTCAGTAGGTCAAATATGGACTTCTGTACAGCCATGACATATAAAAAAATAAAAAATAAATAAAAAAAAACTTTAAAAAACACTTTCGTGGAACTTTTGGCTAGTAAAGGCAATCAGAACAGAAGTCAATGAGTACGTATAGTAAGTTAGTGTTTAAGGTCTCTTGGACCAAAAATATGTTCAGTAGGTCAAATATGGACTTCTGTACAGCCATAACATGTAGAATTTTTTTTTTAAAAATTAATAAATAAATAAAAAACTTTAAAAAACCTTTAAAAAAAACTTTCGTGGAACTTTTGGCTAGTAAAGGGAATCAGAACAGAAGTCAATGAATATGTAGAGTAAGTTAGTGTTTAAGGTCTCTTGGACCAAAAATATGTTCAGTAGGTCAAATATGGACTTCTGTACAGCCATAACATGTAAAAAAATTTAAAAAATTAAAAATAAAAAAAACTTTTAAAAAAACTTTTAAACAAAACTTTCATGGAAATTTTGGCTAGTAATGGGAATCATAAGGGAAGTCAATGAGTATGTATAGTAAAGTAAGTTAGTGTTTAAGGACTCTTGTACCAAAAATATGTCCAGAAGGGTCAAATATGGACTTCTGTATAGCCATAACATGTGAAAAAAATAACATTAAAATGTTTTTTTTTTTTTTTCAAAAACCCTAAAATAAAAAAAACTTTAAAAAAACATTTAAAAAAAACCTTTCGTGGAACTTTTGGCTAGTAAAGGGAATCATAAGGGAAGTCAATGAGTGTGTATAGTAAGTTAGTGTTTAAGGTCTCTTGGACCAAAAATATGTTCAGTAGGTCAAATATGGACTTCTGTACAGCCATAGCATGTAAAAAAAATACAAATTAAAAAAACTTTAAAAAACCTTTAAAAAAAACTTTTTAAAAAACTTTCGTGGAACTTTTGGCTAGAAATGGGAATAAGAAAAGAAGTCAATGAGTATGTTTAGTAAGTTAGTGTTTAAGGTCTCTTGGACCAAAAATATGTTCAGTAGGTCAAATATGGACTTCTGTAAAAAAAAAATACAACAAAAAAAAAAACTTTTGTGGAACTTTTGGCTAGTAATGGGAATCAGAACTGAATTCAATGAGTATGTATAGTAAGTTAGTGTTTAAGTACTCTTGAACCAAAAATATGTTCAGTAGGTCAAATGTGGACTTCTGTATAGCCATAACATGTAAAAAAAAAAAAAATAAAAAAAATAAAAAAAACTTTTAAAAAAACTTTCAAAAAAACTTCCGTGGAACTTTTGGCTAGTAAAGGGAATCATAAGGGAAGTCAATGAGTATGTATAGTAAGTTAGTGTTTAAGGACTCTTGGGTCAAAAATATGTTCAGTAGGTCAAATATGGACTTCTGTACAGCCATAACATGTAGAATTTTTTTTTTTTTAATTAATAAATAAATGAAAAACTTTAAAAAACCTTTAAAAAAACCTTTCGTGGATGTTTTGGCTAGTAATGGGAATCAGAACAGAAGTCAATGAGTATGTATAGTAAGTTAGTGTTTAAGGACTCTTGGGTCAAATATATGTTCAGTAGGTCAAATATGGACTTCTGTACAGCCATAGCATGTAAAAAAATACAAATTAAAAAACCTTTAAAAAACCTTTAAAAAAACTTTTTAAAAAACTTTCGTGGAACTTTTGGCTAGAAATGGGAATAAGAAAAGAAGTCAATGAGTATGTTTAGTAAGTTAGTGTTTAAGGTCTCTTGGACCAAAAATATGTTCAGTAGGTCAAATGTGGACTTCTGTACAGCCATAACATGTAAAAAAATTTTAAAAAAAATTAAATAAAAAAAACTTAAAAAAACTTTTAAAAAAACTTTCATGGAAATTTTGGCTAGTAATGTTAATCATAAGGGAAGTCAATGAGTATGTATAGTAAGTTAGTGTTTAAGGACTCTTGGGCCAAAAATATGTTCAGTAGGTCAAATATGGACTTCTGTACAGCCATAACATGTAAAAAAAAATAAAAAAAATAAAATAAAAAAAACTTTTAAAAAAACTTTCAAAAAAACTTCCGTGGAACTTTTGGCTAGTAATGGGAATCAGAACAGAAGTCAATGAGTATGTATAGTAAGTTAGTGTTTAAGGACTCTTGGGTCAAATATATGTTCAGTAGGTCAAATATGGACTTCTGTACAGCCATAGCATGTAAAAAAATACAAATTAAAAAAACTTTAAAAAACCTTTAAAAAAAACTTTTTAAAAAACTTTCGTGGAACTTTTGGCTAGAAATGGGAATAAGAAAAGAAGTCAATGAGTATGTTTAGTAAGTTAATGTTTAAGGTCTCTTGGACCAAAAATATGTTCAGTAGGTCAAATGTGGACTTCTGTATAGCCATAACATGT